>JAJLUX010000008.1:0-368270 GCA_030564425.1 Wickerhamiella cacticola | reverse complement strand
CCTCTGTCTGGGCTTCTTATATACTTTAGCTCGGAACCCTCCAGAACCTTGGAGATAGTACCAGTCACTCCTGGTCTTGCCTGGTTCCTTCACCTTGGATAAGCATTATCCAACATTAACTTGATTAAGACTCTCATTGTGTGCTCTACAGAACGACCGATAAGCTGAAAGGTATCGGGTGGATGCTCACTGTGCGCTTTTGAAGGTCATTGCAGTAGGTTCCGTCGCAAATTGTACCCGGGGGAGCATTTGAAGGGTCTCCGGTTCACAGCATGATCTGGGATTTAAGGGAGTAAATGCAATGTACCGCTGCATGAGCAGAGTTTGCGTGCTGTACGTGGAGACAACGCCCTCCTCCAGCTTAATTCTCATATCGAGCTCTCATATGTGATCATTCCAACATGCCCATTTGAGTCACTCAGCTTTTATCTACTGTATGGTTTAAAATATATAATGTAGCTAGTACAAAAACTCCAGCCATGACATCTTCAGGGCAGACCCCTAGTCCTTTAGCCCGAATGGGTTCTCTTTGAGTCCCTCTGACATTAAGCGGTTAGATTGCTCGTAGACAATGAACATGATACCACCTGAAGCCCAAACTCTGAGCCAGCGAGCTAGCATTCCACTCCAAAGTTTCTGGGGTCCTTCTTCGAAGAACAGCCTCAGCGAGGCAACCATGGCATTTCCATAGAGCTTAATGCCATTTGTAGACTGCATACGGGTCTTGACAACATCGATGGGTTGAGTGACGGCAACCTCAATGAGGGATGTGGCACCAGCCAGTCCAACACTCATACCGAGTCCTACAGGGCCATCGGGAGCTACCAACTGTTTTAAAAAGTTGTATGAAGTAAATCTGATGGCCGAGTTTGCAACTTGGCGGAACATCGTGGGATTAAATCCCTGTACAAAAGCGCGGAACCCACGCTGATGATACATAAATGCAACAGTACCTCTTAGATTGCGAATTGGCTCTACATCGTAAAGTAGATTTTTTCCCTGAGGCCTTACTTGCCCGCTACGAGATTGCTCTCCCTTGAGGTATTGCTTTGACTCTGGCGAGCCTGGAATTGGCAGACAGCCAGAAGCAGCGCCCTTCCCAAGTGCACTGCTCTCAATCATAGTAGTCTTGATATTCTCGAATGGAACGACCAACAAACTCTCTGCAACACCAGTGATCATACCAGCGACAACGACCTGTGGTGCGCTGTTGGTACCATTGCTGCTCATAAACTTGGTAGCCCAATTGAATGTCTGGAATCTAACAAAAGCTTTCAATGCATTTCCAGCAACAAAAGCGGAGCATCCGCTATAGCATACTTTGGTGAAATTAGGGATACTGAATTTTTCCGCAACAGTGGAGGGGCGAATTGACAGCTGCTCACGGGTTTTGAGGTACTCGAGAGGATAAGTGACAAGTGGTTCTACAATCGAAGCAGAAACACCCGCCATAGTGGTGCTGAGAAGTGTATCGGGCATGGTCCTAGAGGGCAACTCTGGGTGAGATAATGACTTTAGAGGTAAGGAAAAAAGAGCAACTGTAGTATTGGTACAAGAGGCTAATGTGACGTAGTAATAAGGAAAATGTATAGAAAATTAGAGGGGTTTAGAGTGTTAAAAACGTATTTGCCGATGCAGTGAAATGGTCAGGAATCCAACTCCTGCGAGCCATCTCCCAAGGTATCCATGGTCTCACAGATTAATGCCAGACTTTCCATTATTGAATTAATGCCGACTCGCAAATTACGGTCCGATGTGGCTTCAAAATCAGCTAGCAGAGTGTTACCCTCCACGGCATAGTGATGTGAGAACTCACTGGGCCGCAGTTCAGGGTCCGGTTCGAGGGTATTTTTGGCGATAGTTGCTTCTCTTTGACTCGGAAATGGTACTTTTACTTGTCTTTGATGGTTAGTTTGTCCACACTTTGGGGTGAGCTACCCCATGTAACTTACACTTTGTACTCCATTACGTAGAATGCTGAGAACTCACCTGAGAACTCAAGTGCGCAAATTCGCCGCCTGGCCCCGTTTTGTGGCTAAATACTCCACGGATCCTAAACCCACTAGTGGTGCTGATGATAAGAACAATGAAAAGCACGGATTTGATCTCTCGAAACCCCGTAAACCTCTTAGCAGAGTAGCCATCGGCCAAGAGCCCAAGCTTGGCCGCACTGGACCCCGCACCTCAACTCTTTGGAAGTCCGCACTAATTGTTATTGTTGGCGGAGGTGCCTTGACTTGGCTCTTCAATCGCGAGCGCCGCCGTCTCCAGGTTCGCAGAGCCGAGAAGGAACACAAAGGAATTGGCAAGCCACAGATTGGTGGTCCATTCAATCTTATCGACTCAAATGGACAGCTGTTTACTGATCAGGACTTGCTCGGAAAGTTCTCCATCATTTATTTTGGTTTCACCAAATGCCCCGATGTATGCCCCGAAGAGCTCGAAGTGCTCGCCGAAGTTCTCCGTACTACCAACAAAAATGAAAAGAAAATCCAGCCTATTTTCATTACCTGTGACCCTGCCCGCGACACTCCTGAGATCTTGAAGGAGTACCTTTCAGACTTCCACCCAGACATCATTGGTCTTACTGGTTCTTACGATGAAATCAAGAATGTTTGCAAGCAGTACCGTGTGTACTTCAGTACCCCTCCTGACTTGAAGCCTGGTGATGATTACCTCGTCGACCACTCGATCTTTTTCTACATCATGGACCCCGAAGGTCAGTACATTGATGTGATGGGACGTAACTACAACGGTAAAGAGGCTACCCAAAAGGTTCTAGAGCACTTGGATGCTTGGAGACCTTCTAGTGAGGAAGGTAAAGGCTGGATCGAGAAATTGACTGGCTAAGATTGGTTTTTCTCGATATATGTACATAGTATAAATAAATATTCTGCGGACGTTTGTTGGCCAGCTGAAACAATGCAAAAAAACAGCTTCTGTAATTCGCCTTTGCAAGCTAGAAGATCCTATAACAGTTTCCACCCGCGTCCCATGGGAGTGTTAAATCCATCAACAAGACCACTACCTACAGCATCGTAAAGAATCCACTCAAGACTGGGACCATACAGGTCTTTCCAATAACCTGTGCTTTTCTCAAGCTTGGCCTGCAATTGCGACTCTGGCAATTCTTTCCACTTCGCTGCCTTGAGAGTACGTTCTAGCCACTTGCGACCAGCAAGGACTAGCTTGATGAGTGCACCCTGGCGAGGAACGGCAACGCTATAAGCACCTGGTTTGCTAGGATCCATTGTTAGGTGTCCATCCCGTAGAAGTTCTGGGATATCATAGCCCTCGAGATCCTTTGATGTAAACAAACGGACCTGTGGGTTGTTTTCTAGTAATGGGGCTAATGGTGAGTTCATGTCACTAGATTCTATGACCATTTCATTCACACCCGGAATGTTGACATCCAAGACTCGAAGTGTTTGACGTTTCTGGCACGCATCCAAAGTGCGGTCGACAAGTGTAGTGTTATGAGCGAAAATACCATACAAGTGTGAAGTAAGGATCATTGGCACCAAGTCTGATCTGCCTTTTTCGATAGTGGCTTTAGTGTCGTCGCGCATATTCTCCGGCAGAGGCACCCACATTCTTTCTTGTATGGAATGAATCAACTCGATGAAATCGGCCGGAGGTCTTGATTTTTGCCATTCAAGGGTGCAGGGTCCCAAGTCCTCTAGCTTTTCTTGTACTCTTGCCGCCTTTTTTTGGGCCTGCTCCTGCTCGATCTGCTTTAGGAGGATTTCATCCCCTGGTAGCAATGGAGCGGAATGCTTTTTGCGTGAGCGCTTAAATTTGTACGATCCGGTAATATTTATCGGCATCGAGAATTGCAGGATTTATCTTTGGAATTTCTTGGATCCCCAACTATTGATAGCCTGGGCGTGTTTGTTTTCTCCCACACGTGACTCGCAAATGAAAAGAAGCAGAACTACCAAAACAGCAGGCCGCACTGGTGGTCAACCTGTTAAAAGATTTAAATCTATTAGTGCACCGCTTCAAAGGGTTCCTGAAAAAGTACTCAAGGTTCTGCTCACTGGTGGAGACGGTAACTGTGAGCTTGGCCTTGGCCCCAGCACTACTCAAGTCAAACGCCCTCGGGAAAATAAGGCTCTTGGAGAAGCGAATATCGTAAAACTCGCCTCTGGTGCTATGCACATGGTCGCGATCGATAAGGACGGCGCTCTATGGACTTGGGGACAGAATGATGGTGGTGCCCTCGGTCGCCCGACCCCCAAGAATGACGAAGATGATGAAGACGACGAGGATATCATTATGAACCGCAGTGAGTCTACTCCCACTAAGCTTACTAGTACTCCTGCTGGTGTCCAGTTTGTTGATGTAGCTGCCACTGACAACCTCACTGTAGCCGTAACTGCCGAGGGTAAAGTATGGGCCTGGGGCCATTTCATCAACGACAGCACACACGAGTTCGGACATGGAATCAAGCACCAGGACACTCCCTACCAGTTGCCTGGCATTAAGGGCATTGTGAAGGCTGTTGGTGGTGCCAACCATGTCTTGTTCTTGGATAAGGACAACAAAGTTTGGGCATGGGGTACCGCAAATGCTGATCAACTGGGTGCAAGACTGCGTGAGTCTCAGCACACTATCGTTTATGGTCCTTTCAAGATCCCAGGTCTCAGAAACATCCAGGACATTGCCGCAGGTGAGTACCAATCTTTTGCTATCGATAATACAGGTAAAGCTTACGCTTGGGGTCTCAATAACTTTGGTCAGTGCGCCATTTTTGACGAGGATCTGTTTGGTGACGGTGCAAAGATTGCTAAACCCACCCCCATTGACTTTGAAGGTAGTGTCAAGCAAATAGCCTCCGGTGGTAAATTCTCGTTGATCTTGACTACTGATGGGCAGCTTTACTCTGTCGGTGAGAACAATTTCAACCAGCTTGGTGTTGCAGTAGAGGAGCTCGATAAGGAGACCACCAGCTTTGACGACACTGGCAAGGCTCAGTACACCACCGCCCCCGTTCACATTAAACGGGCCTGTGAATCAGTGTCCAAGGGTAGTGCCGAAACCGAAAAGGTTGACCTGCCTAAAATCAAGTTTATTGCAACCGGTACAGACCATGCCTTGGCCATTGACGACGATGAAGGTGGTGTTTGGACTTGGGGTATCGGTGAGACCTATCAATTGGGTCACGGTAAGGGTGAAGATGAGCAGATCCCGAGAAAGATTTGGAACACCGCTACTGAAGATGTAGACTTTACATGTGCTGGAGCTGGTGCACAATACAGCTGGATGGCCTCCAGTGAGTAAACTTTTTGATCCGTAATGCCGAGTAAAATAGAATATTTAATAACTTAGTCTAATCTTGCTTGCTACGCTTTTTCTGCTTGTCAACAACCACGCTGTTTTGGTTTTTATCGATAACCTCCACATAGTCGGTTGGTAACAGCTTGGGCCAGTTGACATACTGAAGGCCATTTTGGACTACCAACTTATAGGTACTGGCACAGATGAATAGGCACCCACCACTCACAGCCATGTTGAATGCACGCGAGTGACTGCGGCTTGGGTACAAAACCGACAACACAAACACAATAGCTCCAAAGGCCATAACGTAGGGCACGCACTGAGTCCAGATGGGTCTACGGTCCACAAATGGATTGCGCTCAAAGTCGCTTGCCTTAACATCACCCAAAAACAAGTTGAATGAATCTTGACGGGGACCATCTCTGAGGTTGTTGAGATAGAATCGAGAAATCGAGTTGCGCAAGTCTTTGAGAGCACCCATTCTTGTCCGTTGGCCGGTACGGGTAAAATCGGTCTTGAGCGCACCAGTACCAGAGTAAGCAAGCGAAACAGTATCAGCATTGTCAGCCCAAACATTTCTAAAGATTTGAACAAAGTGGGGATCATTCTCCCATTTGTCGGTGCCGCCCAAAACACCGGCATCCTTGAGCTGTTGCTCGAGAGTCCAACCGCCCAGGCAGCTCTGAACGACGTTGGTACGATCAAGACAGTCCATACAATTAGTACGCACTACCGAAGTCTGCTCCCGAACAACCTTGGAGCCATCGACCTGAAACCACTTTTGGTTGTCAAGGCCCAGCTTCTCGAGAGTCTCAATTAACAAGTAAACACGGTGCCAGCGCATTTTAGAACACTCATGGTGGAAGTCAAAGTAGACATAGTGAAGCTTGGGGTCATCAAGTTGCTTGACAACCTGCTCGTACGCATCCTTAACGGGCTTCTCGTAGCCAGATTGGTTTACAAGGTTGACGAGGAACTGGTCTCCATAGATGCGTTCTTGCTCATCAAAATGTTTGCGCGCAGCCTCCAGAGGGGAGTCACCGATACGCAGCATTGGCCGGTATTTCATATGGTTAACTTCTCCCCAGTATACTGGAACGGAGCCACGAGTCTGAACATAAGAGAAGATCTGCTCCCCGACAACAAGAATCTGTTCGGTTTCATTGAAGTTAGCGGCATTGCCGTTCTCGTCGATACCACGACGGAAATAACGAGTACCAGCCCGTAGGCGTGAGCGACGGGTGATTAGACCAAATTGCAAAGGTGTAGAGTTGACCTTGGTAGTATGAACATTAAACACACCAAAGATAACCTTTTGAACAAATACAGACAACGAAGTGTTTTTGGCTGCGAGGCTGGCAATCTCACGGCAGCACTCATAGTTCCACCAGAAACGAGTGTCGTCGCTGTGCTGGCCTTGCAAGCTTTTTGTGAGGTCCCAAGTCTCCGACAAGTAGAGCGGAGCCGAGGCAAGGTGGCTGAGCACAAGCTGTTTATACTCGCGGTCCTCTGCAGTCTCATGGTTGCCGGTGGAGATCAATTCAAACTTTGAAAGTTTAAAGATCTTATGATCACGGAACTCGCCAGCATACTGGCGCGCGTATGCAACAATGAGATAGGCGCTGCTGCGGAAAAGAATGGTACCCAAGAAGGCCGCAATACGGCGCCCCTCACCGCGTGAACCTCCACTAGCCGGCGAGGCACGGCCGGCCCTATCAAAGCTGAGAGCAGCCTGAGTAGTATCACTTACGAGCACGCACTCGTTTTTACCCGACCATAAAGTAAACATTGGCAAGTGACTAGAGGGTGCTGACGCGAGCTTAAGTGGTACAAGTGGATTCAAGTGGGGCAACGGCGCTGGGTGACAAATGGGTAGAAAGAACGTTACAGAAATTACATATCGGATATGAGCTACATTTGTGGTTACTTGCCAGTGGCTAAATAAAAGCAAATATGTGTATTCAATTTGGCTACATGCCGTGTAGAACTCGTTAGAGCGGGATGATTAGTAAACCATCGCACGCATGCATTAATAGGTCTTGCCCCCTGAGCGAGTAGAGAGGGTCTTATCATTATATGTCGCTTCAGTACCTGGTTCGGTTTATAGTAACTCCGCGGCAGTATGAACTGGTGCACGAAAAATTAAGCTTAAAGCTGCCATTACCTTCACCTCGTGATGTGTATAAAAGCGAGGCCTCGTCGCGTGCCCCGCAATTGCTGGTCCGTCAAAACCTCAAGCTGTTTCTCCGCGTCTGGGGAGCTGGAGCAGTCTTCAATCTACTTCTTAAAGCTAGAAACAGCCCAACGCGAATTCCTGCGCGCACTCTTGCGGCTTCTCTGGCACTAATTGCTGCTAGTTTCCGATTTGTCTCCCAGCTGTTCCGTACCCCGCAGCTTGAGCGGCTTCGTCCCTTGGGCCCCATTCTGGCAGGATTGGCCACTAGCCCAGCATTTGCGCTACTCCCTCAATCGGTGAAGCCATTTTTGGCTCTATACACGGCAGCAAAGGCCGCTGAATATCTCTACAATATGCTAGATGACAAGGGCCACCTCGAATGGATGCCCCGTTGGCTTGGCTCGTGGTTGTTGTTTCCCGTGGCCATGTCCCAGTTATTCTACACTTTTATTGTCCAGCCAGAACACTGTCCTCGTAGTTTTAGGCTGTTCATGACCTCTCTTAGCGGTGCATACCTGCCCCAAAAGCCGCTTGGTTTCCCTAGCGACCAGCACTGGCCAACTGAAAATGAGGTGCTCGCTGGTGTTGCCGAGATCTCACGTCTCAAGTTCCCAGAGTTTAAAAGCCCCTTGGTGTTCCGCAATCAGCATTGGAGCGACACCTTGCGGCCCATATTCCCCGTTCTCGACTATGCGCATCCAGGCAATACGACAATGACTGGCGCTTTGCTTCACCCCATTGAGAGCAGTGAAATCAAAGCTTTCAGTGAGACAGTGGGTGACAACTTCTCTAAAACGACCCGGTACATTTTCCCACTTTACCTGGCACTATCCATCCTCAAAAACAGAGGTCTCACGCTACCTCACACAATTAACGCTGTTTCGAGCACGCTGCGCACATCGACTTTTATCGCAATGACAGCAGCTTCTGCCTGGACCGGCATCGGGCTCAGTCAAAAGATGCTTGGAACTCGTACGTTAGCGAGTACTCGATTCCGCGTTATCGGGTTTATGAGTGGACTTTGGGCATTCGTCGACCAGGTACAAGGCCGCTCTCGCAATCTCTATTTGCTTCGCCTCGCAATCCTGTCACAGTACAATATTCTTATGGCTCGCCGTAAGGGTAAGCCGCTCGTCAAGGGTGGCAGTGCAATTCTTTTTGGTTCAGCACTAGCTGTTATTGCTGCTTTATTTGATCGTTATCCTCCTTGTGTCAGTAGCCCTTCAGCGCGCTCTACACTCAATTGGATGCAGTGCGGCGATCGCGGTGACCCAGCTCCTTTGCCCGAGGAGGAATAGTTTATGCAAATAGGATATTGAATTGTAATATTTAATATGAGGATGCTGTATTGCTCCGATGAATAGTGATACGTGACTGATGGCCTTATTTCGCACATGCTGAGTTGAGACTTGCTTTCAGAGGCTTATTCTAATTTGAGAACGAGCCAGACTGGTATTTTTTGATAAGATAAGTCCATTGCATGTGCACCGCCACCAACTTACGAGTCCATTTTGGGCTCTCTAGTACTGCTTTAGTAGCAGCTACTGTGTGTGGTTGCGATCTCAGCAAGAGCATCAAATTCTTCTCGACGCTCCGAAGCTCTTTTAGAAAAAGAAACCACAACCTTTTGCAAGTACGGAGCTCTGGGCTCATACTGTACAGTAAATACTCTAGTAAGTGCAGATCCAGAGTAGTAGTGTGGGGCAGATAGAGGCCCGGAGACCATAATGTCATGGCTGCGATGTCAAAGTTGCTCCGAAATGATAAACTCAGATCGACAAATTTTCGCGGATTTTTATATGCTTGTATTGCAGCCTGCGTCTCGGGCTCAAGTCGTTCAGCCCACTCAACCCGAAGGTCATCAAGCACTTTAACGTCTACTGCTCCATTCATAGCTACACGGATAGTGCGAGTGCTGCGATATACCCATAAAAATCGACTCAACTCATGAATATAGCCCTCAATCACCACCAAAAAGTCCTCTTCTGTTGGAACCAATTTATCAATGATTGTCTGGGTGACTTCTGGGGTAAGAAAGAGTGTCTGAGGACACCATTTGAAGGCTTTTGAGAGAATCTCAACATCCGACCATAAATGTGGGCAGAAATATTCGAGATTCCCTCTAACTTCACGAGCAGGACGGTCAACCATTAGCATACAGAACTCTCGATCGTGTGCGAGCTGGCTGTGACGACGGAAATGTTCCCCGCTAATCATTGTATTCATGGGGCTAGTCAGTGCATTGAATGCAATTTCTTTATCGTTGATAGTCGCAACCCCACATCCTGT
Organism: Wickerhamiella cacticola; assembly: GCA_030564425.1. NCBI lineage: Eukaryota > Fungi > Ascomycota > Dipodascomycetes > Dipodascales > Trichomonascaceae > Wickerhamiella > Wickerhamiella cacticola. The sequence goes on along the minus strand of JAJLUX010000008.1, from coordinate 358,525 downwards.
GTATAAAGTTGGGCAGAACCTCACGGCCACGCGCAGAAAATCACGGTTATTGGAGATGTACTGAGTAGCGGACGCTTCCATGCCTAAATACTGATCTGCCGAGTAGCATTCGAGCCAGAGGTATTTGTTAAGACTAGAGCGCACAATCCGGATCAGCTCTCGATATTCGTCGGGTTTCGACTTGTATGCCCTTGCAAACTTGAGAAGTTTGCGATCCTCGGCATCTCGGAATGAATACAGGAAATGCCTGTGGATTCCGGAAGACAAACAATAGACATTGTAGTTCTGCCACAGCTTATCGCTGGTATAATACCCGTAGAACTGCCTATTAACCCGGGCCAATGAGAGGCACACCAAGGGATCGAAATCCATGAATTCATTTATTAGCTGAAATATTTCTAGGCTGATGTTCATTGGCCCCCGTACTTTTCAAATTTCAATCGAGTCGTTTAATCCGGCAAGTCCGTAGCGTGCCTTGTAGTTATCGGAATTCTGGTCTTAATTACGCTAGATGCATGCTTCTGGGGACCGAGTGGCAATTAATATTTTTGCTTGTGTGTATCATCAACAGTGTTCCTAACTAATGAACACAAGATAAGAAACCAGTAATCTCAGCCGAAACGAGCCATGTTTTCTAACGTTCCGTCTGGCCCGTTACCCTGTGCGGTTGGAACCGCTTGTTCGTCCTCTGTCATATCCAGTCATCATGCTTCGAAGGCTATATTCTACAACGGTTAAACAGCCTTTCAAAGGACTAGGAGGGAAATTGTTAAAAGTTGATGTCTCAGATACAGCAGCGAAAAAGTTAAACTCGCTCAAAGTCCAGGACAATCGCCCGGATCTGATCCTTCGCATTAACGTTGAAAGTGGAGGCTGTCACGGGTTTCAGTACATTTTCCAACTCCAGGACGAGAAAACAATCACTGAAAAAGATAGCATTTTTGTAAAAGACGGAGCTACAGTAGTGATTGATCATCCCTCGCTCCAGATCCTGCGGGATTCGACAATTGACTACACAACCGAGTTAATTGGCTCGCAATTCAAAATTCAAAGCCCTCATACAAGTAGTAGCTGCGGCTGCGGATCCTCTTTCTCAATTGATCCTGAGGACTAGAGATTATTTATGTTATTTGTGTATATAGAACTCGACGCAAAAAATCTATACGAAATTACCGAGTGCTTGACCGCACTTGACGGTTTGGCCAGGGTGTAAATCAAACTGGAAGTTTTTGGGTGCTTCGAAAACAAGAACGATTGTCGATCCTAAATGGAACCCTCCTACCTCTTCACCACGTTCCAGCGGCACACCTCTCAGCAGGTGTGATGCGTTTGCATAGGTTGCCTCATAACAAGACTTCTTCTTGACTTTGACATTCTGATCGTCAATCTGCAAGTACTTGGAGTTTGTTTTCAGGTATTTGTCAAAATTGATGGTGATGGATCCAACATTTGTAGCGCCTACAGGAGTCATGGAGAAGAAGCCGTACTTCCACTTTCCAAGTAATGCAACACGCTCATTCAGGCAAAACAAGTCAGCGATACGACTCTGTACGTATGGAGCAACACTCAGGAGATCTCCCGAGTAGTAGCGCCGCAATTGAACAACCCAGTTAGCGGGAGAATGGAAACGGTGGTAGTCGCCGGGAGCCAAGTAAATGACACAATAATAGAGCGACTTTTCTGCAGTAATAGCTTTCCAGTCAGGCAGGTCTACCTGCGCCAGGTTGAATGGTCTGCGAGCGGAACTGTCTGTAGCATCTCCCACATTCTGAGCCTCATCATGATCTTGTTTAGTGCCAACAATATCGTCTGCTGTGTAAGAGATACCGTTCATTTGAGCAAATTCCTGGTGTCTACCGATATCTTGAGCATCTGGCTGGGTGGAGTGTACATTAGAGCCCGCGGGAGCTCCTTCAGGTAGGCCTAGGAACGAGTCAAGCGAGTAGGAGATGCCCTTGATGTGTTCGATTCTGTCACCAACTAATTGACCAAACTGTAGAACTTTACCATCGCTAGGAGAGACCACTGGAGCATCAGCAATAGGGCGAACACCATCCTTGAGCTCACGATAGAAAAACTCGCTGAGATTTTTGTACGACTTGAGGTCAGGGTTTTTCATTTCATCGAGATTTGCTCCAAAAATCCACGCATAGAGACGGAAGCCAGGTTCACGCATCCACACTGGCAGTGTGATGTCGTTGAACCGGCCCCATAACCGGCTGATGGCCTTGAGTGGCAGTGTGGAGTATGCAGTCACCTGCCATGCACGGGCCTGGCGCGGTTCTGTAGACGCTGTGGCATAGAAATAAATTGGAATAAGAACGGCAGGTATAAGAACGTACCGTTTCTTACCGCTCAGCGGCCTTAGTAGCGCACGGCGAAGCATATGGTGTAAGCCACAGAAAAGCCTCGCCGACCTTTAAAAATGCTCGTTGGTGTATCTGGTACAATATGCTCGGGGCGCCATGAGATTCTTAATTACTTGAAGATGCAAGGGTTCAATATTCTGGAATCCAAGGGCCAAGAAATGGTAGATGTGGCTACTGCTCAGTACCACACTGATCATGCTGTTTTGATATCCGACTTTGAGACGTTAGAAGCAGCTCTTGCCAGGCCATTTTTCCTCCATTTATCTGTGGACGCGTCTGTGCGTACGCGTTTTCGCAGACAAAACTCTCACGACCTCGAAACTTTTGTTGACAAGAGTGATAAGCAGGCATTTGATTTCGCATATAAAGCCAGTGATTCAGCGCATCTCAAAATCTATAACAACTATGACAGTTTAACAGACCTATTCATTGCGCTGAGCAATCTCAATATTCGCGACGAGGCTCGCATTCGTCCCACATGGGATGCATACTTTATGCAGTTAGCCGGTCTAGCTGCACGCCGCTCAAATTGCATGAAACGCCGTGTGGGGTGCGTTATCGTGCGTAACAACCGAGTTCTAGCCACGGGCTATAATGGAACGCCCAGGGGGCTCGATAATTGCAACAAGGGAGGCTGCCCAAGATGCAACAGTGCCGAGGGTGGTGGTGTGGGTCTATCTACTTGCCTGTGTCTACATGCAGAAGAGAACGCATTGCTGGAATCTGGAGTTGATAGAGTCACCAACGCAACGGTTTACTGCAATACCTGTCCTTGCCTTACTTGCACCATAAAGCTCGTGCAATGTCAAGTCAAGGAAGTTGTCTACCAAAAGGGATACTATATGGATTCTCAATGTGCAAAGATCTTGAGCGATGCTAATGTGAAATTAAGGCAGTACACTCCCCCTTAGATATAGATGCGGGGTTAAGCGTAGATATCGTGTGAAAAATTTCCTTGCATCGAATTGAGTTCGCCGGTATTTAGCTAAACTGTATTTCTTTCAAGTGTAGAATCTTCTTTAATACTAAATTACCAGCATTCAAGTGCATTTAACTAGCTACCCACGCAGCTCCAGTATATACTGGCACTTCCCTGGGTTGTGCTGCTGACAATGCTCAAGGCCGCCAAGCAAGAGCTAGCCAAAGGCAACATTGATGCTGCCCTTGTATCAGTAGAAAACATCCTTGAAGATGAGCCATCAAATTATAATGCTCTTTTGATTCAAGGAAAGTGTTATCAGGACTCCGACCCCAGCAAGGCCCTCGATATCTATCTCAAAGCCGCTAATGTGGATCCCAAGAAAGAATACGCATGGAAAGGTGCCATTGCATGCTGCGTAAAGCTCAGACAATACCAAAAACTATTAGACTCGGTAGTTGGTCTTATTCTTGCCTTTGAAGATAAAGATCCTTCCGGTAACAGAGCCCTGGCGATGGACCATTTTCAGAAATCACAGTCCTTTATTGAAAAGGGTAATGACGACCAAGCGAAAAGAGCTTTGTATAATCTTCAGCTCGCCGGATCACCAATTTACGACTATCTAGGCCCCCTTTTCAGTCCGCAGCAAGTCATTATCAGCCAGATACTCTGCGAGGAACGCTACAGCCTCAAGGTCAAGCTCAACAAGCTCAAAGGTAGAGCCAAAAACAACATCAGTCTTAATAAGAATAATTTTGGGGCCGAACAATTGAAGATTTACAACTCTAGCGAGATTCCGCAGCTTCTCCAGAAGCTGATTGATGTGACCCCTAGCGATGAGCAGCGTCGTCAGGCAGAGGTGGAGTTGCTTGACTTCAACTACCAGCTGCTTTATCTCTCTCCCAAAAAGGCTCGCTTGTGCAAACAAGTACAGCAAATGGCCGACGATATGATTCTTTTCAACCCCCCAGCAGAGCTTCCATATCTTATTCACTGGGATTGGATGGATGCTGCAAGCTATGAAAGCTTGGATCCCACTCTCATTCGCACATTTGTTGAAGCTTTTCCTGAGCATGGCCTCGCAAAGATTTGGAACGCTTTTCTCCATTCAGCACTCAACCCGTTCGCTAGTAGTACAACAAACGAGGAGAGTAGTAGCGATGATAAAGATTCAGACAATACAGTGTGGACGCATCAGGAGATTATCGATGCCTTTGATTCCGGCTATGAGACTGCTTCTGCGTGCATTTTCGCTAATCGTATCATTGCCGATTTCGCCATCCTCAGTGAGGACTGGGATCGCGCTGTCCAGTTTGCTAGAGAAGGTATTCGTCTGGCAAGAGCTCTGGCTACATCAACCTCAAAGGAGCTTCCTGTTACAAAGTTACAGATGTCCCTTCAGCTCGCCACTGCATACATTTATTACCAGGCTCCCAAGAATTTCAACTTGGCAAATGAGCTTTTCGATGCTGTTCTCAAGGATGACCCTAACAATGAGCGTGCCCAAATCGGTAGCGCTCAATTGCTCGCAGAGAATCGCAAGCTCGGGGAAGCTCTGGAAAAATTTCAAGCGTTAGTTGAACGCAACCCTACCAATTACGTCGCGGTCAGCGAGCTTTCATGGTGCCAACTTCGTATGGGCTATTACCCGGAAGCACGTGCAAATATCGAAAAGTCGCTGGAACTGGCTTTAAACCAGGGCTCCGCTCAGCAGATCGCTGACCGTCGGGCTCTTTTATTCTGGCGTTTGGGCTACTCTTATTGGGCTCAGGAAAAATACAAAGAAGCTTTCGATGGGTTTGTGAGTGCACTGCAGCAAAATCCTAGCTTCGCACCTGCATACTCATATTTAGGTCTCTTTTACCAACGCCAAGGCGACTCCGCGCGGTCAACGAGATGCTTTTTCAAAGCACTTGAGATTGATTCTAGTGAAATTATTGCTGCTCACTGTCTTGTCACGAGTTTTGCTGCCGAATCACAGTGGGATATTGTTGAAATTATCACTGCTCGTTTACTCGAATCAGACAAGACTGTTGATCCGCTAACGGGCGAGAGAGTTGACTGGCCATACCGTGTGATGGGAATCGCATGCTTGAATCGCCGTGATTATGCTGCTGCGGCCAAATTCTTCCAAAAATGTCTGCGGTTAGCTCCTAATGATGCCAACTCTTGGGTTGGATTGGGTGCAGCCTATATCCATTCCGGTCGGTACCGTTCAGCAGAAAAGGCACTTATCCGCGCTCTTGAAATTGAGCCAGAGAATTTGAACGCTCTTTACGAACTAAGTCTTGCTCACAGAGAGACCCTAAAGTTCTCTGAGGCAGCAAATGCAATCAAGGCTGCTCTCAAAATCTCAGCTATTCCTGAACTCAAGGGTGCACTTGTTGATAACTACTCCAAAGCCGCACATAGCTATTTGAGTGGATCTCGATTGGGTGACGCACTTGATACCGCAGCAGAGGGTGTTCATACTGCCACCGCTGACTTAGTTGAGAATAGTGAGCATGGTGCCATGTGGTCCGGTATAGCCTCGTGTATTGAGATCTTTTTACAAGCCCAGAGTCATCGCGAAAAAGTTCCAATTGATGATATGCAGAAGCTCTTAGCGCTTAGCGGCGAAGAGGTGGCCCCTAGCGATCAGCAGAAATTCATCTGCTCGGTCATGATTATATGTCTCAAACAGGCACAAAGATTCTGTGGCTCTAGTCGCGGTAGCCGGGCCGCTGCCGCTTTCAATCTTGGCCTTGGTTACTATAAGTCCTATATGGCTTTGAAAGATCACACCCTCCTGAACCTCGCTATCGAACAACTTAAGAAAGCCCTTACTTTTGAGACTCGTAACCCCGAGTACTGGAATATCTATGGTGTAATCGTGCAATCACTGAGCCCTCGTATCGCTCAGCATTGTTTCGTTCGCAGTCTCAGTCTATTTAGTCGCTCTTCGTCTACATGGGCAAACCTAGGACTACTCTACCTTGGTAGCGGTGACCTTGAGCTTGCTTCTGAGGCCTTTGATCGGTCTTTGAGCATGGACCCCGACGAGTCAAGCTCGTGGGTGGGTCAAGCATTAAGTGACTACATTTTGGGTAAAGACACACAGCATGTTATGAGGTTGTTCGAGCATTCCTACCTTATCTCTACTGGTAAAGACCGAGTCTCGCGCTTATTGTTTGGTATTTTTGCAAGTGCCAATGCTCGCAAGTCTGGTAAGGTCGATCATAACGCAGTCGGTGCTCTTGAACAACTGCTTGGTCTCGACCCCCGTTCAGAGAAGGTCATCAAAACATATGCGATGATGCTTGAGCGATCCGGTGACTATGAGGAAAGCATTCGCAGGTTACTCCCAATTGCAGTGGATGCTCAGCAGCACTCCCAGCTGTCGCGTTTATATCTCGGTCAACATGAGTGGGAATTATCTATCAAGCATGCCAGTATTGCTCTTGAATTAGAGCCCGAGGATGATAAAGTGCAACTCTCTTGCGTCTTGACCACAGGATTAGCGCAATACTTTAACCAAGACTTTGAGTCAGCGCTTGAGACATTTACAGCAGCGCTAGAAATCACAGATAGTAGTCAGGACGTGGTTGTGCTCCTTGCTCAAGTACTATGGGAAAGTGGTGGTGAAGATGAGCGCGACGCAGCAATGCAGCAGCTCTTTGAGAGTGTTGAAACACATGGATCAAATACCAAGGTGTCACTTGTTCTCGCTGTTATTGGGTTGTTGAATAATGATTCAGAGATGATTGAGGCCACTAAGGAGGAGCTTCACGACCTCACCCTTGACGAACTCAAGAAGGACCACAGTGGTGATGTTGCCTTTGTATTATCACAGCTTGAATCTTCTCCAGTGCCTTTGTATCGCGCATTGTTTTACGAACCCGCTAAATATAGCTTGTGGAAGCATGTTAACAATCAAATGGCGGTTTCGGTTGCTGAAGCATCGAACTCGTCATGTGAGGAATTAAGCGAGGCTTATATTGCTAGTGGCGACCTTAAATCAGCTCGCAGAGCTGTATTTTACTCACCAGCGAATGAACTTGCGTGGACTAATCTTGCCAAGTGTGCGGCTAGATAGGTATTGACAGCCATCACCGCTGAAGGCACATCTCTCTGCTATCAAATTCTATAGCTTTTTCCTATATTGAGCTAACTAATTTTTTATCACCTTATCTTTTTCCCAAGGAGACAAAAGCGTATCGTAAATGTAGATATCACAGTACATAAATTTGCTCTCTAAAAATTGTATTCTATGAATCTGTTTGTAGCTGAGTCGAGCTGTCACTAACTAGACTTTGTTGCGAGCTCGTTATACGAATATTGAAGCACATACGTACACATCCTACAGACGACGTCACACTACAGGATATATTGAGACCGCATGCATAAATAGCCGACTGTATGACTAATACACTCGTTTCCTAGGCTACCGACGACCTAAGTTAAGACTATCTCAGTGAGGCTACTATCTCAAACCATTTCAAAGGAATCAGCCAGAAGCAATGTAGCTAGCGCTCATCGAGTTTATAAAGAGCGACCTGGAAGTTTAGCTCCTTAGTTCGCACTTCATACCCCTGCTGCGTTGTATGTGCCCTCAATGAGTGTTTTACCTTCGTATTCCTCTTTTAGCTACCCCTTTTGAGAACTGGCATCTACATTCGAAGATATTATGGTTTCGCCTGGTTACATACGCCATATTTCTGGTGAATTAATCCCAATCAGTGTGTGCTTCAATCTTTCAGGTACCCCGTACTGGCAAAATCATGTCGCGCAAGCTAGGTCCAGCAATCATCCTGGCTCAGGTGATGGACAAGCCCACTCGTCCGAGAAGAACGCCATCCAACATGATACGCCGACATATATGGTTTTGAAATTTTAAGTTTCTCGCAGCAATGGAAATAAAGCGGGTAGCTATTGAGGAGCTTTCAGTAGCAACATAGCTCAATATTGAATCACTCGCTATTTCTATTGTAATGGCAGGCCCTCTTTTGGCAAAAATAGCGGAGGCAATCACTGTCCGAGCATCACCCCCATCACCACTAAAGGAAGGAAGCAGAAAACTCAATTCAAAGAGCTTCCATGGTATATATCTCCATTAGTCAATACTTTTACGCAAGCTGCGGCACCAGCTTGTATCTCTGTGGATGTTATAGACAAGGAAGTTGAGGCAGCCATACATCGAGCGATACGATAGACGATAGCAGTCAGGTACATATTACAATTATCCCATCTCTAAAGTCGAAAATTACAATATGTATTCTTTGAACAAGTCATTCATCACCTTGGGAGCGAGAGGCGTTGGCTCCACAGGCCAGTTGGATGGCCACCGTGCACATCCAGTATCAAGCTAATATCTCATAATAGGTCTTGCGTACACCATTATCGCCATGTATTTGTGTCGGAGAACATATAGTACTAGCATACCTGCGCGCAATTGCCCTCCGAGGTGTTTATGCAAGGCGGCACATCGTCAGAAGCGAAATGAGTGGTTTAATGCTGTTCGTCCAGATTCATATGACATCAGACACAGTTAACTACTAAAAATCGAATCCCTGGACCACTCCTAGGCTGGATGCAACCGTTATGCATCATGCGTAAGCACCCTCACGGTTGAGCAGGCAACGCAGCAATGACGATACACTTTGGTCATAAAGCAAGGCCAACATGCATGAAGCTGCATACACCGGACCATAAAATCAAAACAATAGCTCTCAAAAGTGCTTACCTGAAATGTCCAGCAACACTCCGGTGAGGCGGAACGGTCAACAGTCGATTTCAAATGATGCTACTGGTGATGCTGAGCCTATCAGCACAGGCTCTACTTTAGAGAATGTCAACCAACTAAACGGCGATCAAACTACAGGGGGAGCAATTCGCCGCGTCCATACAAGCGCTAGTGATGATGCCTTGAGCCGCGTTTTGAGTGCCCGCAGTTCTTATACTGGAAAGATTCCAAACATGGGTGATGGTAAGCCGTATCCACCTCAACTACCTGACCGCAACGCCTATAGAGTAGAGTTTGATGGTCCCGATGACCCTATTTGCCCTCAGAACTGGAGTACCACCAAGAAGGTAACGGTTACCGCAGCCCTGGCTTTTAGTACCGCAAATGTTGCCTTTGGCTCAGCTATTTATGGCCCAATGTCGCAAGCGGTTATGGAGAAATTCCACGTTGGTGTGTCTGTTGCTGAACTGGGTGTGTCGCTATACGTTCTTGGCTTTGCAACAGGCCCATGTATATGGGGACCGCTGTCTGAAAATTTTGGGCGCAAAATTCCACTGGTGCTTTCCAATTTTCTGCTAGTTTGTTTTTGTTTTGCTGCAGCGACAGCTAAAGACTTTCAAACTCTAATTTTGAGTCGCTTTTTTTCCGGTGCCTGTGGTTCTGCTCCTTTCTCTGTTGTTCCGTCAGTATTCGTTGATATCTATGATGGTCATACGAGAGGTGTCGCTGTTGCCATCTTTGCTCTATGTGTGTCGTCTGGTGGTCCTATGATAGCCCCTATTGTTGGTGGTTACATTGTTAACTCTTACCTGGGATGGCGCTGGTGTCTCTATATCTCGTCTATAATGAGTTCTCTCTCTCTGGTTTTCACAGTTTTTCTATATACAGAGAGTTACCATCCCATCATCCTGAAAGATAAAGCGATTGAGATCCGTGAGAGAACGAAAAACTGGGGAATTTATGCCCAACACGAAACTATAACCCTGAGCATGAAACAGATTCTCGTTGATACACTTACCCGCCCCATGGTAATGCTTTTTACAGAACCAATTCTATTCTTGATGAGCTTATATGGTGGCTTTGTATACGGACTACTGTATATGAGTCTTTCAGCTATCCCCCTTGTATATATGGGTTATGGCTTCAAGGGTGGAAATGTTGAGCTCCCGTATATTGGCATGTTTTTAGGTTGTCTTGTGTGCACATTGAGCTCTATATTCATATTTGAGCCCATGTATCAAAAGAAACTTGCAAAGCTTAAAGTCCCGGTCATACCCGAACAAAGACTGGTGCAAATGATGGTTGCTGCTCCAATATTTGCGATAAGTATCTTTTGGATGTTCTGGACAGGCGCCTATCCGAAAACACCCGAGCATCCCAACGGATGTCATTTCATGGTTCCTATCGTTGCAGGAGGAGTATTTGGGTACGGGTTCCTAAGTATATTTATGGCAATGATTCTCTATATTCTCGACTGCTATCTCATGCTGGCAGCTTCTGGTATGGCAGCAAATACCTTTCTGCGTTCTGCAATGGGTGCAGCGTTCCCACTTTTCGCTACGCAAATGTTTAAGAACCTGGGAATACAGTGGGCGGGTACTTTGATTGGCTGTCTCAGTGTTGTGCTAGTCCCTATACCTTTTCTGTTTTACAAATTTGGCAGATCCCTTCGTGTCAAGTCCAAGTATGCTATGGATCTTACCTCGATGATGAAGGATGCACCACCTTCGGTGGTTGAAGATGATATTTAATTTGAGAGTAACCCTCTTACCCTTGTGGTTTATATAATGCACGCATAACTAATTTTCTGGCCCTCAAACCGCTTCACAACTCAATCTATGCTTTGCGTTTCTCACAAATATATAAATCTGAACAAGTAAATCAAAAAAAGTAAATCAAGAAAAAGAATTGCGAACTCTGTGGATTGAACACAGGACCTCCAGATTACAGGACCGAAGTGACTTCAGTCTGGCGCTCTCCCAACTGAGCTAAGTCCGCCAACCTTATTGTGCTGCTGCTTAGAAAGTATTCATTCCTATAGCGACTTTTTTAAGACCCCGATTTTGGGGTGTTGAAAAAAAAGTTGTGAAATGACTTTTGCAGCCCTCGAGCTGCCTAAGTCAAAACTAGATTTAGCTATGTAGAAGCGCAATTAGGTGCGCGCAGGTCGATACGACCTGTACATAATGAAAAATATCAACAACTTTTAGGAAAAACAAAATAATACACACCCGACTGGACTACATTTTAAAAATAGCGACATTGAGGCTGTACACTAGGCTAAATACACGGAATCCACTCCACCAGCTCACTCGCAACCGCACCGAACACTCTTCGCCGGTTGGCGATTTGATTGCACTAGTCCGCGATGATCTCGAGCAACTTGACCCTCCACTTGAATGGGATTGGACGAAGAGCCTGAATACCTTAGAGCCAGGCATACCCCACATGAAATTCCAGTACCCTCAGTGTGATGCTATTACAGCGGGTCTCCTGCTCCAGAAGGCAGAACAAGCTTTTCAGCTGTCGTTGGTGAAAGACTGGCGGCAATGGGAAGCCGAAGCAGATACTGGCCGACGCTATTTGGCAGCTCTCCCGCAACCGCTGGAGTTCAAGCCCCCCGCATTAAATACCCAGATTTGGAAACTTCCACAAAGACACGCGACCCTTCTCGTGCAATGGCGCAGTAGCCATCTAAAAGGAGAAACATATGCTAACGGCTCCCGGGTTGGACCACCCTGTGACTGTACGACTGGCAACGCCGATGTTGCGCACAAATTACTTTACTGCCCTCTTACCAGACCACAGCGCGAGGCCTCACTCCCTAGGGATAGAGATCTCAATAGGCTCCTTTTCACGGAGCAGGGCATTAAAGCGGTCCTTCTTTTCCTTGAGGCTACTGCTACAGCAGTCTCTTCCTGAGGTTCCCAAGCGCAGCCCTTGAGCTGCCGCCTCCACACCACAACTAGCTGAAGAATGCGGCGCGTCATTCCTCTAAGAAAATTCATTCGCGCAGACTAGAGCTACTTACGGCCTACGGGTAACCTGTACTAAAGCTATCGAAGAGTGAGGCTGAGTCTGGCCAGACCTATTAAACTGTACCAGAGCTCGAGCGGAGCGCCCACGCGCAAGGCCCGGGTGTGATCACCCCACCGCCCATGAATTGAGGCCCCAGGCTACCAACCCTATTCGGACAGAGTGTCCAAGCTCCCTGTTTTTGCCCCGGCACCGTATCAGTGGAGAATTCTGACAAGCAGACCTCGAGCTGCCTAAGTCTACTTAGATTTAGCAATGTAGAAGCGCAATTAGGTGCGCGCAGGTCTATTGACCTGTAAGTAACTAAAAGATATCAACAAAAAAAAGCTCCCTGTTTTTGTCTCGGCATCGGATCAGAGGAGAACACTGAATTGCAGCCTAGAGCTGCCTAAGTCAAATTAGATTTAGATACGTAGAAGCGCGATTAGGTGCGCCCAGGTCCAAAGACCTGTATGTAAATAAAGGATACCAAAAAAAAAATGGCATCGTACTCAGGCCAATTTCTGGCATGGTGTGTACCGACTCGTCATCTACTATAGGTGGCGCTCTCGTGATCCGCCAACCGTCAGCCTAAAGCACCTGGTTGACTTTTTGAAGCGCTGGTTGACGCGCAAAGGAACCCGGTACCCGGGGGCCAGCCGACGGCAAGTGCCTTGAGAAGTCAAGCCACACACAAATGTCAGTCGTGTCTATATAGAAACTAAATTATGGTGACTACGTAGTAAAAACGACTTTTAGGAAAAAAAAAAATTGAAAAAAAAGTTGTGAAATGACTTTTGCTTTTAAGCAAGCAAAGAAAGACCGACGAGCACTAAGGAAAGACGATAGCATCGCCAACAGGGACACTTACAATAAATCATACGAAGACTATGATACGCTGCGCCACGAAGCCTCTACTAGGTTCTACCAAGATAAACTTGAGCAAACTACGGGCAACGACATCTGGAACGTCAGAGATATTTTCCAACCATCTTCCAAGGTTGGGCTGGTTCCGCCATTGAAAAGGGAGAACGAGAGCCTAGCGCAGAACCCGTATGACAAGGCAGCAGAGTTCCGAAATGCCTTTTTCCCCTCTACAACCATGAAAGGGGCCAAACCCAATATCAGCCACCTACCGAAGTGGGATGCCTTACACCAAGACGAAGTCGGGGCAGCGATCAAAGGACTAGCGACCAAAAAGAGCTCCGGACCAGATAATATATACAATGAGCTGATAAAACTGATATGGGAAAACGATCTAGCTAACCAGGTGTTACTATCGCTACTCTCCGCATGCCTAGCCAGAGGCTACCACCCAATAGCGTGGCGAACGGCTAACGTCCTGTTCTTGCGAAAGGCTGGCAGGCGTGATAAAACACTGGCAAAAAGCTATCGGCCAATCTCACTACTAAACACCCTCAGCAAAGTACTCGAGAGGATCATCGAAGCCAGGCTAACGGTCTGCCTTAAAAACAAGCTACCACCTGAACAGTATGGCAACAAAAAGGGTTACAACACTACAGATGCGCTACTAATGTTAGTCGACGATATTAAGACCGGAAACAAAGCAGATGATAAGACCTCCGCCGCATTCGTGGACATCGCGGGTGCCTATGACAATGTGAGGAGAGGACCGTTGTGCGCTACCCTCGCTGAATATGGTGCCCCCAGACAGGCGATCAAATGGGCATGGCAATTTATGTCGAACAGAAGCGTCTCTATCCGATACGATGGCATCAGCTCGCCTTTGCGGAGAGTAGAAACTGGTATCCCGCAAGGGTCTCCAATCTCGCCACTCCTCTTTAACATATCTATCCACCAGCAGTGGCTTTGACGGGTGCAGGTCGAGCGACGCTACCGGCTCGGGGCACTGGTATATCCTGGGTTTGTGGATATTGGCCTCCACGTCAATGCGAAATCCGTGATATACGCGCATTGAACCAGCAGTGGCAAGCAAGGAGACTGGCCGTTTGGCGCAGATCTTCGATTGCCCCGAACCGGTAGCGTCGCTCGACATGCACCCGTCAAAGCCACTGCTGGTGGCAACCAGAAAGGACACGACTTATGTCTATGGCCGCCTCTCGGGAGAGCAAATGTAACCAGCTAGCCGGAGCTAGTGGCTTCAAGGGTGAGCCTTCAGGAAAAGACTGTATAAACTATGGCAATGGGGCCTATTTATCTAAGTTGGGTTAGGGTTCATGACATTAGGAATGTAACCACACGTAATATGCATGAGGATGTGCATATTCTATGCATAGCCTTGCAACCGGCAGGCCATTATTGTCTATCTAGACGCTAGAATCATATTGTGCTACTGGTTAGAAAATATCCATTCCTATAGTGACTTTTTCAAGACGCTGAAATTGGGGTGTTCCGAACCGACTTTTTGGATAAACAAAAAATTGCCTCGGCACCGTATCAGCGGAGAATTACGAAATGCAGACCTCGAGCTGCCCAAGTCTACTTAGATTTAGCAATATAGAAGCGCAGGTCTATTGACCTGTATATAAATAAAATTATCAACAAAAAACAACAAAATCTCACAATCTTGTGGGTCATTTTAGCGAGATTTAGTGATGTGAAAGCGCATTTAGGTGCATCAGGTCTACTGAGCTGTATTTTATAAATTTGTTAGTATTCTTGTCACGTGTAGCTGCGTACTATGGATGAAATGCCAAGGCCCTGAAGGACTTGGGGCGGAATAGAAATGAGTCAGCTCGAAATATGCTGCAGCAGGGGTTGAGTATGAAAACTGTATAAAAGACTTGGATAGCCTTATTGCGGACACCTGTTCTGTGAGGTTCTGCTGCAACGCCCATGACTGTTAACGAAGACGTATCCAACGTATCTATTGCTGAGTTACCAACCGAGGTTGAGAACGATCCTAGTGTACTTAGTAGTAATATTTAAGTAGTTTATAACCTTTCACATAAATTTTATCAAACAATAAGCTCTTTTCCGGAATCACACACTGTAATTTACACTAATTTTCACGCTAACAGCTACTCACTAGCCCTGATACTGTAGGTTCAACTACGGTCAGCTGGCTAGATATCGCCGAGTGTGCGAGAAGCTATCGAGTACTTTAAACGTTGGATCCCACATCCATCGAGCGCGGCCATCTACATATAGAGTGTGCACAATAGCGTGTGTTGATATCTTCTGCTCCGTGGAGCCTTTATTGGAGGTTTATTATCGCGTGCATACTTTTGGCGACATATGATGCATCACCCAATGCATACTTGATGCTGCGACAGATACTCTAACATAACTGCAGGAAGAAGTATTAGTATATAATGGAACACAAAATCCCGAGTATCTTTTTGTAGCTCTTGTGACTGGCCACTTGTATGTTCATAAGTACTCGCCTCATGGACCAGAATCGTGAGCTGTAATATAACGTTAATAGAACACCATAGTCATAGATAGTTGATTCCAAAGTGCATTTAGTGTATGCATCTCATTTATACACTCAATATCGAAAGAAGAGACTCCGTCGCCACATGTTGGCATTCATCTTTAGAGCGGCTACCAATTTATCTTCGATTAGGACCACCTGTATTCTCATGGTGCTTGGATCGCAATATCCCCTTTGAGCAGCTTTAATACTTGCAAATATATCTTTTCTGCAGGCGATTCTGCTTGCTTGCGGTGGTTCGCAACCATCTAAAGAGAAATGTTCGAGTCAAACTCATATCTTGGTGGTTAGAGCTCAAATTCCAGTTCAAGAGCTGTGTATTGGGCTTAATTTGAGTCCTGCGGTTCTGTTTCTCACATCTGCAGCGTCATATATTATGGTGCTAAATTAGCTATCCTATACCATTTGCATGTGGTTGATGGACATGTCGGTATAATACCGTCTGATCAGAACTACACTTTTACGCCTTACACGAATCACATTGGCTAAAACAAATACTAACGCAGGAATGTTCATGCAGTACTTGTTGATGTTGAAACAATTGAGCTGCTCTAGTAAGAACTCGCTACCTGTTCAAACGGCACATGGATGTATATATCATGTACAAACTTATAATGTTAGCAAGTTGAGTTGAGATTAAGGTCCCTAACCTACTTATATAGTATACTCGAGCTAGAGCGGCACATAATGTCTCCGGTCGAGATATACAAGAGCCGGTTCACCGAGTGTATGCCTCTAATGCTCCATCTTTTTTTCTCGAGAGAGTTATTCCAAGACTAAATGGTTCCTCATTGAGTTTCTCTGCTAGCTTCCACTGGTCGGCAAGGAGGAAAGGATCAGCCATGTGGCGTGAAGCAGCAAAGACAAACATCTGTATTACGCAAAGTACTAATTAACGTGGTTCAGATATACACTTTCTCTGAATATGCTCCTAACATATGCTTGATGACTTGTTTTGACACTTGCGTTGTAGCGCTTCTATGCTAGTAGTAGTTCTATTTCTTCCGCTGATAACACAATAAATAATATCACCACCCCTATAACAAAACTCACTGGCCAATTAAGGCAAACACAAGAGTCCTTGGCGTTTTAAATACAGTTGCCTAAAGCTCACAAACTACTACTTTAGCCCATGTTAAAGAAATCACAGATACTTAGCTCTGTACGAATTTATTACTTATTTTATGCACCGATTAAACAGACTCGAGAACGGTCTCCTTGAACTCAGTAGAGACCTTCTTTCCAGTATCGTCAGTAGCACCCTCGCCGTGGAGAGCGAGCAAGGCACCAAGGTCGAGTTTAGGCTGCTTGAGCAACTTAACCTTGCGGATGTGGACGTTCTGGAGAGGGAAGATGTTGCTGGCGCTCTTCTCAATCTCGTGGCCAATGACCTCGGGGATGAGCTTGGCGACAAGCTGGTTGAGGGTGACACCAGAGGCCTCACGGGTCATGATCTCGAGCATCTTCTTGCGGATCTCACGGACCTGAGCAGACTGAGCGTAGCTAGTCTTCTTGATCTGGTTGGGGGAGCGCTTGGTGAAAGCAATGGCGAAAAGACGGACCAAGTAGTCGTCGGAGGTCTTGACAGTGACGTTGCACTCAATCAAAGTCTGCCACTTGCGAACGTAGGAGCGGAGCTTGTCAGAAGCAAAGTCCAAACCGTGGAAGTTGGTCAAAAGGTTGGAGCCCTGGACCTCGTCAACACGAAGACGAATGCGGCGAGTGGCAAAGTCTTCAGAGTTCTTGAGGTCAGCAAGGGAGACGTCCAAGACACGGCCCTTGAGCTCGTCGTTGGCGTTCTTGAGACCGGTGGAACGGTTGACGAGGGTCTTACCGACATCACGGACGTCAAAGGGGGCAGGAGCCTTGATATTGTACCAGTCTTTGCGGGCGAAGGCGTCGACGGTCTTCTTCTTACCGCCCTTCTTGCCCATACGCTTATTCTTACCAACAACCATTGTTACTGAGTTTTGCGTGGTTCAATATTTCAGAGTGGAGTGGTTGAGGAGCTCGAGTGCCCTTATAGGATGAGTAAGCGTTAGGGCTTAGGAGCCGGACAAGTTCACTGGTAGTGATGATATAAGCACTCTACAGAATGACTGTGCGCCACACCAATGTGGCGGAAAATATCTATGCATGCACTAGCATCTATCAACCACAATACCAATTCTTTTACGTTAGTGCCAAAATTTCTCCAATTCATTAAATAAATGCACCTAGCTATCGTCACTACTATCGTCGCTACTGCTCTCGCTGCTGCTGCTCTCGCTGCTGCTCTCGCTACTGCTCTCGTTAGCGTATTGAGGCTCAGAGTCGCTTGCTACTGCGTTCTCGGAGCTGTCCTTTTCTACGAGCTTTGGCTGTTGCTGATATACTCTGTTGACATCCGCAATTGTCAAAAGCGATCCTAGCACGTGAACAGTGCGGCCGCTAGTGTTGAAGGCCTTGACGGTGAAACGCAGCTTTGTTTCTACACTGTTGCCATCACTATCGGTCCAATAGCCAGACTGTGCATTTTCTTCGTCCTTTTCTCCCTGAACAAAGGACCAGGTGGATGGTATATCATCGCGTTTGATGGTGGCATTGAAGGTGTCATTAATGAGAAGGGCAATATGTCCCGGTGATTGGGCACTAACATAGCCATCAAGAGTATCGCCAACAGCTGGTGACCAGCAGAGAAGATTAACCTTGATCCAGGTGAATGCAAAGGGTGACTCGGCGATGACTTTAGCCACTTTAGGGCCATCACCAGTTTCATCCTGACCTAAGATCTCTACGTCGGAGTAGCCAATAACAACACCGTTACTGGGGCTATAGTAGCGCATAATTAAAGGATCAAGATTCTGAATGGCGATACCGTCCTTGGGATTTTGAGAAAATACCGGTGGAATCGATACGTACATGGTGACCTCCACCGACTTAAAACACTGAGAAATACCATCTTTACCTAGAGGATTTGTGTTTTGATCAGAAATGATTGATTGTCTGCGTCTCTTGGCCGATGGAAGTTCGTGTGCTAAATTATGTTTGGGCATGAAAGTGAAATTTTGGATATTATGTAATTTTTAGCGATCTCAAGGAGATGCAGGATGTAAAAGGGTGCATTGGCAGTGCAGGCTTTCTATTCAACAGGGGAGAACAAGTAGTCTACAACATAGCTTTGCTCGTCAATTTCATGGATCATCTGTATATTCATAACTCCGAAACTGTCGCATCTCACATTCAGCTGTAGTGTGGTCTTGAGCGACTCGCGCAGTTTCAAAATATTCTTAAAGTCGTATTGGTACTCGAATGTTTCTTCTACTAAAAGAGTATCCACAGCATCTTCCATATACCGAAATGTTGTACTGCTGGCAACCCCTGTCCCCTGAAAACTTAGGGATTGTATCGGCGAGTGTTGACCGGATACGCTGAGCCTGGGGGTGCCCAGCTTATCAATGACTCGAAGCATATCTGCAATCAACGAGCCCGTGCAAATCATTTGCACAATTATACTCGACTTGTCTATTTCGGGCCCCATTTCAGCTGCATTGTCTCGGGAATATATCTGCAAATCCGACTTTGACCGAATGTTCTCAAACCCACAAGTTAGACGAAGCTTATCTCCATCATCGTCATAGTGAAAGGCAACCCTAACTTTTGAGAGCTCTGATTTCCAACTGGAGTACATTTGAAGACATGAAGAAAGAGCCTTCAAGGATAAAGTGATTGTTTGGTTTGCTGTCACTTCATACGATGAGAAAAGACTTGTGACCAAAAGCGTGTAGGCACTACAGCTCCTTGATTTGTCCAGAACATTCAGCAGTAAGCCATTCTCTGATAAAGCTAGAGAGCAATGATTTGATACCGGCAAGAGAGCCCGCAAGAGGTTGTTTAGACCTTCAATGTACCCTGTCGATGCAGAAAGCATGTATAAGCCGAGGGAGGTGTAGCTATATAAAGGGACCAAACTTGACACGCACACTACAAGAGGCAGATAAAGGACATGTAGACATTTTGGCATTCAAGACTGACCACAATCAAAGAGTCTATCGGCGTAAACAAGGCACCATCAGCTGAGACCCACATACAGCTCTGACTGCATATGCAAGTAAATTGTGCGCTGACCAAATCATACATAAAAGTAAACAAACCTGCACAAATAAACCACTCAATATCAAGTTTGATATGCCAACAAAAATGCATGTGCTGGACTTTGAGCCAGAAGAAATAAACACTCCAAAGAAGGCCGTGAACGGTTCTCCAAACCGTACTCCTACAAAAATCCTCAATCACTTCACAGACGGACCTCATAACGCATTAATCGAGTGCCAGAGAATGAAGATGATAGTCAATCAACAAAAGGCAGAAATCAGCCGCCTCAAGAAACAACAAAGCCTCGACGCAAAGGAGATTGAGCGGCTACGAGCTCAGCTACAGGCAGACAGGGCCACAAAGGATTCACAAATAATGGAGCTTGAGGACAAGGTCAGCGACTTGCTGGCCTGTAATCGTCAATTAAGGGCAGAAATTGCAAATGACAGCTCTCCAGAGACTAGTGCCGTTCTCCGTCCGAGCCCTTCTCCAAAGAAAAGCATTCTCCCTTCACGGTGGACTCGATCACAGCCCAATCTCAAACAAGCAGCTAAGAATATCTCTATCCCACCTACTCATATGGCATCCAACGATAGCATTGATTTCCTCGAGAGTCAGGTCAGCGAGCTCGCGGTGGAGAGTCTGGTTAGAGCAATGGAAGTACGGCCCCAGCAACTAGATCTCAAGCCCAGCGAACTGCTAAATTATAATAATGGGACATCGCTGACAGAATCACCTGTTAGCTCGCACATCGACTTTGGACCTCTCAAAGAGGCACAAATCGAATCACCTACCCAAGAGGTTTTCAAGCCGACCCCAAGAAAGTCCAGATTCATTGAGGAATTCTCGTCTGGCAATGAATCTTTGGGTATTGACAATATAGACAAAAGCAGCCGTTGGAGCGATCCAGGTGTGCTTGATTTCAGCGTGAGGAACCCGGTACCCAAATTCGAGTCTACATTTCTTGGTGAAGATGAGAAGGAACGAGTAGAGGCACAAACAAAAGGTGATGCTAGGCCGCTGGCTTCATCTTATGCGCAGCCCGACTCACCAACAAAGTCAACTCCGATCAAACTACCAGCAGATACTCCAAAAAAGAGCACAGAGCCCGTCAACTCGAGCTCACCCACCAAATCCATTTATAAGTTAGTTTCTCAAGTTTTCCTTGGAGAGATGCTGCATAAGACCACCAAAGGATTCCGCAAGACAGACCAACACGAACGGTACTTTTGGATTCACCCCTACAGTCTCACCCTATACTGGGATAAAGAGAACCCTAGCTCCAGCGACGGATCCCATCAGCCAAAATCAGTGCCAATTATGGGTGTGGATGAAGAGATCGATATGAATATGCTTCCTGGACTTTATCATAAATCAATCCTAGTTCATTCAGGAAAGCGCGACATCAAGTTAACATGCTCTAGTCCTGCTCGTCATGACGTATGGATGAAAAGTTTGAGATACCTTCTAGCTAGTGCTGGAAAATAGCTAACCTTGTTTTCATGATGGATTAAGCCGTCATCAGAGATGTGCTGCATGGTTAGGTTGCATAACTTGGGTTGCACTTTTCGTGCCTTCATTTAAATAATCTATCTAAAGTTGAATACAATAGATATGACGTGCTAAATTGAATATTTGCTCAGGTTTATACCTATTTGAGCACCTTGTGAGCCAGTTTGCATCCATGATACGCACCTACTGCCACAGAATTAGCAGCATCAATTGAGATTACTTGAAGCTGTACTACAAGGCTGATCTTATGAATCAGGTGATAGATTTGATGGTAGTGGTGAATCGTTTCGATGTGGGGACTTTCACTAAGTGAGGTGGGCTCAGTGACCGTTAGCCTAACCATTTCATCCAATTCACAAATGAAGTAGTAAGAACAAGTAATCAGATATTCAACAGTGTAGTTTCTGCCTGTTCAACCTCCACTATTTCTTACACCACCAAGAGCATTATATACCGTCTCCAACCGCCTCGTAACCACACATGTCTTCGGATGGTGCCTTTGCCCAGAAAATCGCCAGCGTGTTGACGATACCGTACAATGATCCCACAGTAAAGCACGCTTTATCAGTACTAGAAACAAGCAAATATACTGAGGTCACCGATAAGACTTTGTTGAACAAGGTCGAGGCGAATATTTTGACTCAAGTAGGTGCAATCCTCGACGAATTCGAGCCAATGTACAAGGCACTCTTTGATTTGGGAAACGATATTGAGTTATTCAAACAGGACATCGGCAAAATCAACACGACTGTCAAGTCTGTGAGCTCAGCTTTCACGCCCATGATCACCGAGACGAAGCTGCTCGAGAAGGAGTCGGCTTATGTTGAGTCAAAATTGGCCACAGCTAGAGCATTTGTGGAAAGTTTTGTTGTCACTGATGAGGAAGCTCAGATACTCACTGGCGGGGAACCTGTTGATGAGCGGTTTTACAAGGTATTCCAAAAAGTCAAAGATATCGAGGCCAATTGCAGTGCTTTACTGGCAGAATCACCTTCTTTGGGCGAACAACTGCTAACACAAATGACAAAGCTGCTAGCATCTGCGTACGAGAAACTGAAGCTGCGAGTGGAGAGGTCCCTTCGAGACGACATGATGAGGACCCCAGAGCTGAAGCGCGATCTCCAATTGCTCTCACAGGAGCCGTTCACATTCAAACAAGTACTGGCACATATTGTAGAGCTCAGAAAGCAGGCTGTGAAACGTGAGTTCCAGGAGCAGAAATTCATGGACGACGAGCCTGAACGTGTAGTGGGAGCTGAGTGTGCATGGATTCACTCGATGATGATAAACGAGTACGACTTGTTTAGAGGATTGGTAGGGTCTCAAGCTAGCGAGGATTTCGCATTTACTCTCTTCAGTGCCAATAACTCAGAGGACCTTATCTATGAGCTTATCGACTCAATTCTCGCAGTAATCGAGCCTTTATTCAAGCAAAGGCTTAACAAAATCATTTCAACTCAAAAGAGGGTCATATCACTTGACTCTATTCACAACGTGATTGAGTTTTACCGGAATGTATTTGCCAGTCACAAGCAAACTACTCTGACAGAGTGTTTTACCAGTATCTCAGTGTCACTCACTGCGCAATTCAATCACCTGCTACTAGTAGAGATTGATGCAGCTAAAAAGGTCAAGAAGGCTAGCGCTGATTTGGCACCTCCCGATTTCATTTTCTCAATATTGGCACTCACGAGAAAGCTATTCATCAACTACGAGAGCAGCATGAACTATCAGCCTCTAGGTGATGATTATATCAAGGGTAGAATAAACGATCTTTTAGATCCTTTTATCACTCAATGCTACAAGCTCTCTGAGCCCTTGGATGCGTATCGTAAAAACATTTTCATGGTAAACTGTCTGGACCCCATAAAACTCGAGCTAATGGGAAACATCTTTGCAAACTTCAAAATTGACGAGATTGATAGCCGAATAAGCTCTCATCTTGAAAATTTGGTGCTGCTAGAGTACGAAACGCTCGTCAAAGAGTCTGGCCTCAATCTACCCAGTGATAAGGTGGCCGCCCAGATTGACGCTTGGGTTGTTAACGCAAGCTTCAACACGAGCAATAGACTCAAGGATATAAAGTCACCCTCAATGACTACTACCGTGACACGTGGTTCCCATGAGAAGTTCCTCGAAAAGTACCAGCAGGTAGCTGGTGATGCCGGTAGAACTGTGGACGAGATACGTGTTTTATTGGGCTAAGAGGGTTTGAGTGTTCATAGTAATTTATGGAATGTAATAAATATTAGTAGAGCAGCAGTTGCATACACGCAAGTACCAACAAAAGCGCACTAGGCCCCAGCCAAACTGCTGCGTTTTCATCGTATACAGCGCCTGGGTAGCTACAGGTGATATCGCCATCGTCTGAATGGTCGCCATAACTCCAAGACATCATCTTGTCGGGGGGGCAGCCGAATCCAAACGATGACGGGCAGTTGCGGACAAGCGCGTAGCAGAGCTCTTTACAGGGAAGAATCTCCTTGTATGGACCTGGCCGGATAACTTCATCGATAAGCGGGTTGCGAGACTCACCGGGTTGTCTTGTGACCAAATAAGACGCCATATTCGACATATCGGCACAGCGAGGAATCGTAGTGGTACAAAGCCAGTCTTTGTAGGCACTATTGCAATCTTCGCAAGTTTTAACAGGAGAGTAGAGCATTTCCTGCGATACGTTGCAGTTTATCTGTTGAAGCGAGTTAGAGAAATTCAAATATCTTTGTTGTGCCAATGTATCGTAGTAGCGTGTTAGCTCTGCTGGGGTATAACTCGAAGCATTACCGGGGACAGCAAATGCCATATCTGAGCAGAAAGTCATATTGTATATCACCTGACAGGAGGTACTATTCTTTGACGTGAAAGTTGTGGGGCTGAAAACCGTACCCCCCAAGTATCCACTCCGAGGAGCCGGGATACCCATAAAGGCGAGATATTCTGTAGATCTATTGAGCCCCTTCTCCAGAAACTGTGCACGTTCAGCACGAGTTTTACCACGTGTTGTATTTGAGACGTCGGCATTATTTTGGTTCAGCAGAGCGTTGCTCTCGATTGCACAATAGCTCTGGGCGAGGTTTTGCATTTTTGTATCGTTGTATGCCACGACGCCCAAGCTAATATTGTGAATTCCAATCGTATAACCATCTTGGATGAGATCTGCTGTATCGGTATCGCCGATATCCTGGTAGCTTTGCAGTAACGATTGGCTGATCTGGTCGAGGGGTGAGGTTACCAGCAAAGCGTTGGCAAAATCGGTGTCTACCAGATACAAATTGTCTTCTGGAATAAAAGTGCTTGCTGATGAACCAATGCCAATCTGATAACTCCATTGGGCATCACGCGATACCTGCTGCGGCGAGACGATTTTTATTGTGCCATTCGAGGAGAAATCTGAGATTTGGTTGACTGAAGTTAGTCCATATGAAGTGGCAAATGATGTACTATTGATTCGAAGGTATATCGTCGAGGAGTTTCCCTGGTAAGAGCATATACTCAGGGTTAAAGTCTCTTGCCACATGTCACGGGGCACTTGATAGGTATGGATCTCGCCCCGTTCAAGAATTGCTGCGACTCCTTGTGGTACTAGTGGAGTAGAATCCGCTCTAGGCGCTAGATCAACTGTTGACGTCGCCCATACAAATATCTCGCTAAGGTTCCGCATTACCAAATGGAGGACTCGCTGCCTTGGGTGGAAAAATACCGTCCACAACTGCTCGACGATGTTGCTGGCCACGAACAGGTGGTAACAACTGTGAGAAACTTCATTCGTAATGGCCAGCTCCCGCACTTGTTATTCTATGGACCACCCGGTACGGGCAAGACTAGCACGATCACTGCAATTGCTCGTGAACTCTACGGAAAGGACTACAAGCGCATGGTACTTGAGTTAAATGCTTCAGATGATAGAGGTATTGATGTAGTACGCAATGACATCAAGAATTTTGCATCCACCCAGCATATGTTTGCCTCGCACCACCTCAAGCTCGTGGTGCTAGACGAGGCCGATCATATGACAAGCGTAGCTCAAAACGCGTTGCGCCGCACAATGGAAAAATACAGCACCTCTACAAGGTTCTGTTTGCTCGCAAATTACTCCCACAAGCTCAACCCAGCACTTGTGTCGCGCTGCTCTCGCCACCGCTTTTCACCCTTGACGCCTGATGCACTGCGAGACCGTGTCAGACATGTTATTTCTGAGGAGAAAATCGATGTCGATCCTCAAGCTGTGGAAGCACTACTCAAACAATCGGGCGGAGATATGCGTCGTGTACTCAGTGTTCTCCAAGCGTGCCATCAACGTGTCAAGGGCACAATCAAGCCTCGCGATATATACGAGTGCCTGGGAACACCTGACCCCTACAGCATTGAGCGAATTTTGCATGCCCTTTTGAATGAAGGCTATGACTCTGCATTGCAAACAGTAAACGATCTTAAAGCTCAAAACGGATACGCATTGGCCGACATTCTCACGTCCGTAGGCACTGAGATGGCTAATTTGGAGACGCTTTCAGTCAATGAGCGGGCCAAAATCCTCGCAGGATTGGCTGACATTGAGTTCAGACTTAGTGGTGGAGGTAGCGAAAAGATTCAAACTAGTGCCATGGTTGGTGTAGTCAAGGCTGCTACTAGCTAATCGCAGCAGCAGAAAAGATAAAATACAACAAATAAATATATAATTACATCTAGTACCAGCCAAACAGCCAGGCTAAAAGCTGTTGACACAAACTTAAACTTTGAAATCATACAACCCAAAATTGGCCCCTGCCGCTGCTACCTAATACAAAAAAGTAAAGCCCACTTCTACTCATGACTTCTCCTCACATCCCATAACATAGTCTATTCTTTCGTGCTGTGCCCATTCTTTTGTGACTCTGAATGCAAACGCAGCTGCGTCCTGCATTGTACTGTTAACGTGAAGCGGAAGCACGCACTCATCAGCCTCAGGGTCTAGTTTCTCACTACACCGTTTATTGTCTCTCCACTTGAGATTATACTTTTGGGTGATGGTATCAAGCGGTAGGTAAATAAGGCCCTTGCCGAAATCTGCAATTGCCCGGCCCAGGGTGGCACCCGCATCCACAGAAGTTTTAGTTCGTGATTTGAGAGCTGTCTGACCAATGTGAACCTGAAGCACTGCCCGGATAGCGAAGCATACACCTGCAATATCCATATCAACGCTCTCAAGGTACGCGACCATCTGGCTAAGGTATGGCACTAGCGTCTCCCAACTTCGGGTATGAGGAGCGCGGCCAGCAATCTTATCTGCGCGATCTTCATAGTCAAATGCCCTAATAAAGCATATGATGGAGTCCATTGACACCACTGCAGCCAATCGATGTTGACGATTGGATATGGCACTATCGCTCTTGTGTTTCTTTTGTTTTGCCTGCTGCACCCAATACTGTAGTGCACTGCGGTATTCACGATACTGAGGCGGCAATTTCTTTGAGGGTGTCGATGATTTGACAAGGGCAGGGGGAGCATTGGGTGTGCTTGGCTTGGAATTTTGAGACTCGAGTTTAATCTCCTGAGGCTTTGATTCAGGTCTATGCTCTGATTTAGATTCTTTGAGCTTTTGAGAGCTTGGAATTACCACCATTTCATCCTCACTACTTGAAAAGTCCCTAGTGTTTGAGACCTTGGGGCGTTTCTTGATCTTGGGCATCGATTTATACTTGAGTTTGACTACCAAAGACCGATTGAACTTTTGCGGTAGAGTTGGGCTGATAGGCTTCACTGGAAGCGCAAACTGCGCTGGAAGCGTTGGACTGAGCAGTGGGGGTAGTGCCATGTGAAGACTAAGATGGGACCCAACATACTCGTGACTTGTGTCAAGGGAGCCAGACCAATAATGCAGTGCTATCAGAATGATCTACACTAAATCATATCTCGATAGAGTTTATCTTTGATTGCGGTATTTGGTCGCTTTCTCTATTTATTTATAGATTTGGCAGCACAATGGAGGGTGGCAGCACCCTCACCTTCAGCCACTCAACTGCACGGTAATAGCCACATCCTCCATGGACGTGTTTGAGCTTGAAGAAGAGTCTGTACACAGCTCCCCTATTGTAATTCCAAAATCTGCAACAAATCCCAACGATGCCGTACCACCGCTAGACGCCCACGGCCTTAGCCCCGCAGGAGGCGAGCGGCTATCTGGACCCCGCTCCTACCAGGTCGATATCGATATATATTCATCGCAAAACCGCAAACGCA
Organism: Wickerhamiella cacticola; assembly: GCA_030564425.1. Classification (NCBI taxonomy): domain Eukaryota; kingdom Fungi; phylum Ascomycota; class Dipodascomycetes; order Dipodascales; family Trichomonascaceae; genus Wickerhamiella; species Wickerhamiella cacticola. The sequence goes on along the minus strand of JAJLUX010000008.1, from coordinate 331,280 downwards.
TCCCAGAAGACTTTGAGCGCTTGAAATGCCTCGGGTCGGGCGCGTACGGCAAAGTTATTCTCGTCAGAGACCGAGTTGACGGTAAATTGTACGCCCAAAAGCAACTCAAAAAGGCTTCGATTGTCGTTGAAAATCGTCGAATGGAACAAACAATGAGCGAGAGAAGTATCTTGAAAGCTGTAAGGCATCCGTATATCGTGAAACTCCACTATGCTTTACAAGATGACGAGAAAGTATACCTTATTTTACAGTACGCTCAAGGAGGCGAGCTATTCACCCATTTGGCAGCAGAGAGGATGTTTAGTGAAGACACTGCCGCTTTCTATGTGGCTCAAATTGCTTGTGCCCTCGAGCACTTGCATAATATTGGCATTGTGTACCGCGACCTCAAGCCCGAGAACTGCATGCTTGACAATGATGGCCATATTCTCTTGACTGATTTTGGTCTTAGCAAAGTGGCACAGGATGGCAGTACCTGCAACTCGCTGCTGGGAACACCCGAGTATATGGCACCTGAAATTCTCCTCGGCAAGGACTACGATTACTCTGTGGACTGGTGGTCTTTAGGAGCCTTGACCTACGACCTACTGACTGGAAACCCCCCATTCACAGGTCAAAACCATAAAAAAATTATCGATAAGATTCTCAAGCAGAAGCTCAATCTTCCCTACTACCTGAGCCAAGATGCCAAAGACTTCCTCACAAGACTGTTGCGCAAGGAACCCAAGAGAAGATTGGGGTACGAGAAGATGGACGTTATTCGCAAGCACAGGTTTTTCCGCAAACTTGTGTGGCAAGACATTGAGAGCAAATCGACCACCCTCCAGCCCCCCGTGCGTCCGTTCATTACTGACCCTGAGCTTGCCGAGAATTTCTCGGCTGAGTTTACTGAGCTTACTTTGAGCCCTCCAGGGAGTGAGAAGTTTGATTCGTTTAAAGGGTTCACATATGTTGGCAGCGTTGGCCATAGTTGGGGTGGCCGGTGAGTCATTTTAACGATTAATGAATTGAGAAGATAAGTATATCTCTCAATAAAGTAACTTATTTGTAACTTAATATTAATTCCTATTGAAATCTATTCCAGACGGTTTCAGAAACAGCCGATTGGCATCACGCTATTGCCCCCTCTCGTAAGACCCCGTCCCCCCAGCGCACCCTGCACCCCGCGCGTATATAAACGTCCCAACCACCGATCTCCGTTTGTCAAATGTCTCTTGCCAACAAGCTTTCAATTAAGGATCTTAGTCTCAAGGGCAAGAAAGTGCTCATTCGTGTTGACTTCAATGTCCCTCTTGAAGGCTCCACCATCACCAACAACCAGCGTATCGTTGCTGCCTTGCCTACTATCAAGTACGCCATGGAGCAAGGCGCCCACACCATCACTTTGATGTCTCATCTCGGTCGTCCCAATGGCCAGCGCGTTGAGAAATACAGCCTCAAGCCTGTCGCTACTGAGCTCGAGAAGCTGCTTGACCACAAGGTTATCTTCCTTGACGACTGTGTTGGTCCCAAGGTCGAGAAGGAGGTCAACGACGCCCCCAATGGCTCCATCATTCTCCTCGAGAACTTGCGTTTCCACCCTGAGGAGGAAGGTTCCCACAAAGACGCCGACGGCAAGAAGGTCAAGGCCGATCCTGCCAAGGTCGAGGAGTTCCGCAAGTCCCTGTCCAAGTTGGGTGATGTTTACATCAACGACGCTTTCGGTACCGCTCACCGTGCTCACTCTTCTATGGTTGGTGTTGAGTGCGACCAGCGTGCTGCTGGTTTCCTTATGGGCAAAGAGCTCGAGTACTTTGCCAAGGCGTTGGAGCACCCCGAGCGCCCCTTCTTGGCCATTTTGGGTGGTGCCAAGGTTAGCGACAAGATCCAGCTTATCGACAACCTTCTTCCTAAGGTCAACAGCTTGATTGTCGGTGGTGGTATGGCTTTCACCTTCAAGAAGACTCTTGACAACATGCCCATCGGTAACTCTTTGTTTGACGAGGAGGGCGCTAAGCTTGTTCCTGGCATCATGGAAAAGGCTAAGGAGCACAATGTCGAGATTGTTTTGCCTGTTGACTTTGTTACCGGTGACAAGTTCGCCAAGGATGCCGAGGTAGGCACTGCTGACGACAAGACCGGTATCAAGGACGGCCTTATGGGTCTTGACTGCGGCCCCAAGTCTGCTGAACTCTTCACTAAGACTATCCTCAAGGCCAAGACCATTCTCTGGAACGGCCCCGCTGGTGTTTTCGAGTTTGATGCTTTCGCCAAGTCTACCAAGGCCGAGGCTGAGGCTTGCGCCAAGGCTTGCGAGAACGGTGCTACTGTTATCGTCGGTGGTGGTGATACTGCCACTGCTGTCAAGAAGTTTGGTGTCGCCGACAAGCTCAGCCACGTCTCTACTGGCGGCGGTGCTTCTTTGGAGCTCCTTGAGGGTAAGAACTTGCCTGGTGTTGCCGCCTTGAGTGACAAGAAATAAGAATGTATATAAATTAAATAAATATGTTCGCCTGTCCTTGTGCTTGCTTCCTACTTTGCATCAGGCTTATCCACTGGCGTTTCAATCAGAGCAAACTTCTCCGGTACTCGATCTTTAGGTTCTCTCCACTCGATACCCAGCTTGTCGAAAATTTTACGTTCGCTTTTACTTTCCAAAAGCACATTAGTTTCGCGTTGATAAAGACCGGTATCGTTGAGTTGCATGCCTATCTTTAGAGCTCTGAATCGCATACACCGGTTAAACATATCGCTTCCCGTATAGTAACACTTTGCTGCTCCAAGTTCTTCGTATTTGACTGATAAGAGATCCATTCTCCGCCAGCACTTGACGTCAGGTAACTCGGTGGCACCCAACCACCGGTGACTACCATCTCCGCCGAACGTAAAAGTCGCAATTTTACGTTCAAACAACTTGTCAATTGTAGCTTTAGTGATTTCCATAACAGTGTGCTTAGACGCACCAGGTTTCGTGATGATGATATCTATATCTCCACAGTCGGACTTTTCCCGACGATATGAGCCCATACAAAACGTTTCAGCATTAGGGTCAAGCTCCTTAACAATACCAGTAACCAATTGATAGTGGCGCTCCACTTCTGATCGCGAAATTCGTTGCAGTAGGTCACTTGAGTGATCAATAGATGCGAGCATTCGAGGGTCAGTCGTAGATTTGCGAACATCTTCGAGGGTGCGACACCCCATATTGTAAAACTCCAGTGCTCGCTTTGCACCCACCCCGTAGATTGCTGCTTGAAACTTCGCCAAGGTATCCGATTTTTCGCGCATAGCATCCAGCGTAGATTTGGGTATTTTATTCTCGAGGAGGGCTTCTAGACTCGTGAGGATATGACCTTTGAATACCTGGGGCATCAAATCAGCAGCCTGTTTGGCTGAGGTGACACGGACTGGTAGATCCTCGAGCGCGGCAATTGCTCGCTCATACGCTCGTTTCGAGAATTCCTTTCCTGCTGCTGATCGTTGGTTCGCGAGTTCATGGAAAAAATCAATAATTTGCTGGTTGGGAGTGCTATCAACAAACGAAGCGTCAAACGAAAAGGCCTGCCGTCGACTGGCTTTATGGGCTCTTGATGCTGCGGGCTCCGAAAAGCTCGCAGGTTGCGCCGGCGGGTCTTTTCGCTTGAGATATCGGTAACCATCAATGTCTAGTAGTTTATGCGCTTCAATGCAATCGCTTGGCCATGATTCCCGCAATATTGGCAAATCCGTCTTTAATGGAGGATCGCCCGTCCCGACAATTATATGCGTAGCCTCGGCTAGATTATCAACTATCTCTGCACCGTTACGTTGCCATGCCCGCTGCTTGATCAATTTTTGGCGGTCTCCTTGCTTGGTATAGTGCAGCAGCCTGGTGCCTTGTAGTGCTGACATGTTACGGCCATCCAGAGTAGTTCGTGCTGTGCTGTTTGCATTTATTTGCTACGGACTGTACAAATATTTATACTCATCATCAAAAAAAGTCCCTGGCCGTTATACCAACTCCAAACAAAAGGCTATTGTAGAGGCTGCAGTTGACACCTGGCAAGACTACCGTAAACACGCGTATGGAAGCGACGAATATGGCCCAATTTCCAAAAGAACCGACCCAGAAGGTAAAAATATTCTGGGGTGGATGATTGTTGACTCGCTTGACACATTTATGCTCATGGACCTGCAAGAGTATGTGGACGAGAGTACGGCGTGGGTTGATAAGTTGAGCTACAATATCAACGAGAATGTTAACCTTTTTGAAACGACGATTCGTATGCTCGGTGGACTCCTTGGTGCCTACCACCTCAGTGGAAACGAGTTGTACTTGACCAAATCTGTGGAGCTCGCAGATCGTCTTATGCCTGCATTCAATACCAACTCCAAAATCCCGGGACCTGATATCAATCTCAAAACTGGATACGCTCCTCAGATTCTCGACAGCTCAACAGCTGAGGTTACTACTCTGCAACTTGAGTTCAAGTACTTGAGCCATCTCACGAATAACGCGTCATATTGGCAAGCAGTGCAGGGGGTCATGGAAGCAATCGACAAAAATAGACCTAAAGATGGTCTTGTACCCATCTACTTGAGCTCTAGAACGGGCCATTATACACAGCCGGAAATTAGACTGGGATCGCGGGGTGATTCGTACTACGAGTACCTTATCAAACAGTTTTTACAAACTAACCAGACTGAACCAATCTACAAGACCATGTATGATGAGGCTGTACACGGAATTCGCAAGCACCTCATTGGCCACTCTGTTCCAAACGAGTTCACCTTCATCGGTGAGCTGCCTGCCGGTATTGATAGCAACCACCTGGATCCAAAAATGGATCACCTTGTTTGCTTTGCTGGCGGTATGTTTGCCATTGGTGCCACCAATGGCCTCACACTTGACGAGGCCAAAAAGCAGGATTGGTGGACCAAAGATCGTGAGGACGAGTTCAAGCTGGGCGAGGAAATCACCAGATCATGCGTGGCTACTTATTTTGGCACACAGACCGGCTTGTCTCCTGAGATTGTTGTTTTCAACACTGCACCTGACTCGAAAGAGGATTTCTTCATCAAACCGCTTGATGTGCACAACTTGCAACGCCCTGAGACAGTGGAGTCTTTGTTTTATCTCTATCGTCTCACAGGGGATAAAAAGTATCGTGATTGGGGATGGCAGATCTTTGAGTCATTCCGCAAGCACACTCGTACACCCGATGGAGGGTACACCAGCCTGGATAGTGTTGTTACTGGTCAGAAGCGTGATTCCCTCGAGTCTTTCTGGTTGGCTGAAACTCTCAAGTACCTCTATTTGCTGTTTGATGACGAGGGTCTGGTTGACTTGACAAAAACCGTGTTCAACACTGAAGCTCACCCGTTTCCAGTTATCCCTCGTGAGTTTGAGACTTGGGCTCGCACATAAAATATCATATAAATATACTAGACAAAGTAGATCACTTTGGAAACTCAATTAAGCTTTATTATATCGTGCTTTCAGTAGATAGTCAGGCTTGTTTATGGTAATAAATAATTATTGTTTGTTGTACTGCTCACCCTCTGCAACCCGTTCTAATGAAGCCCTAGGATCTGAACCAACGTGCACAGCATCGATAACCGGTGCCTCAAAGGGGTTGCTATCGTCCTGTTGAGGGAAAAACAGGTTGAAAAAGACAGTAACAAAACCACAGATTGCAGGGCCAGTGGACACAACAATGTTAATAGCGTCACAGAACCCTTTCTTTCCAGTATTGTCACCCTTGTATGTGATCACTCGATCGAACCAGTTGGGCTGGAGCGTACTAGCCAGACCAAACATAAGACCAGCTGTCAAGACAATACGGTCACGACGAGTGAACTGAATAGTGGAAATGATACGAATACCAGACACTGCAACCTGGGTAAACAAAAACGTGGTCATACCACCCAACACAGGTTTCGGGATCTGCACAATAGCGGCGCTAAATTTACCAATGACTCCCATGATAATGAGCCAAAAGCAAGCAAAGAATCCACTAAAGCGAGAGGCGCATTGAGTCATGGCAATGACACCGTTGTTTTGGGCAAAGGAGGACACAGGGCACAGAGTAAAGAGACCTCCAAGCACACTGGCGAGTCCAGAGCCAAGGATACCACCCTGAACACGAGATTCGTAGATTGGTCCCTCGACATCTTGCCGTGATACATCTGAGGTTGCAGTGATATCACCGACAGACTCCATAATACAAACCATGTATACAGCCAACAATGGCAGAACGATAGGTCCGTAGAGCTTGAGCTTGAATGTATGAACCCACAAAAACTGACCATTAGGGGAAGCATCAATAGGCTCATGCTGAAAGTAGCCACAAGCAGCAGCGATGATGCACCCGACCAAAAGACCAAAGATAATAGAGCATGACTTCATAAAGGGGGCTCCCCATTTATCACAGATAACAATTGAAATGAATACCGCAAATCCGAGACCAATAAACTGGCCCGATCCCCAGGGATGAGGATGAGGAGCCGAGGCAGAGGGACACATGGCACCTTCGGTCATACAACCAGCACCACCGGCCCAATCCTGCATACCAGAGTGAATTAAATCGGCACCAATGAGCAATACGACGGGCCCGTTTACAATGGGTGGGAAAAGCTTGAGAATAACCTTCTGGGGGGAGAACGCAAACAGCACCTCAAATAATGCGCAAAGAGATGAAGTAGCCAAAAATGCGCCATAAGCATCAGGGCAGGCAAGCTTTGTTCCGTCACTATCCACGGGGCAGAATCCGTTTGAATACATCACTCCAAGCGCAGTCTGGAAAACTGGCACTGTGGCAAACGATACACCCAACACAGACACCATTCCGGTGCCTACATGGTAGTTTGTAAAGGGGATTCGAAACCGAATAATTTGAATAAGCGAAAGAATACCTGATCCGATCAGCGAGGCCGAGACAAGGTAAGTTGTCGTCCCTGAATCCAAGTGTGCAGCACTGGCAAAAATAAGCGCAGCCGAAATGAGACCACCCATCATTGCGAGGGCATGCTGAAATCCTAAAATACAGCCCAAGACAACTGGCATCTTATCCTCCAAACCGTAGAATACTGGGGGTGCACCCTCCTTGCCGATAAACGGGATGGGAGGGGTAAATAAATAGGCATAGTCAACCTCACCGGGGTCTCCGATCAAACCTTTGCGTGTGAAAAACATTCTGTAAGTGCTTACTCCGAGAGATTTCGCGCGTTGGCCTATTGTGGGCTTTGGGCCCTCCATACTCGCAGGAGCGGGGAGCGAGTCCTCTGTCCTTTGGGAACCGACAGATTCAGATTTTGATTTGAAGAAGTTCTTCATTATATGTAAGTTTGTGTTTTTCTCAAGTGGGGACTTGACTGGAAATCAAGTCGCTGATACCGGCACTTGCTTTAAATACAGAACTCCTCACACATGTCTATTGACGCCCGCATATGCGTCATGCGGGTGTGCATATTATAATTCTTGGATATTAAAACCCCACTTGGTAGCCGCAAGCGAGCTTGTATAACCGGATCATCAGGCTCAAATATGATATAGTTCTCGCTCTATTTAGTTCTCAGTTATCGGAAGTTTGTTATCACCAAGACAAATAGCTGCATAATTTCATATAGAGGCCCTGCGTAAAACGACTATCTAATGCACGTTCGCGTGACGTAAGACTAGATAACAGCTGGCTTCCTCGGACCGTGGCGCATCCAATGAGACCCCTGTTTAACCAGAATGCTGCCTAGTAGGCCAAAAAAAACTATTGATACAGCGCATCAGAAAGGAGGATCCCCTATCCTGATAAATATACTCGAGAATTGGCTCCGAATACTGACTTTTGCTATATAAATGACTTGCATGATTATGTGACCACCATGCAGGCTGCTGCATTATCCACACTCTCGTAACGCGCTCTGGTGCGAATTTCAATAGAGCAGTGCTATACAGACAAGATAAAGTAGGTTCCATATAGCGATAAGCTACCTTTGCTTACGATATATCAGGAAACTACTTGCGAGGAACGTGCACTCAGGAGCCTGATTGGTGACTTTTGCTTGAGATAAGTGCTCATTTAAACTAAACGATTGTTCAACAATAGAGATAGTACTATTACACTAAACAGGAGTCTTGTCGAGGCTATTTTAACGGATCAAACGGTACTCCGCATAGATATCTCGCTAGTCACCATTTTAAAGTGGGATCGCCAAGCCGGCTGCAGGTTGGATCATGGGGGGGTGAGAGTGGGCTATATATCACTAAATAAAGGCAATTCCGCAAAATTAAACTCATACAAGAGTTTTGAATTTTCATTTTGTACTAAAAAATGTAAAATTGTACTTATCAGACCACGTTTTGACCTTCGGAGATTTCCATGAGGGGCATGAAACTCGTATGCGAGATAAAGATAGATGGAGAATTAGAGACGTATCTAGTGTGTATGTGCAAACGAATAATTGCTACTTTTGAATGGTCCACTGAATTTATTCAAAGGTTGTGCGGAGGAGCATATTAGATGGGGAGTAACACCCGACAAGTGTTGCAAACATAGACAGTGGGGTATTGCTCGCCTAAACGCTAGGCTAAAGCATCAAATATGATAGATGCATAGTTCATGGTATTAATTAGGATTTGCTGAAAATTCTTGCGGGCATTGCATGTGATTACTACCTGCACGGAATTCCACCGGAGCAAGAGATGCATCTGACTACACTAGTGAGCACAGATACCAATATGTTTCGGGAAGAATCAAACATATCAAAACTGAATACATTTCAGGCTCGCGGCTGTTAGATTCAGTGCGTAACCGTAACTTGTGCATATATATGTAGGGCTAAATACTGCAAGCATTAAGCAAACGCAATAAACACGATGTTTTCGAGAATAAACAAGTAGTTACGCCAAGTTGGGATGCAAGTTACCATAGACACGGAATATTACTCGGAATATACCCTATTCCGGGTTACCCTGAGTCTCCTCCGGCTCTAATACCCCACAACTTTGTTGTCTGGCCAACGGTATTGGGAACGCGGTTATTTGTATTGTGTGGCGAGCCAAGTGCGTTTTCGCCAGCTAATCTTCAAAACACATAAAATCATTTCTCATCTATCTAGTAGCAAACATTTTAGAGGGCACCCTTGTTTTTGAGCTCGCCAATAAACTCGTCGGCACTGCCGACCTTCTTACCAGCACTGCGAGCAGGAGGTTCCTGAACTTTGAGAACCTCAACTTTGGGGGTGATATCAACACCAGTGTCGGCGATCTTGATGACCTCGAGAGGCTTCTTCTTGGCCTTCATGATGTTGGGGAGAGCAGCATAGCGAGGCTCATTGAGACGCAAGTCGGTAGTGATGATCATGGGGAGAGAAGCCTTGACAGTCTCTTCACCACCATCAATCTCACGAGTCACAGTAACAGTCTCGCCGTCAATCTCGACCTTGGAGGCATTGGTGGCCTGAGGCCAGTTGAGGAGGGCTGCGAGCATTTGACCGGTTTGGTTGTTGTCATTGTCGATTGCCTGCTTTCCAAGAATCACCAAGTTTGCGTTTTGTTTGGCGATCTGGTCTTTGAGGATCTTGGCCACAGAGAGGGTCTCTACGTCGGCATCAGTCTCAATGAGCGTCGAAGTGTCGGCACCCTTAGCCAAGGAAGTACGCAAGACATCCTGGGCTTTCTTGGGACCGATCGAGACGGCGTGAATGAGTTCGACCGAATCCTTGGCGCGTTCGCGGAGCTTGAGCGCTTCCTCAAGAGCAATGTCGCAAAAGGGGTTAATACTGAACTTCACACCGGTTGTCTCAACACCTGTTTGGGCCTTGTTGATTCGAGGACGAATGGCTGCGTCAATGACACGCTTCACTGGTACTACAATGCGTAACTTTGGGGCCATTTCGAAATATCAAGTGTGGGGGAGGGAGGGAGTGCTATGAGTGGTGTAAATAGCACCCTCCCAGGGTAAGCTGATGTAAGCCCCACCTTGACCACCAGCAAATATGGCAAAACCAAGATCCAAAGTCTTGCGCAAAGTTTCAGCGAAACCAAACCCGGAAATCAAGAAGGTCCTGAACATCCAGGCCCAAAAGAAACGACACAGTAGCTGGCAACATGAAGATGCCATCTGGGAGCGGGAATTGAGGTGCTCCTCTACCGCCACTTCCCCCTGCACAGTGCCCTGTGGCAACCCTTCATGTGACAATTACTCGGTAGTCTATGATCCATACTATTCACCGCCTCAATGGTCTCTATTGATGAGAGGAATCCCTACTGATAGTACGGGCAAACTGTCTGAGATCATTCCTGGACTGCCGTACCTCGTGGCATCAGATGGATCGCACTTGGCGGTTGAAGACGTGGCTCCAGTCGGGCCAGCTGAAGCAATTGTAACCTTCTCTTCTTTCCACCACTTTACAATTGCTCGTCGCTCTAAGGTATTGAGCTACAAGAATCTTCTTTACACTGTCCAGATTCTTCCCTTTGTCTCTAAAATGCTCTTGGACAGACTCCAAGATATGGAAGACTATGATCAATCTCTTGACGTTTTAGAGAAGGAAGATGACCCTTTAGTTGGTGCCGCACTGATTCCTGGACTCAGGAGAAGTGATTTCACTAAACCAATTGATTTCAAGGGCCTTAAATTTAGTGTGAGTCCCAGCGAACAGGAGAGACTACGAGCGATTCTCAACAGCTAGGCGTGAGGCCTCCTCCTAAAATAACTTAATTTAACTTATTTATTTATCTATCCCCCCCAGGATACTATTGAGTAATACCTGTCCACCTCAGTACTTGTAGTGCCAGAACTACAATAAGTACACTACTGGGCGGTGTGATCACAACGTATCCCCAGAACAGGACCCCGGCCATTTCGGCCTCAAAAACACCATTCAGCTGGGTAATCTGTGCAAGCTGAATGGCTGGAGGAGAGACCGTGAGAATAAATGAAGAGACCAGGAAAATGGGGTCGTCCATGATGGAGATGTTAAGATACTTGACTCCCAAAGCAATGAGAGGAAGTAAAATAACAGCAGGAAAAGCTATACGCGATAATAGTGATGCGATCACAATTTGACGGAACTTGGGCGATGGCGGTGGATCGTCATGGTTGGGCATCAGGTTTGATCCCAACACCACTAGAATGAGAGGAATTGCCACCGAGCCAACCTTTTGAATGGCCATGCCGACTGTTTTGTGTAAAAGGGCATCTTTTTTGATAAACATTTCATTTTTTAGTGGCTCAATTGATGCGACAATCAGCGCAGCCAGCATCGACCACAATGGTGGGTTCATAAACTGCCAGATACCACTTGCAACTGCCATAAAAAACCCCTTTGCATTCTGCTCAGGCGCTGGTGATGACACTGTAGAAACATTTCTGGACTGAGAAGGTGTGGTGAGGTGTATTTGTTGTTCTGCAAGTCTTTCATCTGCGGCAAGCTCGAGTGGCTTTGCAAGAAGCGTGTTGTAACCCCAAGACCAGCGAACCATTTGACCCAATTGCTGGAAAATGAGTAGATACAGCAATCCGCGTGAGGTAACACCATCTGCGGTATCCCCGGGCAGGTCTGGCCACTTGAGAAAAGGCAAAGTCTGGGCCAGCGACACTGTTAGGGAGACCGGTAACGAGTTTGAGTTTCCAAAAACAGCCATCGCGGTGACAAAATTTGATTGACGCTTGTCCAGGTGGAACACTCGTGAGGTGGCTCTACCACAGAGATATGACACGCCCATTGTCAAGACAAATAGGATCGGAATGATAGCTAAATCAGGAAGCGCTGATAAGCTCAAACTAGACCCCATCTTGGAAAAAATCAAGCATGGAGTAAAAAGCTGGACATTGAGCTGGCTTAAGGTCTTTTGCCCGGTTTTCCCCAGCCAACCTTGACGAGCAGCAAAGTACCCCATAAGGCAGATCAGCATAGTCTGACAGGTGGCCTCCAGTGTCAAAAAAGCGAGGTGACTATACGAGGTATCTTCCTCTACAACCTTGACGGTTTGAGAGATATCCGTCATGGCCTGTTGGATCCCATCGATGGGATTCATGATAAGTAATTAATCTGGGTGCTGGGGCTGAGACATACACTCATGAGGTCAGAAACGATCCGGGAAAATTGACAAACATGCAATTTAATATATGTAGAACTAATGTATTTATAGAAAAGTGGTATATGAGTGGAAAGGGGAGGCTGCGAGTTTATGGATCTTGTGCAATGCATGCTGCCCTGGTCTGCACGTGGCCGCACAAAAGATCCACTGTTACTTGAAATAGTTTGGCTTGCCCATTGAGACCGCCAGAGCAATTTCTCCTTCATTTCCAGTTTGAGATTTTTCAGATTGATATTTGTACCCAGTGCTTTCAAACTGTGGTAGTCCCTGGGCTACGTCCAATGCCTGAGCCAAGTCCCGTGACGTCGAAAGCAATCGTGACGACACCACAGAGTAAACGCTTGGAGACTGATAGATATTATCTCCAACCACAAAATATGTAGCAAGGATCTCGGCATCATTAGGTGACGTACGATTCTGCTTGCGGATCACCCAGAGGTCTGGCTCATGGGCGTATGCGACCACAAACTCAATTCCCTTCATTTGCGAGAGCTCCTTTGTTAAATCACGGCGATGAAGCTGCTCATTGTACACTGACTGCATCTTGAGCACCTGGTTGTTGCTACTACGGTCATAGAACGGGCTCAAACTGAAGTACTCGAGAACGTTGTCGTTGCGCAAGCCAAACTGCTGAATCCATTCAGGTGCTCGCCACTGAACCTCATCAAGCTGCATTTTATCGCTCATTTTCCTCTTTTCTGTACCAGCACTGCTTGTCCTTTCCCGTTTTAAAGAGTTCAAGACCAAACCACTTTACTAGTCAGCGGGCCTCCACATGCTTGGTAGGTTGATTGCCAAGAAGTCTCAGAAAGTGGGTAAATAGTCGAATTTTATAGAGAAAATAAGTGGCAATCATGCACTAAAGAAATAAAGACAACCCCTTTGCGTAATATCAATCCATGCTAAATATAATCGTGAGAAAGCATGCATCAACTCCCAAAAGGATAAAATATAGAGGTGTGATGCATGCCTATAATTCAAGTCCCTAAGGCTATTGCGTGAGTGCAAGAGTACCAAATGTCAGAGGCGGTACCAATCCCGTTGTTTGATTCCCTCTAGGCTCAGCCCATTATTTCCTTTGTCTTGTCTGTGCCAAGTGATGCGTAACTTGGTGCTATGTTTCACTATGCAATGGCAATAGCTGCATCCTGTAGTGATCATCGTTGGGTATTGCCAGAGGTTGTAGCGAGACGCCCTGCATCTGGTCTGATTTCGAGCGTTTATACAGAGCACAATTGACAAGATAAAACAAATGTTTGCCCAGCTTCACACTGAACTGATCCCAAGTATTCTTGATACGATGGTTTTGAACCAATGCGATTTTCAGAGCGCCGTGCCTGCTCTATGATGCTTGTGATTCAGATTTAGGCGCCCACAGCTTGAAGGTCTTGAATTGCACTTTGGTGCTGTGGGTTCGACCACCGTGACATATGGTGACCGCTCATAGCGACTACAACAAAATCAGTCTAGAAGCTAATTCCATAAGTAGTAACTGTGTATATATCGGTTCGGATCAGCTGTGGGTAATCCGAAATGTTTCAGACAAGTAGCTAGGTGAAGCACGAGCTCTAGAAACACGCAAACACACACAAATTCAATCTTAGGTTATAATTCACTTTTGTCCCTTTTGCAGAATGTTGCCTTCTTTGCCGAGGCTTCTTCTATCTATGCTCCATGCAAGAAACGCCACCGTATGTGAGAGGTTTTTGAACTAGTTTGCGATATGTACGCATACAATAGCATGAGTTGCTCTTGCCGTTTGCTACTTTGAAAGAGGAGAAAACAAGGCTTATCGTAATCTGCTTTAAAGGCGGCGAAATTAACCCGAAGTATTCCGAACGACCACAAGGGCAATCTCCTAGTAATCCCTATGGTGGTAGTTTACAGCATAGAATCCGGGGTATTTTACACTAATTTACGCTTAAAGTTCACATTTAATACAATGACATCAACTATTGAGCCCATGATAACTGAATCAGCCAAGTGCAGGTACATGGATTTACATTGCATTGCAGAAAACGGTTATGATTGATGGTTAGAGGGGAAGGTACGCTTGATCTATGGTTTAGCGTGAAATTTTGGCTAGATAAACGCGAATACTAACATTTAAGACCCTCAAGTTTTTAACAGTGATCTGTGTTTGAACCGGTAATACTCACTAGACCAGACATGCTATTAGCAAAAATGGCGTGGGGTTTTTGAATGCGGCTGAGAATGCTTACTTCAGCCGCAGGTGTATGCGCTTACAGGGCTTGTTGCATTTCCAAGGGCGAAGATGTGTGTGTGGGGATATTTGTTTTTCATCGTGTATCCGCAAATGCATTGCTCAGCGGGCAAAAAACAATCACTGTATTAATTAAACTCGCGAGAGTAATATAAATAAACCATCATATGCGAAATATACACTGACTATTTTTTTCTTATAAGCAGATGCATGATAGGGCATTAACCAGCACTGTACTTTTTTAGCGCACCCATTCACCAACCTGTGCAACCTCAGTGTTAGGGCCAGGCTTCATTTTAAAACAAAGATCCAGATTTGCCTGAGTAAGAAATGTTTGAGCTAAAGGCAGAAATAAAGCCAGCGTACTGTCCTTCAACGGCTCTGTACTGCTGGAAAAGCTCCAAGACAGGCATCGAGGTCGTGCTGGTAAAGTGCAAGACCCCTGCCGTTAACGGCTACTTTGCCGTGGCCACGGAGATTAACAATGATTCAGGGTACCCGCACACGTTAGAGCATCTCGTGTTTATGGGAAGTGATAAATATCCCTACAAGGGCTACCTTGACATTTTAGGCAACAAGCTACTCTCAAGCACAAATGCCTGGACTGGTAAGGACCAGACTGTGTATACTTTAAGCACCGCGGGATGGGAAGGATTTGCAGGCATGCTGCCCGTGTATTTGGACCATATTTTGCACCCCAAAATCACTAAAGCCACTTGTGCCACCGAGGTTTTTCATATTGATGGCTCTGGCCAGGAGCGCGGAGTAGTTTTCAGCGAGATGCAAGGCGTTGAGAATACACCATTCAGCCTTATTGCTTCTGAACTTCACCACAAAATGTATGGCGATGGCCATCCCTACGCGATTAACACAGGCGGCCTTTTGGAGGCGCTCAGGGTCATTACACACGAGGAAATCAATGACTACCATAAAAGCCTCTACTCTCCAAGAAATCTCAGTATCATTGTAACAGGGCAAGTCGAACCTGAAGAGCTTCTCACCGTTATGGAGCAGTTTGATAACGAGTTGGGCGACGTACCCCCGATGCCTCGACCATTTTCTTCCATCGATCCCACTCCACCTCTCAAGGGTACCGTAATCGAAACACTGGAATTCCCTGAAAGTAACGAGACATTCGGAGAAGCTCAAATGGGCTGGTTCGGTACCAGTGTCGAAGACATTGTTGGCTATGAAGCGATTGAGGTCCTCAATAACTATTTCACCGCAGAGAACAACGGAAAATTGCAGCTTGCGCTCGTGGAGACTGAAGATCCACTTTGTACTCAAATATCTGTTGAAACGGATGATTATAAGGTGACGCTCATTTCCATTTCCCTCAGTTGTGTTCCTACCGAGCGCCTTGACGAGGTAGACAATGCGGTAATGACCGTATTAAGAACTGCATGTGATCCCGCAAATATTGATATGGAGTTCATGCGCGACTCAGTAAGACGCAAGAGAGATAAGTTTCTGCTCAATGTAGAAAATGACCCTGCTGCTTTTGCCTATATGGCCATCGATAGCTTCCTCTATGGTAGCCAAGACGCGGCTATGTTCAAGCAATGGGGAGCAGCAGCTGATATATACGAGCAGCTAATCAACTGGGACGCTGAGAAATGGGCACAGCTTATCAGCAAGTACTTTGTTGATCCTCATCATACTACAATTTTGGGTAAGCCAAGTCGAGCACTTGAAAAGCAAATAAAACAAGCCAAGAAGGATCGTAACGCTCAAATAAAGCGTGAATACGACTTGGAAGAATTGGCAAAAGAGTTGGATAGAGTCAAAGAGGAGATTGATACGCCCATTCCAATCGAAGCTGTCGACAGCTACCCGTTACCGGATCTGAAGAAAATTCGTTTCATTGAGACTGAAACAGCTAAAGTTAACGGCGAGGCTGCAAGTACATCTTTACAACAATTAATTGATAAAGATATTCCACGCGATTTTGGGTTTGATATGCATTTCGAGTCATATGAGTCTCAGTTCATTACCATCAAAATATATCTCAACTCGCATGCTCTTGACCAGACACTGCTTCCTTATGTGGATGTACTGTTTTCTGAACTATTGGCTTTACCTATGAAACTTGACGACGGCTCCGAGCTAACTGCTGAGCAGGTGGGTCTCGAAGTGAATCGTGATTTACTTGTATCGAGCTTTTCCACAAATGCTATGCTGCAAGAACTTGTGATGGTTGATTTGCGACTCAATCGTGAAAACTACAACAAGGCTATAATGTGGCTTGAAAGAGCTATTTTCAATGTTGTCTTTGATCCAGAGAGATGCGAAATGTATATCAAAAAGTATCTTGCCTCCATCTCAGAGGAAATAAGAGAGGGAAATTCAGTCATGGTAGCCGCCATCCATGAGCATTCACTCACTGAGAGATCGCTGCGCCGTGAATCTGAGATGCTGTTGACTGAGAGTTTCTTCAAAAGTGTCAAGGATGACATGCCCAGAGTTGTGAGCGATATGAAAAGGTTAACAGAACAACTTTTTGTTCCTAATAATTTCCGCATTCTTGTGTTTGGCGACATTCACAAGCTTGATCGCCCTGTTAGTAGCTGGGACAAATTGTACAAACGCGTCGCTGGCGACAAACCAGCTGAATCATTGTTGCCAGTACCGTTTTCAAGCGATTATCGGTCGGAGCTCGGTGTCAACCCCAAGCTGCAGACAATTATTACGCTCTGCCCTACTGATTCAAGCTATATGTCCATTGTAGCCAAAGCACCTACCGACTACATGCATCCAGATACACCAGCTTTGACGCTGCTCAATGTGTATCTCAGTGTGACAGAGGGACCTTTATGGCGTGAGATTCGCGGGGAGGGACTCGCTTATGGTGCTCGTATCTTCCATCGTCAGGAACTCGGCTACGTCATCTGTGAATTTTATAGCGCGAGCGATCCTATCAACGCGCATCGCACTACTCGCCGTCTTCTTCATGAGTACGCTAGTGGAGAGCGAAAATTTACCGCTCGGTACATTGAAGGTGCGGTTACTGGGTTTACTTCTGCGCTGGCTCTCGATCAGTCCACATCCAGTAGTGCAGTGATTCAAAAGTATTTCGACACTCACCTCAAAAATTTGGGTGCTGGTCACGTACAGCGGCTTATTGGAGCAGTGTCAAAAGTAACAGAGGACGACCTTGTATCAGCGTTGAAAAAGTACCTGCTGCCTCTCTTTGAGCCAGAATCTAGTGCAGTTTTCGCCGTCTGTCACGGGTCTGAAAGTGAACCTATCGAAAAGTACTTTGGCGATCTCAATTATGAAGTTTCGATCAAAACATTGACTGATCCCGACGGAGGGGACGACGAAGACGACGACGATGACGAGACAGACGACAGCATGAGCGGTAGTGATGCAAGCAGCAGTGAGTCAGAATAATGCGATCACTCTATTGTAGGTTTTGAGTATCCTCGACTTATGCATACGATCTGCATCGCTGGGTAGCCTAGTGACCTCTGGCCATTGCCTCATACATAGGGTCTAAACAAACTATAAAGTCAAAGCAGGGTCCACAAAGCATTGGGAAACTACATACGTGTTTACTATGCGGCCATATTTAGAAATATTTTAACTACATGCTGCCATACCTATTAAGGTTTTGACCACCAGCTTTGTATGCAGGATCGTGGGGCATCTCACCATGCTCTGCGAGATATCATTCGACCCCTATACAATTTTGTGACAAACCGTATTGGTCGTCGAGCAACGTAACTAATTTAGTGCACTGGCCGTTAGAGAGGGGTGTGCGTATTTGTAATGCAAAAGTATACAGAATATTGCTCCTACTATAAAAAGTTTTAGCAATTTTGCGCGTAGGTGACTAGTATCAAACTAGCTGCATGATATCATCTCCAGAAAAGGATATTCTTGGTCACAAGTCTCACTATAACGCTGAAATCGTTTCTATGATGGGACCCACAAGTCTTCGGGCCATGCTTGACGTCATGCAAAATCACCCTGCAGCATTTTTGACGCATGTATGCTCTGCAAGTAAGCGTCACCGGATCAATTAAGCGTGAAGGTTTTGACGTGTCTCATCTCGATTAGCTTCTAAAACAAGATTTCCATAATACAAACTAGCTATATGTCTTACCATTAGGACAGAGAACAAGGTATTGACGCGTCAAGGGGCTATATGTGCTACCTAGATGAACTCTGGCATCCGAAAAATTTCAAATCAATGCACACTATGCATAGCAGGAGTACCTATGATGGACTTAAGGAATTTAAAGAAAATGCACATGCTAAACATTTCTGCTGATGGTGTCGTAGATCATTTGTTGTTTGAGGTTTTTCTGATGGTGATGCAGCGTACTCGATGTTGGCGGTTTGCGCTTCTTTCTCACGTAGAAAACAATTATGCTAATACCATTTTGCTAATCAATATATATGCTGCGTTAATATTATAAATCGTTGGGTGATATAAATAGCTTGCGATAGGCCCCAGCCACTATTATTCGTACGCCTTCTGCACTCCTGCCAAGTTATTTGAGTGCATCCGGATGCACACAATGCACGAGCATGTGCGGTGGTGGTAGCCTAAGACGCCGGTATTACCTATATTTATAACGATAACAGACAAGGTAGACCAAGGTCTCATTTCTACATAATCTATCATTCTTTGTTTCCCGTGCCGAGACTTTTTGTGCAGACGATTTTGCATTGTGAATCAGGCTGTGCAGGCGGTGCGGCACGGTGGTGGGCTTGGTTGCCAAGGGACATGGTGAGAACAATTAGTTTTTATTCCTAAAAATTTATTAAATGTACTTGTATCGGTTTAAATTGCCATTGGACTTGTTTTGGCTTGCTGCAACTGCTGTCGGTCTTTAAATGTTTCCCCGACAACCTTCTGCAACTTGGCCTACGGCATAGCTATAGATAGAGGGGCACCCACCCACAGTTGTGAACTTCCGATCCCAACCCTACCTGTTGACCTGAGCTGATGCGTGTATTTGGAACTCTAGTGTTCTTTGGGCTTTCCCATGCTGTAGTGGAGAAACTTAGCTCTTCAACTACTACCACGGCCACATCCTCTACTTCTAACGTGTCACCGACCTATCTCGTGTGGTCCACAAATCCAGCTGGCGCGGCTCAACAGGTTCCATATATTCAATCATTTAGCGCCATGTGGTCTACCTTAGCGACCCCTTCCTCTGGTACGATTGGTTTAGGCACAATCGAGGGCACAATCGGAACCGTAAGAACCGCCAACGCATCTCCTGCTGATGATAACCTTGCAGTTGCCAGCCATGCATCATCTGCGAAAAGTAGTCCCAGCGCATCGTCCTCCTCCACCAGCAAATAAGTAGAGCGCTCTCCCACCTCGGATTTGCAACTTTCCCGCACACGGAGGCCTTTGCTTGACAATTTAGCATTCGCATTGAGCTCTCAATGCCTCATATCTTCTACATTTTGATATTATTTTTAGCATTTTCTGATTTCTTAATTTTTTTTTTAGGATACATAATCTTTTACAGACGGCGACGATAGACTTTTATTTAAGTTCAGAGTCATTCTCATCCACAATGATCAAGTCACCGCCCTCGGGCCAGTATTTCGGCTTGTTTTCAGCAAAAAGCTCTTGAAGTGCCTTGACATAAAGGTCGTGGTACTTGCGAATTGTCTTGTGGTCAGCGTCTTTGATAACGGGCACGTCAATGGGTTTACCTACCACCACATTAATAGGACGACGGTACGGAATAATACCCTTGTCATAGTTAAAAATGCCACGAGCATGGAATAGCGGAATCGTGTAACCAAAATTACGGGTCATGTACCTGTGCATGTTTGCCCCGATACCATTATCATCAAATCGTGTTTGACGGTACAAATCAGTCTCGCCGAACCCAATAGTAGGAACTAATGAAGCACCTGTTTGCAGAGCTATTTTGACAAACCCAAAGCGTTTAGCGAGAATTAGGTCCATCTTACCTGGCTCGCTGAGAAGAGATTCACGAGCACCCCCCAAAACAATACAGATTGGGTTGCCGTTTTCGAGCATCTTGAGACATGAATGCCGAGAAACTGATGCAATGCCTGCTCCCAAAAGGTACTCGCGGTATATTGGCAGCCTAAAGTTGTTTGCAATCGTCAGGAGCCGTACGGGGATACCAGGAAATAGCTGGCTCCAGTGGGCTCCGTCAGTAGTTACACCTCCTACTACGCCCATACCAATAATTCCGTGCGGGTGATAACCAAAGATGTATTTTTTACCAGTAGGCTTGGCATAAATGGCCGACTGACCGGTAATAGTGTAAAACCACCACCGAGCCATCGCCGCTATAAATCCACCGGCCCGCGTGAACCAGTTACCACGCTGCGGAGCCGTTACCTGCTGTGTAGAGCTAACGCCCGAGTTTGCAGGACTAATTGCCTGTGTCTCAAAGCACGGCTCCAGGTCGACAGTTTTGTGTACTACAATAGGGTAGTATCCTGCAAACCACTTCCACCAGCGTGAATTCCTAAACCACT
Organism: Wickerhamiella cacticola; assembly: GCA_030564425.1. Classification (NCBI taxonomy): domain Eukaryota; kingdom Fungi; phylum Ascomycota; class Dipodascomycetes; order Dipodascales; family Trichomonascaceae; genus Wickerhamiella; species Wickerhamiella cacticola. The sequence continues at coordinate 310,512 of JAJLUX010000008.1, read as the reverse complement.
CCTGAAGGGGACTCAATGTAGCGCCCGATTCGGCGCGCGGGTCAACAAAAATAAACAGTAGGTACAGGAGAATAAATGGCCAGAATACAGGCCATGCGCAGAGTACAAAGAATGCAGAGAGGCAAATAGGAATCAAAACAGTATGCAGGACAATCGTGAGCATTTGGCGCCGGCGGAAGCCTGGGCTCTGGAGGGCTAGCCGTGTCATGTATACAGTGGAGAGTGGGTCTAGGCTGCGTAGTTGCTTAGCAGTATGGTTAAGGTTATGTGGGGTGCTAGTATGTACAGAGGGGAACTGTGAGCAGGTTCTTTGCTTGCATTGCTCGTTTCATATATTAACGCTCTTCAATCGCACATTAAACAAGCTAAAAGTTAAAATATTTGATATCCAAAGCAGCACATTACTCCTACAAGTCCCAGAGAGTCCCTCCTGCCAAGTACTCTAGCCCCCCCTTGTAGCCCCCTCTTTCCTGTATGCTTCGAGGGTTGAGAAATTTCAGTGTGTCAAGACTGGCTGCTCGCAACATTAAACCTACAGAACAAGTCCCTGATGTGCACACTTTTCTCAGTAAGATCGGCAGAAACATGACACAGTACGAAGACAACTTTGAGTCATGGGACCAGTTTGTAAACAGCACCTCTAAAGAATTAAACGAAAAAGGTATCGATACTCGTGACCGGCGCTACCTTTTGGATTGGTTCAACCGTTATGAGCGCGGTGTTGAGCTCCAAGAGTACAAAAGAGGTACCAAAAAGTGGGGAGGAGAGAGAAACCGTAATGCACAGAGAGCCGCGTTCTACGGCCGCAAGAGAGCAGAAGAACGGGAAGCGAACGCAAACGCTTGAACAAATTAGTTAATGTACATAAACATCTACCTCTAAATATTAGGATCGGCATTAGTGGCCATGTAAAACCTCAACTTCTCTGCTTCCTCGCGCATATCTTCAATGCTTCGGTTGCTGGACGGCCGGTTACCACCAAGTGCGCTGTGTTCCCGCATTTCTTTGTGGGCCTCCTCGATATTGTTTTCGTTGAGGAGCTTGTAGATATCGTAAACATTTGGAAGATCATTGAGTATCCGAGGTACAATGTGCACGTGCACATGCTCAATTGTTTGTCCCGCCAGAGCTCCGTCCTGAATGGCAATATTAATTGCTTCAGCACCATAGTATCTGTCAACTGTACGAGTGATAACACGGACGGTTGCGAAAAGATCGGCATGCTCCTCTTGTGTCAATTGAGATATCCGGTCTACCCTTCGCCGAGGGCACACGAGAACATGACCAGCAAGCAATGGCCGGATATTAACAATTGCAAACGAATTTCTGGTTAAATAAAACACCTGGTCACTCACGTCATGACCTCCAAATTCTATACTTTTCATATGTGAGAGAAATCCGGGGAAGAAAGTGGGGGGGAGGGGGGGCAGGGGGGTGTCTGAGACACAGACAAGCAAAGTGTTTGAAAGTGCCCAAAAATAGTTTAAAGTCTAGAATAGAAATATAGCCGCGCTACCCATTAGCTTAATTTAAACTCACCTTATCGAGCTTCATACTTCAAAACTAGGGCACCAAGCTTATCGCTGATTGTGTGAGTTTATGCTTGCAAACCAACCCTCACCCCCACACTTGTTTCTTGTCACTTTGCTCTTGATTAGCGATTTCTCAGCCTATGCGAATGACCACCGTTCAGACTGATTATAATCCATATTTGGGAGAAGGACATGAACCGCAACCACACATTGATGATGTCCCCATCGGAAGCCTACAGTATGCTAAAGAGGGCTATCTACCTGAACTATCATTCCGGGTGGTGAATAACACTGTGGATTATGGCACACCCATCTATGGTGAAATTGTGCTGTTTCCACGCCGTAAAGTTACATCCAACATATTGCGAGTACGAGTCGTTGCACTACAGACAGCAAGACTAGGCTGGGCATCTGCGGCACTCAACTCCAAACACAAGATTCTCACAAAAAGGTATCCAGATACGATACTCAAGATCACGGATGACGATGTCCCCAAAAAGTCTCGCAAGTTTACGCTACCTTTCTGCGTTGAGTTCCCTACCTGGAGTGATCATACCAGTTGTTCATGCTCTGAGGGCAGAGACAACTCGGGCAAACCCATCCACGAGTTTCTCCCACCTTCCCATGGAATTCAGTCTACAATCCCTGCCAAAAAGTACCCTCTAATTGGCACTACTATCAGCTACCATTTGGAGGCTCTTGTTGACGGAACAGATTTGATCGCCGACTATCCAATAAATTTTTTACCCAGCTCGTTTCTCATGAATCACGAACGCTCCCTCGAGTTTAGCAAAAGCTTTGAGTCAACTACAGCAGGCTCGTTGGGCCAGCAACTATCGGCACCCTTTAGACGGCAGCCGCCAAACCTCACCTTTACGGCAGATATGCTGTACCATGATATTTCAGAACCAGAGGGTACTGTATGGATTTTGTGCACAAATAAAGACCAGCAGCGGGACAAAATCGAAAAAATCACCTATTATGTTCACAAAAAAAGCTATTCATGTCCCACGGGCAATATCCATGATCACGCCACTACTTTGACTACTTATCCGATTGCTGGCGGCAAGTGCTATGAGGATACTTTACTGGCTCCTGGAACTACATCAATAGCGGTGACTTTTTCGCTAGCCCGCAATAAGAAGATCAAGGTGGTTCCGTCATATCTTTCGTGTATCACTGCAGTGATATATGAGCTCGAGCTATTATTCAAGTGCACCTCGCACAAATACAGACTTTCGATACCACTTATCTGTGCAACTAACCTGTGCTCATTTAAGCTCGGTGATCAAGATCTAGCCTCTAGTGCTGATCTACACTTCAACCCTCAAGAGTGCCCGTCGCTGATTGAGGATTGTAGCGAAATTTGGGATCTCAATAGTGAAGATGATACCGTTTTCACTTTGGAATAGCGTATTTATATATTTCGTGTTCTTATTTATCTTGAAATTACTAGAATTTGCCAGCAGATTTGTGATGTCTTGATACCGGGAAGAGATAGTAATAAACCTTGCCACTTGACTAGCATGCAAAAGCCAACAAACCATTGCCAGCGCCAGGCGTGTAATATCCAAACCTGTCTAGCACAAAATAATCACAATGAATCAAAGTGTTCAGCCGTTATCGATGAATTGTACGCTTGCTGCCTCAAGTTTTACCGACAGCACCCTGATGAGCCAAATAGCAACTGCCCGAACTTTGATGCACTAAGGCTCAAGATTGAGCACCGTAAAAAGGAGAATAATGACGCTAAACTTGTAGGAATTTTATAGGAACCATTAGCTTGTGGTTTTGTAGCAATAAAAAGGAAATTACTTGAGATGAACAATTATTGGCGGTTTTTACATAGAACCCCAGCTAGAATGTTGAGGAGGAAGTGGGAATAGGGGCAAATGAATAAAGAAAAATCACAGCGGCACCTCGGGCCCTTCATTTTACTTGTTGTTACCTGTCCAGAGCGGGTAGACAAAAACAGACTACTCAGCCCATTCTTTGGGATTCCTGAGTACCTGAACCAGCTCATACTCCGGGCTCCCCTCAACGGGTTTATGATCGTACTTCCAAGAGGCATTGGCTGGCAAACTCACGAGAATACTTTCAATGCGGGCCCCAGGGGTGTGCAAGCCAAAGGAAGTACCGCGATCGTGGACCAGATTGAACTCGACATAGCGACCACGACGAACACGCTGCCATTCAACGTGTTTCTGGGTGTACTCCATATCTTTACGGCGGCTAAGGATAACCATGTAGGTGGGTAAAAAGGAGTCGAGACACGAGGTGACAAAGTTAAAGATCTTACTTGGGTTCTCGTCCACCAAATCATCAAAAAATATTCCGCCAATACCGCGGGCCTCGCCACGGTGAGTGTTTACAAAGTAACGGTCACACCAGGACTTGAACTCGTTGTAATAATTAGGATCATGCTGATCGCAGGCTCGCTTGAGGTTAGTATGAAACAGGCGCGCATCCTCCTCAAACAGATAAGTGGGGGTCAAATCGCTGCCACCACCAAACCACCAAGCGTGTGGGGTACCGTCCTCATTTTGGGTCTCAAAGTAACGGTAGTTCAAATGAACAGTAGGGGCCATTGGGTTAACAGGGTGCAGAATCAAGCTGAGGCCGCAGACCCAGTACGGGAGCTTTTTATTTTGGGTGTAATTTTGAAGGGATGCGTGGTTTTCGCGCATTTTCTTGACGCCAGCCTCAGGCATCATCCCGTGAACGATACTAATATTTACACCACCACGCTCGATAACTGTACCATCTTCAATAACCGCTGTGATACCCTCGCCAGTACCGTCAGGCCGTTCCCATCTATCAACAAAGAACTTTGCCGTGTCAATTTTCTCGACGGCATCGATGATTTCCTGCTGTTTTGAACGGATTAACCGTTCCATCTGGGCCCTCATCGTCGTCTCGGGTTTTTGGTTGGTCAGCAGCTGTTGGCTCTCATGAATCGTATCGTATTGGCAAAGCTTCATTAATTTGATAGGATGACGAGTCTGTGGGGTGGCTGGAGCAGCTGTTGTGGCTAGAGGCATGTTGATCTTTGACTGTCCCAGCGCTATATTTTCTCTAAATAATTTTCCGCATCATCTACTTCAACGTTTTATATCGAGGTATCTCTGTCAATCACCTTAAAAAAAGGTGATGTTTATGTAATGGTGGTCAGACCCCATCCCTCTTTGCAATGGCAAAAAAGTCGCTCAGGGGTGCGTTGCAACGGCACGCACAGCGTGTATCCGAGGAAGAACGAGCTAAAAAGAAAGAGAAACATATAGAGGCTACAGAGAAAGCTACAAAAAAGAAAATCGGGCCACAACGGTGGTGGAACCCGCATAATCCAGACGCCCTTACTGTGTTTCTTGGCGAAGCTGATTTCGGGCTTGCAAAATCCTGTCTTGAGGAAAACTATGTAAATCAGGTAATTGCTACCAACTACGACTCTGAAAAGGAGATTTGCGATAAATATCCTGATTCAGCCTCGAATATAGAGTTTCTCCGCACTGACGCCCGGGTAGATGCACTCCACTTTGGCGTAGATGCAACTGCCCTGCAGTCGCATAAACCGTTTTATCAGCAGATAACGAAATGGCAAAAGGAGAATAGTGAACAAACAATCGACTTTGTATTCAATTTCCCTCATTTAGGTGCATCAATTAAAGATCAAGACCGCAATATTCGTGCTCATCAACAGTTTTTGTCCAAAGTGTTTGAGCAAGTCAGACCACTTGACTCGGCGAGGCTTATGGTCACGTTATTTGAGGGTGAACCTTATGACTCGTGGCAAATAAAAGCCCTCGCCCGCAATAACGGGTTCAAGCTGCAGCAATCAGCTGCGTTCAATTGGTCCAAGTACCCCTCGTACCACCATTGCCTGACTGCAAAGCACGGGAACACTTCTAAGAAGCAGCATGAGAGAAAAGCACGCGTTTATCTATTTGTTAAACAACCTACAGACTCCAAAAAATGACCTCTAGCATCGATATGCAGATATTAAAAAATTATGTATTCAAGACTCTGAACCTGCATTGTTTCATATTTGGCAGGGATCCTTCATTATACTTTCCAAACAATGACGTAGACCCGTTAACGGTGAAACATATTCGTCACCGGCTAGTCGTTTGACGGTCACTATGCGCGGCTAAAAATAGCACTGTTCCACGCGTGTTTTCAAACTACGCTCTTATGACTTTTGAGCCTAGAATCAGACTACCCCTCTACTCTGGATCACCCCACTCGGTCGAAAGCTGAGCCTCACAATATTTGCCCCTCAATTCCCATGCCCGTTTAAGCATATTTTACCCCGGTTTATCGATCGATCGATCGATCACCTAGACCACCGATCTACACTTTTTAAGACACAGCCTAGATCTACGCGTTGAACTCTAATCAGCCCCGTAGGCCCTGTCTCACCAATAGCTGCTTGGCTACGGGATGACTCTTTTTGCTTTTAGTCCCTATGATTGCTACACATGCATTCTATGATTTTATGTACGTGTTGTGGGGTGATATAGGTAGTATATCGTTTTGAAAAATTAGTGATTATGCAGAAACTGGTGGCTGAACGCCTAAGATACTCTCATTCAGATGTTTGTTTTGGTCGTTTCCGTTGATAACCTGGAAAGTGGAGTTATGTACAATGATATATTCTCGCTTAAACATGTTGCTGATAGCTAATCACCTCCAGTGGGCGTTCACGCCATGGCGAAGTCGAATTACACATCCCTGCATAGCCACATGGTATGGCGAATCTGAAAAAGAAATGCAGTGCATGGCCCGAGTGAGTGACGACTAAATTGCATCCATGCCGACTCGGGTTTTGAAATATTGTTTGAACGAATAGAGAACTTTAAAGCATTCATATGACAAAGTAATAACTAACTATGTTAAGGTATTTAAATAGAAGGATGATGAGTATTGATTCTGGTTTGGAAAATGGTTTCGGTCAGGAATAGAGTCTCAGTCTCTTCTTCATCATCATCGCTGCCAATGATTGTTTCGGGCTCACTGTCGGCCTCACTGGAGGTGTCGTCAACTAGATCAGGCACGTCTTCACTGGGGTGTTCAATGATCTCAGGCTCATCATCGATGGGCATAATATGAACGCGCTCCTCAGCTTCTTCCTCTGCCCGTTCTTGCAAAGGCTCCTGGGTTCCATCAGTTTCATCTACAATGTACCACTCGGCATCAATTTCCTCATCTTGTTTCTTCTTGGCCTCAAGAACTGCCTTTTGCTGCAAGTGGAACTGTGACCTGGCACGCAAAGTCTTGATGTGCTGGATAAATTCCTGGGTCAAGAGAATAGCAGCCTGCTGTGATTCACGCAGAGCAACATTGACAGTCTCCATATCGGTCTCATAATCTTCAACCTCTTTACGCACTTCCACAAGCTGCTTCTTGAGCTTAGTGTAAGACTGCCATTGTTTCCAGTCGTCTTCGTCGTCATCGTCTCCAGTAGCGTCTTTTCCAGCTTCAATAAGCACAACCTCAAAGAAGTCGTCAAGGGAGTCAAGAGCTTCTTTGCGGAGGTCAGCAACTTTGTCAAGGACATTCTGAGCGAGACTCTCGCAATCAGCGCGAACGCCCATCATATAAGATTGGAGGTGCTGGGCAGTCGAGTCAAACTGGTCGTAAATTTCGGCCTCGTTGCTCACATCGGCCTCATCGGCTTCAATATCTGCGGCGAGTTTGCCCAATGACTTGACCTTTTCTTCACCGTAGGCAGCAAGTTCCCGTAATTTCTTCATGATACCAGGTTTTGCCTCCTCAATGAGCTTCTCTTGGTATTCTGTAGAGTCAACATCGAGGTTTTTCTTGGCTGACTTGGCGGTACGGGCGACACGGGCAGACCATGTGAGCTTACGAGGGCCCTTGTTGCTAGCTTCCTCTTGGTCCTTGAGTTTTTGGTTGTTATAAACCATGGGTCCAGGTGCTGAAGCAATCTTGGGGTGCTTGACATCGTGAGTCTCAGGAATAGGGATCTTCTCGCTAGAGCTAGAGCTGGAGCTGGAGCTGGAGCTAGAAGTGGAGCTAGGGATGGAAGAGCTAGTAGCAGACTCTTGGATGTAATCATCAGCATCCTGGGCGTCAGCTGGAATGGTTGGCTCGGAGACATCTGTAGTAGTGGTCTCAGTGGTTGTAGTAGCAGACATAGAAGTAGCAGATGCAGTATCAGCAGTTCCAGACTCAGAGGTGCCAAAAATCTCGGTTGCGGTCTTACTCGCGGTGCGATTGAGCTGTTCACTCAGCCATTCATGAGCCTGGTTGAGGGCATGCTGGTACTTTGTGTTGGCCCAGTCTGAGACCTTGCCCACGAATTCCTCTTGACGACGATCTAAATCACGTAGATAGACACTCAACTTTGGTGCTACATGAGCGAAATATAGTTCAACAGCCTTTGCGTATGCCACTCTTGACTGGGCTGCAATATGGGCAAGCACTTTCTTGACATGAGGCTCAGCAATGGAGTAGTACTTGTTTGCGTGTGTTCTCGCTGCAACCCAATGAGGGATAAATGGCTCAAGACGAGGCATTACGATGCTCAAGAAGTGTTGATAATGAGGCTCAATGCGAGTCCTGAGGGACTCGGAAGCTTGTGTATAAACAGGTTCAAGTTTAGCAATTAAAGGAGTGGCCGCAGGCTCAATTTTCTTGTAGTAGGGCTGGCCGTATTCGGTCCACAATGGGGCTACGTGATTGTCATAAACAGAGTGTAAAGTCTCGCACGGAGGGCAGTGGCAGCTAAGTGGTTGGTTAACAGGGCATTTCCAGAAAGCCAAGTAGGCAATATAAGCCACAAATACTTGCAATAAAACTCTAAACTTGCTACGGCCACGGCGCCGTTCTGGAGCCTTCTCCCATGGTTTGGCCATTTGGTAAGAAGTTGTGAACCTCCCAAGGCCCACTTGAGCGGTGGGACTCGGACCTGGCCGCCGCCGCCCTATTACAAATTACTCGAGCGAGTTAATTCTTGATGCTTTTATTTTAGCTCAGTGATTCATATGTACATGCGGGCCTGCTGCCTAGATTCTCGCGTATAAAGCTCAGATTTTGATAGAGGATCTTATGATCGTATGCAAGGCATACGCACCAACATGCACACTGATGCGAGAGGTGCAATGACAATATTCTGGCCGCACTGTAATAGTGTCAGTGCTGACCGCCCAAAACTCACGCGAGTTCGTCTAAGCACCCACTTCAACACACTCTACGGACCTTTGGCTTTTCACTCAAAACAAACTGATCCATTAATAGTTTATAAACTACGCTTTAGTCGTAAACTCACATATCACTAACTTGGAACAACCGAGGTCATTATTGTGCGGACTCGTGCACGGCTTCTCAGTGATTGCTTCGGATATCAGCGCTTTTGTTGCAATGCCCTGTATATTCCGCATTATTGGTTTACCACTGCTTGCTGCTCTAAAATTGTCGCAACATGCATCTAGCTGAAAATCTCTCGGCCAATCTCTCATTTCCAAACTTAATCGAGGGGGGTACATAAATTGGCTATCTAGGTGTGCATCGCAAGTGTGGCCAATAAGGTATATACATCCACTATATAGGTTTCCCAACATCTACCAACCATGTGCATTTGAGAACTCCTTTATACCCTGAAGAGCATATTTTGGACTCAAACGAATGGGCAAGGAGCGTTGCATAAAGTATACCGCGCTGTAGGTGTGAGAAGCCCATTACATCGCATTAATTGAACTGTGTGTATCAGTAGTTCAGCACTGCGTATGTCAGTGGGGTAGCTAACCTCTCACACAGAGACAATTCGCGATATTGCTGCTTCATTGAAATATCTAGTCGAGCAATTCTCTAACAATTCGTCTAAACCTGGCTGATAGCATGATCCTGGATGTAAGGCGTGAAATTTAGGGTACAGGTTAAAGCAACTTCAATTCCGTACTTTATCAAGAGCAATACATACTAAACGACTTAATACTCAATCTCCGAGCGAGGTTTGCATTCTTCCTAGTAGCAACTATACTGTGGGCTTAAGCCCGCAAATAGAGTTCCCCACTTTAAATTTCTGTTTTGGACAAGATTGTGGTAGGTCTGAAAGTTTCAAGCATGCTGGTGGTCTTGCATTTTGAGACGCTTTGGCATCGTGGCCCACAAACATATAGTTTCAGCTATCTACAAAAAGAAATCTCTCAGGAAAGGATAGTTTTGAATGTAGTGCAATGATACGGTAGCGAGTGAAACTCCGGCTATTTGAGTGATTTATTCATCTGCCCGGCGTAACCCAGTGATAATTTTCCCCCTGAAGTTGAGCTTACTATTTTTACCGCGCATGACGCGTCACGCGCTACGCGCTACGCGAGGAACTGCGCATGCAAGGGCACATTTCTAACCAAGCCAACCGAGAAACGGTGAAGTAAAATGGCGAAAAATACAATAGACTTTATACTTTGATATCTATTGACAGATATAGAGCTGTATAACTTGAGGCTTGACGTAGTTACACAGCCCAAGCGGGTAGGGTTTTTAGGGTGGAATGTCTCACCCTGTCTCAAGGAATGCATGAATAAATGATACCAAGACTTTCCACTCTCCATACCTCATGACTACTCATGAGAGGCGACTTGTTGTGTATTGCGACTCGTATTACCATGAATTCGTAGATGGAGGGTTTGCAACCTGTGCTGCATACGCCAGAAAACAAGCGGTAGTTGTTTCCTCTCAGCAAGTGCGGGACACTAAAGAAGCCGAACTGGCAGCCATTGTAGTAGCGCTTCGGTATATTGAGCGATATGCTAGCCAAGCTTCGGTTGTGGTAATTTACACAGACTCTCAGGATGCCGTTAATAGAGTCAATAAACGGTCTTCAGGTCAGTTTGAATATCCGCAAGAGAGCGAGATTGCAGATTCTCTGCTCACACTTTCCCAGAATAAAATACGGACCATAATCCGTAAAATCAATGACGAAAAGTCAGCCATACGGAAAAACCCAGCGGAAGGCCTTGCATATGCTCATCTGCTTGATAGAGTGAACAAGACTACCTATAACCTCGAGAGATACTCTCAAGTTGTAGGAGATTTAGACGGTATCAGCTTTGTGGATACCAGCCCACCACCTACGCTCAACAGAAACACTATGTCCGGCCGCGACGTCTCAAATAGAGCCACAAATAGATCCAAATCAAATCCATCAAAAGAACGGGTTCATGCTTTGGTGAATATGTTCTCCAACCTTTGAATATTCACACCTCAACTTGTCCCAGCGTGGGGTACATTAAACTAACTAGATCCATAGAAAATAACTCTATACTCTTTTTGGACACAGTAGAGAGCCCTCTCTCCATTCGCCTCACCAACAATTTCTGATTTTCAGGTATATACATAAAGACGCAGGGGTATATGTACAGGGCTAGGGTTATGTACTCTGATAATTGCACTGTACAATTTTATGCAGAGCGTAACAGATGATGTAAATTGCAAGGCTACTAGCTCATTTGAGCCCAACTTTCTTGAACGTTTATATACGCATGGTATGTGTGGGAACATGAGGGGTGCTATGTAGATTAGATTAGTTAAGAACCTACCAGACACTACAGTCTAATAGATTAAGAGTCATATTTTTTTCAGCCTGAGCTGGTGTGAATTTGATTTCTTTCTCTGTTGTTCTGTCTTCTGGAAGGCGTTTTTCCATCAGTAGAGTGTTTGTGTCCTTGTCCATGCAACCAAAGTCTTAATAAAACTCTACTAGACAATCACAGTATCTTCGAGCGAGAGTAAGCGCACAAGGTATATCTAGGCGATACCAACGGAATCGTACTTTTCGCAGTAGGGGTGAATTCAATGTAGGTTATGCGAGCTGTGACGAGACTTTTAGCTGGAATTAATTACATATTTGTAGAGGAGCGTAACTACCCCTGAAGGAATGCACTCAGGATAATCATATTTTCCGCCAGTGACCACTTGAGATCGTACTCGAGACGATATACACACAGTAAAACTAATTGAAAGTAAGCACACCCTTAACCGACAGTGAATATCGTAATTCAGTTTTCTTTTGCATCATCCATGCTCTTTTTTGTTTAATATTCGGTGCTTATGTATCATTGCCTCCGTTGTAAGGTCACAGAGCGTACATACTGTGATAGTCTATTGAGCAGAAACCTATTCACCACGCAGAATACTCTAAACGCCAGTCGTAAAGTAGAAATGGATGATATTAAACCTATAAAATAAATCAATGTTAAGAAATATTTGAGTATCATTTGAATACCAACGAGATTAGCACAAGATGACAACTATATACTCGCCGTCATTGATTGACTCCTGAATCTTCATGCTTATATCTCATTGACTCAGAGGTATGCAGAGTGTATTGATTTAGACTATTGAGGCATATGGTAATATCTACTCCGTTCCGCATGGAGCTCTCTTTGTGGCATATAGGACTTGAATTCGGTGGTCGTGCGAATGACCGTACAAAACGATATTTTGGTAGCAGCTGGATTCAATCAGGTATTCGTCAACACATTTCCATATTGGGCTTTTGGTATTCCTATATATCAGAGGCTTTGGCTGTTTGAAACTCTTGAAACACTAATTTTGAATGCATACTCGCTATGCATTCATTATGGGCAAGCTGAGGTCCAAATGCTGTTGGAAGCACCCTCAAAAAGGTATTATCATCTGCATAATTTTAGAATATATAGTATATAGTTCAAAGTATATGTATTTCCTTTGCACTTGACTTCCGTTGAAGACTAGTAATCTTGCTTTTTACTATAAAGCTTCGTCATATGGTATTCTATATTCCAACGTCGTGGCCTCGTAATGTTATTCTGGGCAAAAGAGTATAGGCAGAATAAAGCAATTGTATAGTACATTGACTTTTACCTTGAAGAACTCATTTAGTCCGTGGTTGATGAAATACTTGAGCTTGTGGTTATGAGCAACCAATTATCATATATTACTTGTATTGTCAGGTTAAATAGTACTATTTTGAGGGTCGTTACAAAGTCTGTACAGCCAAGTGTGCTTCATCATAGGAGCGCTAACTAGTCACTTTAGCTAAGGTGTAGACTACATGATAGCGTTGGCAATCAGTCAACTTACGGATATATTATTTTCCAGAGATTTTACACCCTTTACAAATACGAATAGCTGTTGAGTAAATTAGATATCTTAGTTAGAGCTGAAGAGCTTAGTGCATATGATCAAGAGACTCTGAGGAATTACTGAGAAGGTCGCTCTCGAGATCAATCTCTGAATCACTTTCAAATGAAATGCCAGTGTTTCTAAACTCTGCAAGGTGCGTCAACTTTGAGCGTCTAGGCTGAGATTTCGGGACGTTCGGATCCTCTGGTGACTCTTGTTTGAGATCCATCTGGGCACCCTTTTTGATACCCTGTTTAGTTTCGTCGTTATACTCTTTAGAGCCGGTTTGGAAGCATTCTCTCTCCTTGGGCTTGTATAACGGCTTTTCCAATACTGCGACAGCCTTTCGCTCACCTCTCATCAGCGGTCCAAAGCAATTTTTTTTCTCAGACAATCGATTTGAGATATTGATAGCATTAGTGACAATACGAGAAGGTAATGTCTTGCCATCATGCAAAGGTTCTTCACCGGGTTCAGTTCTGCGAAGAGGGAGAACAGTCAGTTCCAAGGTAGAAATTCCTGCTAATCCCATGAGAGTTAGAGTGCCGATGCTATGCGATAAATTCACCATACATTGCTCTCTTGGATTGACGTTCAGCATCCGCAAGGGGGATGGCAACGACTTTTCGTGACCATAGTTGGAGATATCCACCATGTTGCCATTGTTGACAGTTACCCCCTCACAAAGTAGCCAAAGTAACGGGTTTCTCCTCAGAGAGTGCCATTCCAACAACAATTTTGCTGTGGTTCCGTCCCATTCTATTGTAGGTCGCTCCTCAAAGGCATCAACTATAGTCAGTTCGCATGTATTGGCCAGTGGCTTGCACCCACCATAGGAGTACGCTATTTCAGTCTGATTCAACACATGCGTAGGCTCAATAGCAAACCAAGGAACGATTGTAGTCTGGCTGCTCAGGTAGGACTCATCGACTTCACCTAGAGCGCGTAAAAACCTGACGACTAGCTGCGAGTGGTCCTTTATGCTGTCAAAGACACTATTTTCCGACCCGAGATACCGGACGAGATTCTCAAACCAGCATTTAAAAAAGTCTGACGCATTCTCCTTGATATTGTTAAGGTGCACGCGTGGTAAATTGGCACACGAGATTACCGGTTGCCAATCAGGGGTATAAGGGCTCCCTGGATCCGATACTGTTACAAATGCAGCTGCTTTCAGGGCATGATCCAGCGGGTTTGGCTTGAACTTCACTTGTGAAACCTTGCTGGAGCTTGCCGCGAAGTCCATCATCGCACTTAGATTGCCTGTGCACCGAGGGAATTTGACTTTGCGGAGAACATCGGCAAAAAAGCCACTCTCGGGTGTAGTTTTACCGAGCTCAATGACTGAGTATACTCCAGCAATGTACGCAAAGCAAAACTCTGGAAAGACACCGGCTGCATCGTAGTATATCGCAAGTTTCTCCAAGTAAGTTGTCTTGCACAGCACAGTATTGTCAAAGTCGGCCCACTCAAGGTTTCTAGAGTCCTTAGCCGCTTGATATGTATCAGAAAGTGCAGTCCCAGGAGAAATCTCCACCACAATATCAGAGCCTGTCGCACTAACTACACAGCCGAGCTCGTACAGCTCCTGGAACTTGGGCTCTATTGTAAGTCCCTTCAAGTTCCAATGAGTGTCGTATTGGTACTTGATATCGCCTTCGATCACCACCTCACTGTTGGAGGCATCTCTTCTAGACCCTGACTTTGTGAATAACCACTTGTGTAACTCGGATTTCTCACGCCAAGAGCCCCACTTCTCCTCCCCAAAGATAGACGAAAGCGTATAAAATCGGGCCAGTTCATAAACCAGTGCATCAAAGTTAAACCGCTTGGAGTCTTTGGCTAAATAGGTGCTAGTATTCGGCACGAATTCAGGCGATTCTAAATTGGACAGGTCAATGTCAGCGCGTTTCTTTAGCGTGTAAAACGTTTCAGCGACTCTTTTATCTCCAAAATCTGTTTCCAGGCTAGCTTTACCAATGAGGGTAACAGAGTCTGTGCTGTTGCCAGACATATCAACCTTGATTGGATTTCTGCTCACAGAGCGGTGCCCACTGCTCTCTTTCTTTCTCGTATATTTGATGGGGTCTTCTGGGTGCCAAAAGTGGGCATCAACATGTTCAGTATCAGCCATTGGATGAGCTATGCAGGACACGCCCGTACTTTATATTAACGTATGCATATAGTGCCCTAGACTAACTCTATAATTACGGTTTAGGAGAAACTATGATTATCGGCACGCTCGTGCATATGCAATGTACCTTGCATCGGTACTCGAGAGCATAAACATCACCATAGGGCGAGGGGCGAGCGATACTCAGCCTTGGAATGTAGACAAGTATGAATAGCTTCTAGATAGCGTTTACCTTTTATGGGCAAAGTCTATTTAAATCCCCTCACCTGTATCTGAGACAATTACTCTAATGGATAAGCGCATGCGTACTGCATGGCATGTGTCAAAATACTTATCCCACTACCGCTTTGGCGTAGTCTGTATCATACCTGACTCTTTTGCGAGCTCTGGCGGTACACTTTGTCGCAAACAATTGGAACTGCAGATTGGCCCTCGATCTCTAGGCAGCCCATTTGGTGGCATAAAGTATAATAGCCTCGGCTAAGAACGGCTTAACCATCTCAAATGGCAATTACAAGTACTGCTTATTACAGGGCTAACCGGTTATCCCTTATTAACAACTAGAGCTTCAATAGCATCGTTAGTATTACAATTCCTGATAAACTGTGATAGATATTCTACAGGTCCGTGAAGTGTACAGCAAAAGCAGATCTAGACTCTTTAACTGCAAAAGCTTTGTAGCGCTGAGAGCTGGAATCCTGTAATTTAGGAGGCCGCCATTCATGCATTTCTATACTATAGCTATGCTTGTGGTTGGGGTTTGGAATGTCATAATTAGTTGTTTGGCGTGGGCAAAAAGTCACCTTCTTGGGAATCGAGAGAGTGAGTTGAGTAGATGAGTTGTACCCACAGCTTTCGCAGGTCGGAAAATGGGCTCAGATCAGTACAAACAAGCAAAGATACCATCTGAAACTATCGTAATAACTATGTTACGTACTATATACATGTATTAGGCCAGCATACCGGCAGAATGAGAGTACTCCCTGAGATCAGACGAACCGGTAGGTGCTTGAAAGCCTATAGTCATGACATCCTAGGATTACCACGACAGAATAGCAGCAAAGGTACTTTAAAGTGTTTGATACATACAGATAACTGTGCTGAAATAAAGTTTATATGGTGGGGTAGATACTCACGCGAGCAGATACGCGTATGCTGCATGATCATGCAGAGGCATAATTGCGACTGAGGTTGGACGCTATCATGCAACATATTATGATGACGTCAAAGCTTAAATATAGTGTTTACACTATGAGTTTAGCAATTTACAAATCATAGTCGTACTAGGGTGTGGATAGTATTCCTGAGGAGTTACTGGCAATATACATATTTGCGCTCACTGGTAGAGAGTGAGCAGATAAAAGATAGCTATACGGATTTAGTTTTGTTTTAAACTCTGAATACGGCCTGAACAAGAGCAAATAACTCTTATCAGCGCACGCTGAGGGCATCACACGCCCGCTTCCTGGTCTCGGGCGTTGTAACAATGCGAGGCCCAAAATTTACACAATTAAAGCAAATTGATAGCGAATTGCACTAGAAAATAAAGTGCCCACGCTGAAAACTCATTGGTATCAATGCATAAAAACTATGGGCGGAAAAAAGAGGCAACGAAATACAGTAGGCCATATTCAAATTACTTCCCAAAATTGCTTTTCATGCCAGAGCTTTCTAGAGATGCCTTTTTGCGTTTGCATAAAAGCGGTATTTTCTCAGATTACGCCGTTTTTCATCACCAGCTGACGGATATGCACCAGAGCTGCAGGGATCATGCAGGGAACCGATGGGAACGAGATTGGTGGTGACGAAAATTCAATGGAACAAAACATTACGACGTATATTTTGGTTCATTCAAGCCCCAATAGGTGTGTACAATAAGCCAATTAAAAAATTTCACCCTGGTGTACCGCGGATGAGTCGATTACACGAAAAATTCCACGTGCGTGTGTTGGCGTTAGTCATCGAACAGGTATATAACGTAGCGATTCCCATCTGACGAATTTTTTTTCTTCATAGAAATGTCTGCTCCCGCTCAGAATTACAAAGTCGCTGATATCTCTCAGGCTGCTTTCGGTCGTAAGGAGATTGAACTTGCCGAGAATGAAATGCCCGGTTTGATGGAGACCCGTCGCAAGTACGCTGGTGTTCAGCCCCTCAAGGGTGCCCGCATCGCTGGTTGTTTGCACATGACCATCCAGACTGCTGTTTTGATTGAGACTCTTGTTGCTCTTGGTGCTGAGGTTACCTGGTCCAGCTGCAACATTTTCTCCACTCAGGACCACGCTGCCGCTGCCATCGCTGCCGCTGGTGTCCCCGTTTTTGCTTGGAAGGGTGAGACCGAGGAGGAGTACATTTGGTGCATTGAGCAGCAGCTCAAGTCCTTCAAGGACGGCAAGAAGCTCAACCTCATTTTGGATGACGGTGGAGACCTCACCACCCTTGTTCACGAGAAGTACCCCGAGATGCTCGAGGACTGCTACGGTTTGTCTGAGGAGACCACTACCGGTGTCCACCACCTTTACCGCATGTTGCGCGAGAACAAGCTCAAGGTCCCCGCCATCAACGTCAACGACTCTGTTACCAAGTCCAAGTTTGACAACCTTTACGGATGCCGTGAGTCCCTTGTCGATGGTATCAAGCGTGCCACTGATGTCATGATCGCCGGTAAGACCGCTGTCGTTGCTGGTTTCGGTGATGTTGGTAAGGGTTGTGCTATGGCTCTTCACTCTATGGGTGCTCGTGTCATTGTCACCGAGATTGACCCCATCAACGCCCTCCAGGCCGCTGTCTCTGGCTACCAGGTTATCACCATGGAGGAGGCTGCTCCCCAGGGCCAGATCTTTGTTACCACCACTGGTTGCCGTGACATTATCACCGGTGAGCACTTTAGCGTCATGCCCAACGACGCCATTGTCTGCAACATTGGTCACTTTGACATTGAGATCGACGTCGCTTGGCTCAAGCAGAACGCCAAGTCTCACGACGAGATCAAGCCCCAGGTCGACCGCTACCTCCTTGACAACGGCCGCCACATCATTTTGTTGGCTGAGGGTCGTCTTGTCAACTTGGGCTGTGCTACTGGTCACTCCTCTTTTGTCATGTCTTGCTCTTTCACCAACCAGGTCTTGGCTCAGATTGCTCTCTACAACGCCAACAACAAGGAGTTCCGCGAGAAGTTTGTTGAGTTCAGCAAGTCTGGTCCCTTTGACGTTGGTGTGCACGTCTTGCCCAAGGTCTTGGACGAGCAGGTTGCTCGCCTCCACCTTAACCACCTCAACGCTAAGTTGGAGACTTTGACTCCTAAACAGGCTGAGTACTTGGGTCTCGATAAGGCTGGTCCTTACAAGGCCGACATCTACCGCTACTAAGCTGATGATTTAAAAAAAAGTACCAACCGTGCATCAACTGCATTATTAACGATCGTCAACCGATGTATATAATTTTATTAATATTCGCATTAAAGTTGCAATGATAAAAAAGTGCCTAATTTGTCTCATCTATTACCAACCCTTGAAACACTTGCATGCTTAGAATGGAAGCTCTCTGAAAGGGCTTACTACAAGTGTCTGTGTTGAGGGGTATCGCCAGTAAACAACCCCTATGGAGCTCACACAGTCAATTGTTTTATCAATATTGGCAGCCGCAATACAGAATAAATCAATATTAATATCTTCGTACGCTCGTCTAGACCGTGCCGTAGCTCTAACCCAACAGACAGTGGCAGTTTTGTTTGACCGGCCTCGTCCTGCGGTTATAAAATGTGAGAAATGGACAAACTGGAAATCGCTGGAAAATGACATTCAGCACGCAGCGCGTGTCTCTGAGTTTGTACTCGTTACGAATCCAGCGTCTCTAGATAATGAAACGCAAGCATATCTGACTGAAATTGTTCAGTTGCAGAAATACAAGATTTTATTTATTGGACCAAGCAAGGGGATCCGGCGGATTTTGCGCAATACGATATTTTTCCAGGTAGTTTTAACAAACGACGCCGACCAGCCCGTCTCTGCTCAAGACCACGCTTCCATCACTGCGCAGTTACCACAACTCCGTGAAAAGGCAGCAAAAGTTTTCATCTCCCCCGAACTCAAGCGCTATGCCCAAGATTTGGTGGTTTTTGTACGCAGCCACCGGTTTGTATCCAAGGGCGTTCCCCCATGTGCTCTAGCTGATCTAGACCAACTAATGCGGATATTTTGTGTTTTTGCTGGTATTGACTATGCTACCCCGGCAATAGTCACTGGCGCTGCTCGGCTTGTCATTTCATTAAAGATAGAGCTGTGTGAACCCTCGGATGACGTTTCGCTCGAGTACGGTAGTGATCTGGATATCGTGACAAGCTGGCTGAGGAATTGGAACACAGAATTACTGGTTGATAATGTTATTGATATGGTCCCTGCCCCGCTCTAAGGCTGAAGCGTTTTGTGAAATTTAGATTATGCCGGGGAAGGATACCCCCGGACCCATTATATTTATTGAATAACTTAAGTTTTCTAGTTTTTGCCAGTTGACCAGATTTCTGTAATTACTTGCCAGAGCTCTTCCTCACTGAGGTGCTGAATCTTGTCCAGTTTAAGGCCCAGACTCTGGTAAAATTGCAGCTTGAGAATATCTTGTTTCTGCTCTGAAGTCACCATATCGGCCAGATCTACATTCTCCATATCTTCAATGCTTTGATCCAAGCTTAGAATCTCTTCTCGCGTGTGGAGCAGACGCGCTCGTAGTGGGGAGTCAATCATTCCTTGTAATTTCGCCGCGTCAGACTTGTAGCGTTCACTACGCTGTACATTGAATTCTCGCTCAATTTCTCCTAACTCTGCTATTTGGTCTTGCTGTTGTTTGTGTTTGAGTTCCAACTGCTCCTTGATGCGTCTCAGACGCGCAAATGCTTCCTCTATAGTTTTGGTGGTCTCGTCAACACTCGCCAGCGTTGTCGTTAATAAATCGCCAATATTTGCAGATTTGTATAATTCTAAACGATCTTGGGTCTCTCGTACCAAGTTATCGATCTCGCGCCCATTGATGCTCATGAGATTATCAGCTCAGCTCAGCTCAGCCAAGAAAAACCCAAGGGATCACCTAAAAGATGCCAAACACCGTAGATACCCCGATTCCTGCATGGTTTTTAGCGCCTTACGAGGAGAAAGAGATCCGTAAACGCACACAAGAACGTGCTGAGGCTATCTGTAAACCACAATTCATCAAGTTTGGTCAATGCATGGAGAAACACCAGATCTTGTTTGGATACTACTGTAAGGACCTTAAAGAGGAGATGATTTCCTGTATTGCCCACTGGGGCCACCACGATCAATATGAAAAAGTACGCAACGAGTACATTGAGGAGAAAAAGGAGCAGCTCCGTCAAGAGGGCAAAATGTAAGAGGAGAGCCCAGAAACCACCCTCATTCAAAGAGGTACTCATCTATTTGGTTAATTTGTATATAATTCAATTAGGTTTCTAACTCCACATTTGAGTCCCCTCTCAGGCTTGTTTTCTTAGACTGGATCAAGTGTACCTTGGCTTTACCTCAGCCTTTAGTCCTATAGAGAGATGGTGACTGCTGCTCGCCTGTCTCCTGATGGCACAACCATTGCCACATGCGATGACGATGGCATTTTACGACTTTACAATAGCGACTTGAGTCCGATTGGTGCTCTCAAAGGCCATTTTGGTCCTGTCAATGATCTCGCTTGGAGCCCCACATCCCGCACGCTTGCCACTGTCGGTGCGGATAAACTATGCATTATTTGGGATACTCGTCAACTAAAAGCAGTTAGCACCCTTAGAGGGCATACACACGAAGTCACAAGCGCGTGCTTCACGCCAAAAAGTACAATTCTAGTCACTACCAGTGTTGACGAGAGTGTGAGGGTGTGGAACGTGCTATCCGGTAGCTGCCTCCACATCCTAAGTGCTCACACAGAGGTGGTAACCTCGACAGACGTTTCCCATGATGGCACACTTGTGTGCACCGGGGCAGCAGACGGGCTGATACGTATCTGGGACACACTGAGCGGCATTTGCCTGAAAACATTAGATTCAGGGTCCAAAATAGTAACTAATGTCAAGTTCACGCCGAACTCACGATATGTAGCTGCAACCGGAGGCGATGGAGCGACCCGTGTATGGGATTATGTCGACGTTGTGTGTGCCAAGGAATACAAGGGCTCGCCAGATACTCATTCGCGCTCGATGTGCTTTTCAGGCGACAAAGTCTTTATTGCTGGTCCCAAAGAGATTGCTATTTATGATTTACAGACCACAAAACAGCTCTCAAGCATACCTATTGTTGCATACACCGTCCAAGTGCATGAAAATAGGTTACTAGCAGGAGGGCCCAAGGGTGTGCAATGGGTGGACCTGAACGATTTTATTCGAGCTTAATATTAAGCTACTCACTTTGTATATATATATGTGTATAGATTTCTACAGTTTGCTCACTCCGGTTTTCAATTTGTCGATCCACTCTTTGAATGTGCTCTTTGTATCTTTTGGATCTAAAGTGGGTCGGTTCTTGAACCAGTCGGCAGATACCCGGTCAACCCATGGGTAAATTGCTTCTAAAGTAGCTTCAGGCTTTTCATAGAATACCAAGTGACCTCCATCTTTGATCACCACCGTTTCACCAGTAGGCAGCATCTCGGCAAGAGTTTCGTTACTGCCGGGCGGGTTCCAGTCTTCATTTTCACCATATGCAACCAATACTGGGGTGCTAGTATATGCAAATGTAGTGATTGAGTGATTGGCCACCGACAAGCATCCACCATACGCACCTGCTTGCTGCTCGGGGGTAGATTTCAGGTAGAGTTTACCCCCACGCTCAACAGCACTAAACTTGCGCACGTCTTCCCTAATTCGTGGGTGAAAACTAGCGCTCACAAATTGCTTATCGATAAATTTGTCGTAGGACTCACGATCGGCGAATTCATGGCGTGCACGTTTGTGCACACCGCCAATGATCTTGGCGACTACTGGGGCAGCTTCCGGGGCAGCGAATAAGTTATCAGCACCCCATACTGGGTCAAGCAGAATGCCTCCAGCAAACAGTGATGGTGATTGGTTCAACAAAAACAGTGTCTCCGCACCTCCCATTGAATGGCCCATGGCAAATAAAGGTCCCGGTATGCCCTCGCGTTTGATGATATCTTGAACAACATGAACATGATCGCGAGCGAGATCATCCCAGGTATGGTACCAACCGATACGATCGCGATTGACATGGGCGGAGTCGCCTGAATTTAGAGCATCCACTGCGATAACCATATCGAGCTTGGAGCCATAATGTTTGAAGAGCAGCTCGACGTAATAGTTCCACACTTCTTTAGTGAGCTGTGACCCGTGTAGGAGCAGGAAATTGATTCTATCTTGACGGGGCACGGAAGCATCGCTATCAGGGTCTTTAAAGACATTGTAAACGATATCCACATGATCTGCAAATGCACTATGTTTAGACGAGCGTGGGCTATGGCCAGCAGTTGTATAAGTAAGACAATTCACCATACTGTATGAGATATAACGGAGACGGTGTATATATATGTACCCGTATACAAATGTGGGGGTGCCCTGGGCGATGCCGAGGTGTCCCACGTGACCCCCCACACTAGAAAAAAATGCCAAAATGAAGCATTGTTACTTTACAATAGGAATATGGCATACCCAATACTTAGATAACAGGTTAAGGCGGCCCCCCAAACTCATGGTACAGCCTGCTACTTGCACCTGATTACCACAGATTGTGGGGATCAATGCGGAGAAGATGGGCACGAGGGGCCGGTTGAGTACGAAACGATGGTTTTCTACTCATCAACTGGAATGAATAATTCAAGAATTACGCAAAATAATCGTCAGAAACTTTATAAAAGTACCTCTGCTCGTTGTGTCATATCTATGGAGGGAAGTTTGATTGCCAGACTGACCATGACGAAGCTATCATGAGCCTATATACGTTTTACTATTTACTAGAGCTCAATGCCTATAACAAAGTCAAATTACCAGTGATCAGTCTATCATTAGACGAGATTTGATTGATTACATACTAGCTGACTCCTAAAACATAAACTAGATTCTCCCCCTTGAACCTTCTCCACCGCCACGTCTCGCCACTAATGGACGAACTCGACTTTGCGCTAGGAGAGAACGGACCAGGCGACACACCGCACGTTAACAGGCAGCATGAGCAGCCGCATGTTACCCCCAAAATTGAAATGGAACTAGATGCAGGCCCTGGTGACACCTCTGAGGTTCTCAAGAAAAGTCAGCCCCCAAACACTCATAATAAGACAGAGGCACCCGAAGGAGTCAAAGGAGCACAGCAAACGCATACAGTGGTGATCCCGAGTTATAGCGGATGGTTCAATATGCGTGAAATCTCGGAAATTGAGCGTGAATCGTTGCCTGAATTCTTCAGCAAGAAAAACGCTAGCAAAACACCTCAAGTATACGTCAAGTATCGTAATTTCATGGTAAACGCGTACCGTCTCAATCCTACCGAGTATCTTACCGTGACCGCCTGTAGGCGTAATCTTGTTGGCGACGCGTGTGCCATTATGAGAATTCATCAGTTCTTGGAAAAATGGGGACTCATTAATTATCAGGTGGATTCAGAATCATGGCCGGCTTCCATTTCCCCGCCCTTTACTGGCCATTGGGAGCTCAAGTATGATACTCCTAGAGGTATGTTTCCCTTTCAAATCTATCACGGTATGGAAGATCCGGCAAACTTCCCAGAGAATAGTGCCGGAATGCCTCCTCAGCCTCCCACAGCCTCCAGTGGCGTTGCTGGTCAAGCGCCTGGACCATCTGGCACTCCTCAATCTACCATTCCTCCTCTCAAAGACGCACAGCAGGTTGATAGCGACATTTGGTTAGATGACTGGAGTAAAGAAGACGTTCTGAAATTGCTCGAGGCAATAGAAGAAACTCCGCATGATTGGGATGCCATTGCCAAGAAGGTTGGCCGCGATAAGCCGCAATGCGTACTCAAATTTGTTCAACAAAACACGGAGGACAAATTCTGCACTGAAGACCTGGGACCCCTCAAGTACAATACTAATCATATTCCGTTTTCACGCAGTGAAAATCCTGTTCTGTCTGTTCTTGCATTCTTTTCCTCGTTAAGCAGCCCTGGGACTGTTCAGAAGGTCTTGCAAGCACTAAATAAAGACAAAAAGAGCGAGGACCCTAAAATGGATGAGCACGATGCAATGAGTGCAACACTCGCACTTGCTAGCGAGCGCTCTGGAATTTTTGCAAACCACACGGAAAAATTAATGTACCAAAAGTTTCTCGAGCTAACCCAACATCAACTCGCGTCTATTGATGCCAAACTGAAACGATTCAATTTAATGGAGCAAGCTCTCGATACTGAGCGCCGTGAGATTGATAAAGAGCGCGAGCTACTCTTCCTTGACCGTCTTAGCCAAAGACGAAGCGTCGATAGGGTTGATGAGCTTCTCAGCCAGGCGTGTGCTGCCGCTGAGGAGGCGAATACGAGTAAATCCAAGGCGCTTATAGCGGAGGCAAAGAATGTTCTTAGCAAGAAACAGTCTTACCGGGTGGTAGCCGATGATACCGACAACATTCAGCCGTTGAGCGCGCTTTTAGGAGAAAAATTCAAAACCTGGCGGCCTTGAGCACTTTCTCTCAACACAAATCAATTGCTCAAATCTGGCCCGATGGACTCTTTTCTTAGACTTTATGTATTTATATTAGCTATTATTCGCACCCCTTTCTTCAAGCCCCTCGGAATTCGCGCTCCATTCTTTCCCTTTCATACCTCCTTACAAATGGATCCCATTGAGCAGCTGCGAGAGTCTGTTTTTAAGGTTGAGGAATCCAAACGTGAACAAAAAAATATTCTCAGAAGTGTGAAAAATGTTCATTCCACAACGGCGCAAGATCCCGATGTACCAGATTGGATCATAGCTCGAGAACAAGAGTTACGGGATCTCATTGGCCAAGTTGAACGTCAAAGACAAGAGCTTGAGGCGAGAACAGAAGCTAGAGTCGCTCTTGTAATACCCTGGCTCGACAATCATCTGCTCAAAAATCATTTACAACGATTGACTCGTGAACTCGACTCGATCAGAAAAGCATGGATTATGGAGTACTATATGGCTAAAAGAGGGCGCAGACCCGACAGCTGGCAAGAGGATTTCCAAAATCTTTCCGACAAATTCATTCAAAAGTCAAGGAACGAAATCAAAGAGTGGGATGAGCGCTGGAGGCCGTTCCCTTGGGAGGGCACTTTACCAACATTCAACGCTCAGCCACGGCATTCAAGTCTCAACGATATCGAGGTCGAGCAATCAATTCTCGAATTAAATAATACCACAGCTTCCGGAGATAAAACTGAGAATGACATCACTTTGATTGAAGGCGTCCCTGGTGAAGATGTTGATCTCGTGAGCCATTTCATGCAAAAGCTCAAACAAAAAGAACAACAAAAGAACCAGATCCTTGCCGACTTACCGGAGGAATCCAACGATTCCGAACTTGAAGTCGTCGAACCACAAATCGTTCAACCACAAGTAGCTCAGCCACAAGAGCCTCAGCACGAGGTAGTTGATCTCGACTACTCTGACCCAGAACCTGAGCAAGTTTTAGAAATCGAAGATGAAGACGTTGACATGGAGGATGCGGAATCTCTAGACTCAGAGAATGAAAATTTTGCCGAGTTTGACGAATCCTTGGATCCTGCCGACACGGTCGATATCGATATTGAAGATGACGATGATGGCATCGATAATCTGGAGCTCGACCAAGACGACTTTTTGGTTGAAGATGCCAACTTTGGTTACTCCAGCAGCCATGATCCTGTTGAAACGCAGTCCCAGCTCATGACTGGTGGTGAATTTGAGAATTTAGATCACCTCCAGGAACACCAGGTTGATTTCGAAGCTTTTGAGGATGATATGAGCGAAAGCGACGATGCGATTATGGTAAACAAGGAAGAGTCCAGCAGCGATGAGATCCATGAATTCAATGGTGACGCGCAGCACAGCTCTCTCGACGACACAATGCAGGCTCTAGCCAATGAAGCACTCCAAGTAGATTCAAACGAGCCCAGGTCAGATTATGCCAATTACTCTGAAGCTACAAACAATACCATGGTTATGATCTACCCGGATACGAGCACCGAGGAGCCTACTGTAGAAGAACCCGATGACGATGATACCGCTACAATTGAAAATCAAGATAACAACACGATACTTGAAGAGTCTGACTCAAATACCCCTACTGCTAATCCTGTTGTTGAAGTCCTTGAAGAGCAAGAGCCGCATCCTACAGTAACCGTACTGGAGAGTGGAACTCATGCAACTGAGCCATTGGATGATTATATCGTGGATATGAGTGATGAAGCCGCTAGTTCTCGAGCCCAATCGCCATCTCTTGGTGCTCCAACTGCTAACAGTGAGCAAGAGCATGTGCCTGTCGCACCCAGGTCTGATGCACCTGCGGAGAAACCACAAGACTCACCACTGGCTCTCGATCCCAATGAATCGCAGGGACCTCGCAGATATGATTTTGGCTTTGATATCACAGCAGACTTTGATATGGAGGAAGAAGACAAGAAGAGTTCGGACGAGACTATCGATCACTCCATTGAGGAACAATCTACAAATGATCAACCTACTGAGTCTCCAACCGAGGACAAACAAGATGAAACTAAAGCGCCCGAAACGGAGTCACAATCCACCACTAAAGAGTCCAGCGCTGGTTATCGCGAGGTCTCTCTGCACGATATGGATGTCAGCTTCAACATTGTCCCCGAGTTTAACGATGAACCTGAGGTAGCGCCTACTACTGCTAAGCAATCAGAGGCACCATCCGATGGAAGCAATGAATTGACTGCTATGCTGGTAAGATCTGCCTCCAAGATGTTTGGTAAATCTCCACTGTTTGGCGGTAAGGCACCAGAGCGTATATACCATTCTACCCCAGCTCCACAGCGCGCCAATTCTTGCTCCATAACTCAGAGTGCGCAGCGTGTGATCAGCCAGTCTCCATTGTTTAGCGGTAAGCCCCAGATCAAGCAGCCAGATTTCAACAGTGCATCCGCTCCACAGTTTGATTCAATCACGAAAGCTCGCTTCAAGATGGATTCTGCAGACGATGCCAAGTTTGTGCACCCAGTCGTAGTGAATGATTCCCCAGCACCAACAAAAGCTGCAGAATTTGTGCCTCAGCCTGAAAACTCGGAGGCTACTGAGACAAAGGCAATGGAGGTTACTGAGGAAGCCAAGGAGATTAAGACTGAGCCTACTGAGCCTTCTGAGGAAGTCAAGAAGGAGACTGAAACTGAGACTACTGAGGAGGTCAAGAAAGAGGCTGATGAGAGGCCTGCTGAAGAATCGCTCCCACCGCAGCCCAAGTCTCCTCGGAAAACAAGTCGCGGCAGACAACCTCGAGCTGCAAAGGCAAACCAAGAAGCTGGTGAACCCACCAAGTCTACTCAATCCTCTCTTGCAGCCAATGCTCCAAATCTTGAAGTTGATTCAGAGGTTCATCTTAGACGGTCACCGCGTAAACTTTCTGCACATATTCCAGGAGCTCGTTCGTCGTCCCCCTCAAAACGGAATCGCTCGCCCAGTAGAAAATCAAGTGGTCAGCGTGCCACAAGCAAGAGTAAAAGTGAAACTCCTAAAGAATCCGAAGCTGAGAGTGAAGCTGCGCCCGAGCCACCCGTTGAAGCTACCGAGTCTGCTGTAGTATCGCCGCCGCCCGC
This sequence comes from Wickerhamiella cacticola, assembly GCA_030564425.1. Classification (NCBI taxonomy): domain Eukaryota; kingdom Fungi; phylum Ascomycota; class Dipodascomycetes; order Dipodascales; family Trichomonascaceae; genus Wickerhamiella; species Wickerhamiella cacticola. The sequence continues at coordinate 282,994 of JAJLUX010000008.1, read as the reverse complement.
TGAGGAGGACGCGCCGCTTGAGGTGAAGCGTCTTCGCCCTAAAAGTGCCGGTAAACGCAAAGCAGGTTCTCAGTCTGATAACTCGGCACCCGCCAAAAAGTCCAAGCCAGAGCCTACTGTTCGCCGCTCTAGCCGGCTGCAGAAAAAATAGTCATAGCACCGATGTTGTTTTTGTTAGCGTCATAATATATATTTATTGCAATAAATAAGGTTTAGCTACTGATAGGCAGACTGTCTGATCGTTTGAGTACGAGACCACGGCGATCTTTGGCAATACGCGGTCTCGACATCCATGATTGGCGAAGGGAAGCGGCCAGCGCATCCATCTTTGCTTGGTTGGCGTCATTTGACTTGATCAGTGTGATCACGTTCACACATTGGTTTATAGAAGCAGCAGTTTCTGCAGAGTATTCGTTGATTGCAAATGAATTCATGGCTTGTCTTAGCTTGTCTGCTTCAGGGCATAAAATGGTATCTCTGAAAGCCAACAAAATACACCGACGAATACTTGTATTGTCTGTTTTCTGCAACGGTGCCCAATAATCCAAGCCTTGCTCCTCTAGAACGGGCCCAGTTCCTTCAATCTCCAACTGAAGTGGTAGAAACACCGCCTCCAGCATCATCAGAGTTTGTGTGTAGAAAACGCGCCATACAGATGCAGCTCTATTGAGAGCATTGTCATATGTGGGTTTTTTGATAAGTTTCAAACCATTGCACAATAGCTCAGACACGCGCTCAATCATCTCCAGCGGCGTTCCTCCCGAGGATACATGTGCCCCAAAGTGAACTGTGACGAGGGTATTGATATCTTCCACAGGGATACGCAAGGCGTTATCGGTGAAAATGGAATGCGTACGTGGTGCCAAGAGCGACCACGTATATTCCAAGGTTTGTTGACAGTCTTCCAGGGATTTGAACCCTTTATCAAACTGCAAGCTGGGTGCTTGTTGGAATGAGTACACTGATCCCTCTGACCCTAGTCTCGAGTTGCTTGCACTGCTGGAAAGAACTGTTTGTGGGGAGTTTTTCTTGTGAAACATATGATGGTGTCGTTTGGCTGTGGGGGGATCTAGCATTGGACTACCAATTATTGCGCTAGGACTGCCAAGATTAGCTATTCTGTCCAGCTCCTTGGATGTTCGAGCCATTGGAGATCGGTCGTTGATACTTGACCGCGCAGCATTTATAGAGGTTTGAATACCGAGATCGGTTTTCATCCGTAGACTCTTGAGATCCGATTTTGACGGCCTAAAGAGTGAAAGTGAGGATCCTCCTTGTTGCGGCTTCTCTTTTTTATACTTTGCAACTGCTGATTGTGTGAGTTTTTGTCCAAACACTGCAAATGAGCTCTTCTTCTTGGGATCAACATCCTCAAAACTCGGGGAACTCCGTAGCCTTCCAATTGCATCCCCATACGCCGTTGGAGGAGGGCTCGTAGGGCTGCCGATGCTACCATCACTTGAATCGTCCATTGATAAAGATATCTTTATGAGAGGGGTCTTATGCTTAATTAGCATTGGGACTCACAAGGGGCCGTGGTCTCCCTGGGAGGGGAGGAGAGGGGAGCCTAATTTTCAATTGTGTAAGCATTTTTTTTTTATTGATCCAATATACATGGGAAAGTTTCGCAAGGGCAAAAAGAATGCCGGCAACAACAAATTACAGCGTCCTGGAAGAAATGAGAAGCTCGATGATCAAATTAGAAACGATAAGATTTTGCCTCTAATTGCAAAGCTCAAGTCGGCCGATTTCAGAGATCGCGTGGTAGCCATGTCGGCTGTCAACTCAATGATCGACGACGCTAATTATCGTGAGCTTTTACTACGTGACAAGTTGTTACAAGTGATTTTGTCGCACTCGTTGAGTGATCAATCCCAAGAGATCGTAGCTGAAGGATTCGGGCTCTTGAGAAATGTCGTTATCGAAGAAGGTCGCGATGCTGCCGTTTATCTCTATCGTCAAAACATTCTAACAACTATCAAAGCAACGATGGAAAAACTGCAAAAAGTCTGGATAGAAACTAAAAACCTGGAAACTCTCCAGGGCCAAGATAAGGTTATCGTCCGCGAATTCACTGAAAATATTTTTGGTTTAACATGCGGTATTGCAATGGCCGACGACGAAATCTATGACTCGGTTGTTCAGATTATGGAGCCATTGAGTCCATTTTTGCTCCACCTATTGAAATCCAAATTTAATTTGGTCCATGATGTTATCCTTGAGTTTCTTTACGTCATGTCTGAGGATGAGAATGCCGCCTCAGTTATTGTCAACTCGGGCCTTCAGAATGAAGTGAATGCCCTCGATCCCCAAAATGTTGCCTCCCAAATCTATAAGTTGGGTATTAACTACAATTTGATCGAGGTAGCGCAAACTGGATCCGAGGCGGACCTTGCATCTATTTTGCAGGCGGTCTATAATACGATTCAAAATTTTGATTTATCGCTGGTAGTTCCCCCTACTCCTGAATTGTCAAGTGAACCAAAGAAACTCAAAGATGCTGTGCTTGAACACGCACGAATTCGCTCTCAGATCAATGCTACCCAGGTAGCCTTTGAGATCATCGCTTCCATCATGGTATCTTCTCGTCATCTCCAGTCACCTTCGCAAGAATACCTCGAATTCATCGGCGACAAGATCGCTCCCCTTTGCATTTCAGCCCTTCAGTACCCCAACTACACTTTACGGGCATGTTCCTGTCTCAATAATATTGGTTGGACCTTTAACATATTGGAGCTCGAGTGGAATCCTCTTGCTGAACAAATGTGGAACGCGGCCGCACCGCTCACGTTCAACACCACTGATGTGAGTCTTTTAGCATCATTATTGGGGCTTCTTGGCGCTATTTGTCAATTGTTCAATGGAAGGGTGCCATTCTCAACTGAAGATGTCAAACGCCTAGGCGACCGTGTAATTGAGTTGCGTCCCGAGGAGATCAACCTTGCATTTGAAGAGACCAAGGAGTACTTTAATCTTGTTCGCATGTGGATTCCATTTGTCTGCAGAGTTGGAGCACTCCCTGAAAATTCGGAAATCTGTGGTCTTGCCTCCAGTTCTACTGGTGTGGTCCTGGAAAGTCCAACCGAGTTTGGTCCTGAACTCGTGAGCGTATGTATCAACGGATTATTTGAGCTCTTTGGCGATAACGCGGCTCCTAGCAATGAATTATATGTTCAACGCGATATTAATGCTAAACTACAGAGTCTCCGCCCCGAATATAAGCGTGTGCTCAAGTCAGTGGACAAAAACAACGTTGCTTTGAGGGAGCAATGTGATGAAACACTCATTAACCTCGACCGGTTTATCGAGTACAAAGCGACTCAAGAACCATAAAAACCAGCCAAGCGCCAAAATAAAGTAGCTTAGGGCTGAATACTGTCCATACAAACAGATGATCTTGTAATAAATAGCATGCAGAAATGATACTTAGACCACCAACAGCATAAAATATCCTGTAGAGAGGCCGCCAGTCTCCACAACGTGGGCCATTAGCAGCCCAGTATATCGGTCCAGTCCAGTTGCTCACAAAAGTCAACAGCGAAACTGCTGGTATGTTATAGTTTGATATGCCATTGTATGCATTACTGAGGTCAATAGTGGCCAGAGAATTTGATCCTCCTGTTGCAAAAAACGATGCATACTGAAGAGTGATATTTAGCAGTGAGGCATCCCACTCGTGGCCCACAAATACTTTAGAGGGTAAGGCGGCGCTGATGGTCCAATACAATAGAAATAGTGGAATATCAACCAAACGTGACTGGGTAATAAGAATCAAATCCAAAGCTTCCTTAAATCGGAATCCTTTGAGGGTTACACCAAGCGCTGTGAATCCCAGCATAGCTCTATAGACCAAGGACGCATGTTCGGGGCGCAGCTCAAAGCCCAACGAAAATGGGTACCCAGCAAGCATTGCAGCATTGTACTTGAACACGACAGAACACAACAAGGCGATAATACCCAAGTAATCACGTTCACGTCGGAATTGCACCATCAGCGTCATATAGGTGGTGCCTACTAGCGTCCATAAAAGAGTCGGATGCTCAAAAAGAAAGCTGCTAACACTATAGCTGTCTGGTCCAATCCATTTCTGGCCAGCGTTATGCCAACCACGAATCAAACGGAACGCGGCAAGGGCAATGAACCAACGCCAAATGGACCCAATTCTAAGTGCCAAGCATGCTAGAACGATACCCCCAAATCCCCAGTACCAAAACTGATGCTCCTCTTCAATAGTAGACGATCCAAACATGGCTATGCAGTACAATACAGAAAACGCCACCCACGGTGCGAGCGCTTCAATTGGCAACTTCTTTGCATCTAGCAGAGCAAAAACAACAGAGGCTGCCATGATTAAAATCCCTATGATCATTGCGGGCTGATTGTATTCGGTACTTGCCCGCATAAATTCATCCTGTAATTCCGAAAGATTCTCGCTGGTGCATTCAAAATTCTGCTTCAAAAGCTTGGAGAAATGGTCACACATGTATTGCTTGCTCTCAACAAGTGCTGTGATTGGTAGTCCCAGACTATTTTGGGGGACTGGCAGGCCCAAAAGCATAGATATAGTAGGTACCAGGTCAATCTGAGGCACCTTATCATAGTATTTATAACTAGAGCTCGTGATAGGTGCAGGATTTCCGCTCTCAGACAGCTTGTTCTTGGCCAAGAACAACAAGGCCGCAGAGGTCTCGCCTTCAGAAGAGCCACCATGGTTGCCAATATCGTTCATACCATGGTCACCAGTAACAATGAGAAGCGTGTCATCATCAATACCTTCATAGATCTTTCTAATGATAGAATCCATTTCCTGTTGCTTGGGCTCCATAAGTGGGCTTTTAGGGCCACCCTTGTGGCCAATATGATCCAGTCCAAGGTAATGCAAGATGAGCACGTCCCAAGATTGGTTCTCTAGGCTCGGCTCAACATGTCTGGTAACATTCAAGTCTACTTCAGTATAATCGTTGACGAAGAAGCTCGAGGTGCCATCGACTTTCTCAAAAACATCAGGAAACAATTTGAGCCAAGTATCGTCGCCGTACATGTGAATTTTCTTGTTGCTGCGCTTCAATTGATGGACCCAAGAGTCTCCAAGAGGTGAGGCAGAGGAGCCCTCTGCAATATTTAGCACGGCATCCAGAAACGAGGGAGCTCCACCTGTTGTGATACCCTTGAGGCGAGGCAAAGTAACAGTTGGAGGATTTGAATAGCCTGTAAATGGTAAGCCATGTCCAGTCCTGATCAAATCATGAACATTCGGCATTTTGGCGTCAACACTAAACATTAAATCGCTGCGTAACGCGTCAACCACCATAAACACGAGCTTTGAAAACTGAGGCTCGACAGGAGCAACGTCAGTGTTTAGGCCGGGCAAAACAGTTTTCTGGGGGAAGAATCCCCGAAGAAATGTGAGTAACCCCACAATTAAAGCCAGCACTGCGATCATCAGTTGGAGACGCCACACTGAAATATTTTCGCCACAAGTTGAAAAGTATCCTTCTCCAAAATGCTTCGAATCTTGAGAAATTACAGCAAAGTCGTTTCATCGGTCCCAGAAGGCACCGTTTTGAAAGGCTGTAATGTCCGTAAGAACGGCCAGGACCCCGTTGCTCTTAAAGATGAGGAGTACCCCGAATGGCTGTGGGAGGTGCTCGACCCTGAAATCCAGGCTCAAAAGCTCGCTGCTGATCCTATCAAAGCTGCTCGTAAACAACGCAGAGAAGAGAACCGCAGAAAAATCAAGGAACACAACTTCCTCAAGGCAATGGAGAAATGATTTTCTCGTTTTCGTGTCGTGTTGGAGAGGCTTAGTTTGTAGCTGCTAATTGTATATACTATCATTATTTTTTGGCATTGCTTTCATCTGTAAGAACGCCAAGACGCTCTCGGGTGATTCTCTCATCCTCATCGTAGGAGGGATTCAGATTGCCATCTTGCTTAAGTTGTTGACTAGTTAGTAACCATAAATTCCTGAAATTGGCATTGAATACTTACAGTACTACGGGTTGGAAGATGTAAACACCGGAGATCACTCCAACTAGGCCCGCAACCAGCGGCATCATTTTATCACGCATGTCAAAGAGGTTGTGCTTATGTCATTGCATTTCGTCTATAAATGCACCGACTTGACCGATCTTTTTTTTTCAGCCTATGATGAATATGTATCGGGACAGCAGATCTTCATACATGAATGAACAACACTTAGTAGGTTTGTGACTGAGGCTCAATTCATTTATATAGATATTTTCGTCTGACCGTATAGAGATTTATTTATTTACTTGAAACTCACCCAACTGTCTGAACTCTTTCACGCAAGCTAGGGCGTGTATTGGAAAGAACATTTTCTACCGTACTATAAAGATTATTAGAGTTTAACCAAAGGCGGAATCAATTTCACTATCCTCCAGCAGCAGGGAGTTCATTTAGCTATGAGAACTTCTAGATTTGTCTCTATACTCATATGCACTCATGTAGCTCATGGTTTGATAAAACGATGACCCAATGTAAATAACAATAACAAAAATATTCAACAATAAAATGTGCTTAAACGATTAAATTAGCTAGGAGATTCAGATCTGCTGAAATAATGGTCCCTGAAGCTCACCATAGAGATAGTTTGATCTTCGCCCACATCACCAGGCTGACGCCTCTCGTAGGTTAAAAGCCATCTAGTCCATTTATTGAAATGCTGTGGGCATGCGTTGATCTGACGCAAGTGCTTATGTTGAGGAAATTGTGGTACGCCATCCACCTCAGGTAGTGGTAACCAGAAAGCGAGGCGACCGCCAGGAACAAGTCGCTCTCCAGCAAAATTAAGGATATCTTGAAGCAGAAGGTCAAAAGAGTACTGTTTTTTGGGCTGGACATAGTCTTTGCGGCGGTGGGCCAGCTCATCGCCAATTTTAAGGCTAGCCTTTTCTATAAATTTCGGCATATCTTTCTCTGAAGCACCACACACTTTCAACCCTTCACGCACTCCATATGGAGGGTCAGAAATGATTGCATTGAACATAATGTCTTTGCGGAAAGCATTGTGAGTAAAATCCATGCAAATCGCATCGCCAAAATAAGTGCTTGTGTTGTACTGGTCAAAGTTCTGAGAGTACCCCTTGAGAGACCTGATATCAATGTCAGTTCCGTATACTAGAGCTTTGTGTTTAGCCGCGGCCACGGGGAAACTACCAGTACCACTGAAGGGGTCATATACAAAGTCGTATGCCTTGATCTGCGCAATATTGCAGGTGACCAAAGACAGCTCAGCATCAAAGCTTGTTGTACCGATGAATTTCCGCTTTTTTAGATTATAAGTGTCGATTGTGTGGCGATCACCCTCAGCAACAAACTTGGTGAGCCATAACTCGAGTGGCACGGGGTTGTAGACCTCGTATTGCTCAATAATTGTGAAGACACATTCTGGGTTTTTCATAACAATGGAACCCTTTAGGTCCATATACCCAAACTCTTTCAAAACTCTTAGCTGGTCGTCGCGAGGACGTTTTCCATGAAAAGATAAAAACTCAAACTTGAAGCCCTTGGTGTGGAACTCTTTGTATTGCACCAAATCCCGCTTAGCGTCAGCATGCATTTCCTCTAGTGAGTTGCCATGACCAAACAACCGGTAGATGGCCTTTGTGAGGATTGATCGCTCTACTAGTCTCGCCGCCTCTTCCTCAGACTCCAGGTCCACTACCATGAACGGTGAATCCAGTCTATGATCACTGAGATCGACCTTTATCTTTTGGAGATCTGCAAGGGCCTGAAGTTCCTGTACTCTGAACTCTTCATGGATTTGAGCCAGTACAAGCAGGAATTTCATCGTGATGTGGGTCCCTTATGTCAGCGAAATTTTAAACCCATTCAAATGGAGACATGAAATTTATTCGTGCAGCAGCCAGATGAGTTGAATAGATCTTTCTTTCTTAGTTATATAGTCTTGACTTTGCGAGTGAAAGACATATGTATGTTTCGTGGCATTTGAATGCGACAACAATGTGGGAACCCTGTATTGATCTTCCAGTCTGTCTATATGCTTTTGAATGCAGCAGCTCCTCTGGACTGTAAATATCAACCTCGCGAGCCTAGTTAGCATCCCATTGGAACCGATCTCTTGATCGCTCATGTACTCGGCTGTGGCTTCAACGCGTGCTTCATCATACACATTCCAGCATTCTCCTGCGCTGTGCGCTAGTTCCAGGCTATCGCGCTTGATGTGTCTATATTGACTACAATGTGTACGGTGGAGTTGGGAAAAAGTATCATTATCACAACCAACTTAATTGAGGCACAATGCCAAATTGTCAACTGTGTATCGTAACAAATTTGCCTGCTCTGGCTCTAAACTTCCAAGTTTGGCACTAAATCATGTGTCTCAGAACTGCTTGTTTATATACTGCGGAAACGCATTGTGAACTAGTTTGCCACAGAGGCGTTGCCTTTGTTGGGTTAGACTCATGGCCTTTATGCATAATCATCTAAAACATATGTAAAGGTTTAAAACGGTAGTACACCATACTAGAGCGATTGTGACTGCTGACCTCTTGAATCTATGATTTATGGATTCGGGTGAGCAGTAAATCATTCACTATTAGGCCGATTATTGATAACAGTGGGCCTAGTGTTGAATCATCTAGTGTTGAACCGAATATAGCTCTCACATACAGGAAAATATGATAGACGCTGTTAGATAATCACGAAAAGCACTCCATGACGTCTAAAATGTGGGCGCGTTCAGATAAAAACCCTTGCCCAGATATATTAGTCATGGGTATATTAAATATCGTAGATGGCCTCTAAACGCCTTTTTCAATTACTAACATGAGTATTATCAAAGACGAAGATGATGATTTCTTCGCGGACATCTAGTAAATATCAATAGTCTGGCGGGTGGAGTCTGGGCCGGGAGTTTCTCTCGATCACAGGACCCACCCACCAACTTCGGATAGGAATGTAACTAACGTAGTGGTGATGATAAACCTAAAGAGCAACCAAAAGCCAAGGAACCTGAACCAGTGAGTTCTGCTAGTAGTGATCCCCGCCTGGCACTTTTAGGCCAGAATGTAGCTAAAGAGGATAGTCAAGCTAGTGTTGCTGCTCCCGCTCCCGCTCCCGCTCCTGCTCCTGCTGCTGCCCCTGCCGCTGCTCAGCCCGCGCAGGCACCCACTGGTATGCCAATGCAATTCGACCCTCAAAATTTCAGTGCTCAACTCGCCCAGTTGCAGCAACTGCAAGCGTTGGCTAACCCCAACGTGGCCCCCGATCTGAGCCCTGCTGCCCAGGGAGGCGGATTCATGGCTGGAAAAATCTTCATTCCTGCTAAAGATGAGGGAAAGATGTTTATTGGAGGTCTCAATTGGGAAACCACCGATGAGAGTATGAAGAACTACTTTTCTCAGTTTGGTGAGGTTACTGAATGCATGATCATGCGTGATAATGCATCTGGCCGTAGCAGAGGTTTTGGTTTCCTTACTTTTAGAGATCCCAAGGTTGTTAGCGTAGTTCTCTCACGCGAGCACCGTCTCGACAATAAGTTGATTGACCCCAAGCGTGCCATTCCTCGTGAGGAACAAGATAAAACCTCAAAGATCTTTGTTGGTGGTGTCTCCAACGATGTGACTGAAGCAGATTTCAAGTCCTTCTTTGAGCAATATGGTACCGTTATCGATGCCCAGCTTATGATGGACAAGGATACTGGTCGTCCTCGTGGATTCGGTTTTGTTACCTTTGACAGCGAGAATGCCGTCGAGACTATTGTTGCTGAGCAGTTCTTGAACCTCAAGGGTAAGCCTATCGAAGTTAAGCGTGCCGAGCCCCGTGGTCGTGATCAGGTCTCTAATGATGGTCGTAATGGTCGTATGGGTTTTGGTGTCCAGCAAGCTAATGCTTATGGACAAGGCGTGGACCCCGCTATGATGACCCAGTACTATCAGCAATGGCAACAGCAGATGGCCAAGTGGCAGGAAATGATGGCCGCCCAGGGTGGAGGTGCCAATAACCCCATGATGCAAGCCTATCAGCAAGCAATGCAGCAAGCAACGGCTTCTGGTATGATGGGTGGCCAGGTCCCTGGCGCTTCTCCTGCTCCTGCTGGTGTCGCTGCTGGTCAAGATGAAAGATCAGGTCGTCGTGACCATCGCAGAGGCAATGATGAGCGTCGTCGTTCTCGTTCGCCCGGACACCGCAGAGGTGGTCGTCGCGACCATCGCGATAGAGACCGTCACTACAACAGGGGTTAAGAAGTCAATTGCCTTTATTCACTACACTACTTAGCTAAAAACGTATATTTTTCACATGTCAGGTTTTCGTTATATGACCCACCCACCCACCTTGTCTGGTAAATAAACATATATATAGTAAGATTTATATCCATAATTCAAATGCAACAGACTTGTAAATTCTATATACTTTCTGAGCACCAATATAATTGACAAGTGGCGCGTCGCATCTTTTTTTTTACCTCCTATTGAAAGAATCACACCACCGCAAGTGCTATTGCTTACTTCATGTCCTACCTGACCCCCACACGAAGCAGTGCCACGACCAATTCGCAAAAAGAGAAATCAAAAGGAGGATTATTTGGGGCCGTGAAGTCCCTCTTCACGTCTAAAGATAAGAAGAAGCGACCGAACTCCCGGCGGCTCTCGATCATGAGTTTCCAAAGCGATAAAGATGAAGAGGCGGAGAAGGCATTACAGAAGCGACGTGAAAACTGTTTAGCTATTCGTACTGCTAAAACTGAGCCGCGGGATGTGCAGCGGTTACTTATTGACTGCGAGTTCTGCAACCCTCAGAACAAGTATGGACGGGATGTTGAGATCATCACCCCACAGTTTGAGTCTAAGGACGTGACGCCACCTGAGAAAGTACGGCAAATGGCAGAAACTGAACCTGAATCCCAGTGGAATGTGGGGTTGCATGAATGGCTGGAGATCCGCGACTGGTGGAACACCCCCACTCCGTATGCAGTTCCAGCCCATCACCCACTCGATGGAGTTTCTCCAGATAAATACTTTGTTATTTATGACAAATTTGTGCGTCGCACTCGCGTGCCAAAAGAGCCTATTAATCTCGATGATACCGTAAAGATCCTCAAAGCCGGCTGGGTGGGCGAGGGATCATGGCCAGCCCGCATTGACCCCGACGATGTGTGGAGCGACGAAGAACTGCCAAAAGAAGAGCCAATTCCTGATGACCATAGCGAGCGTGTCGTCAAATTCTCCAATACCCCCCATCCCAGGACTGACGCCCCCACTGACATGAAGCGGATCGAGCGGACCATGAGTGGGGCAAGCGACCGTAGTGAGCTCAACCTGCAGCCAACGAGAAGTGCAATGAGCTCTTTAATCAGTATTACAGATGATGAGGAGTAAAAAAGGATATTTGAGTTTGATATAATATAGTTGTATTTATTCTAGACATGTATATAGGAGGAGGGGTTCCTTTGTGTGTGGGTTGGGCTCAGGTCCTTGAGTGTGGGCCCTCAATTAAGACCTTGTAAAAACAATTATCTAGACGTTTAGCATTCATCGCCCACCTTTATAAAATATGGGCGTGATTTGTCAAAAACAGAGTTTAGATTTATGCATTTAGTAACTATAAAATTTACTTGCTGATGTGGGGCCCTAGTCAGGCATTAATTTCAGTCTCAGACATTTTGTATATACATATGGGATTATTTGCGCGAAGTAAGTGTCCCAAAAACGTAAAAAAATTCTCAAGACGCCCTTTATCTTATACCTCTGCCCGTTGTCCAGCCAATCAATTGACCCACGCTATTTGTCACTCCGACCCGCTTACTACCATTCGACCCGCAAAATGCAGCAGCCTGTACAACAACAACCCCCGGTCGCAATGTACGTAGTACACTACGTTCAGCCAGATCAAAATCAAAACCCAGCCCATGTACAGCAGCACCAGCAGCATATCATGCAGGCTCACGGGCAGCAGCCTATCCAACCAATGTGGGGCCCATACCCGCAAGCCGTCCCTTACAATGGAATGCCTGTACAGTTTGTGCCCTATCCAGCGTACATGTCTTATCAGCAGGCCCAGCCTCATCTTTTCCCACGGCCAGATTTCAGTCAAAGCACCGGCCTTCCATCGTCTCAAGGGCGGCCCCACTCGCAGGGCCCTAATCAGACTGAAAACTCATCAGCGCAGCCAAGAGCCCCAATTCCAGGTCCTGTACAACCCTTAAAGGCTAGTACTACAAGTCCAGGACCTCCTTGTCAGGCTGCGTACCCAGTTATCAAGCCAAAGCCACGCGAGAACTCGTTGGCAGAATTTGCCACTGTTGCGAGTATGCAAAGGCTGCCTGGTAAGACCGAAGCAACAAACGGCACATACAACACGTTCTTGAAGCGTAAACGCAACTCAGAGACTCCTCAGAATGGTGGTGCCAAGGAAGAGCGCAAGTCGGTTACACCACCCCAAGAGGCTCCAACCATTGTACACAATGAAGGGTCGCCTAATTCAGATAATACTTTGAAGTCGGATGCGCAAGGTGGGCCCACAACTTCGAATGGATCGCCTGCAACTGCTACTACCTCACCAGCTGAGAGCTCGGCCCCTAGCGTCAACTCACCAGATCCCCAACCTAAAGCCAAGTTGAGACGTTACACCTACAAGAGAAGGAATTTCCCTGTTGAGGTAGAGATTTGCCTTCCACACCTTAAGGTCAAGCAGGACTCCCCTGAAAATTCGGAGGAGCAGCTCACCCATCAAAAGGCCACGCCACCTCCTGAGGAATATGGCAAACCCAGTGAAAACCAACCCCTTAGGCGATTTGTACCCGGGTTGCCAGAAACTCCCAAGGCAGTCATGGAACCGGTCAAGGTGCCTGAATTGAGTCAAACAGCTGAAGAGCGTGGGGAGGACGATGATGACGATGATGATCATAATGATGACGATATGGAAGAAGATGTTATGTGGATGGAAGAACCAGATCCCACTAAACGCCGCAAGCGCGCTTCAAACGTTTTTGACGAGGTTCTGACTATGAACCCGCAGTACACGCCTGAAGGTTTTCTGTGTCCTGAGTGCAACAAAGTATTCAAATTTAGAAAACACTGCCGTCGTCACATGGTTAATCATTCAGGGTCTAAACCGTTCAAGTGTCCCAAATGCCCGCGGTCGTATACTCGCAAGGATACATGCCAGAGGCATGCAGCGGCTTGCCGTGTTAAAGTCGCTGATAGCGAGCAGCCACCAACCACCAACCACTAGCACTAATCCCCGAAGACCTTAACCCTGGCAGGGACATTCAAGCTAAAACAATCCCACACTCAGACAATCGTATCTTCACAACCTAGTGGGCTCCCGCTCCTCCCGCTAGCACGTTTTTGATATTTATTCTTAAGCTAATAGCCCTATTTAATTATAATAAATTATATTAATTGGTTGAGTATCTTTGATTAAAGAATTAAGCAGCATTTACCACTCGGTGCAACATCAGCTGAGTTGGAATGGGTATTAGAGGATCGGTCCTGTTTCGTGGGTTTTTGCTTATTATTGGAGTGTGCAGCTCTATAGCTTGGAAAGGAGACTTTTCGCGTTGCCTGTTTATGCTTTTGTGGATGTCGCTGTTTGTCGATTTTTTTATCGTGTGGCTTGAGGACGGCCCTGACTGCCTCATTAAAAGGTTCATCAATATTAGTTCCCTCTTTGGAAGAGCACTCCACATAGGCATGTGCACCCTTTTCAGCTGCCAGCTCGAGCCCTGTTTGGTATGTGAGTTCACGCTCTTGAGCATCGGCTTTGCACCCAACTAAAATGTAAGGAACTCCAGGACAGTATGTCTGAATCTCAGGAACCCATTTATCAAAAGCGTTTTCCAGAGTGATAGGATCGCTGACACTAAAACAAACCAGGCAAACATCTGTTTCCGGGTATGAGAGTGCGCGTAGGCGGTCGTACTCCTCCTGCCCTGCGGTATCCCACAAAGCTAGGTCAACTCGCTTGTTATCCCACTTGAGAGTCTTTGAGTAATTTTCAAAAACAGTAGGAACGTACGCATCATTGAATTGACCATGTAAGTACCGTATTAGCATGCAAGTTTTGCCGGTACCTCCGTCTCCTACGCAGACCAGTTTCATGCGATAATCCGGAAGTTGCCGGGGTTTTGTTTCTTTCATGGAGCTAGTAGACTGGTCTAACGTCGTGGAAGACCCGATTGCCAAGATGGAACGACGCTTTTGGGCCCGTAAATCCATGAGTAAGACGTCAACAAGACCCCAAAGGCATGAGCCCTTGAACCTCAACCAAAAATTGACTTTTGTAACAGAGATATTTTTTGCAGAGAGCGTGTGATATACACGCTATCTTGAGTTTTACACCTCTTTTTCTTCACAACTGAGACTTTTCCATGTTGAATCGCGAAAATGCAAGGTGCATGCACACAGATATCTTTTTGTCGCGTCCACGCGATCACTCATCATGGCTGACGCGGGTATCAAGCCAAGCAACCATTATCGCTCGCATATGAGCCCTTTGCGGTTTAAATGCCGTAGTATTGCCGTCTGGGCTATCCGGAATGAGACGAGGATTCTCGCAAACATTCAGCAGTACGTGCGCTCGCCTCTATTTGACCATTACTTTGCGCTAACCGCGAATCTGGGTACCCACCTATTTTATATGATTTTTCTTCCCGCTTTCTTTTGGTTTGGCGCCGAAGATCTGGGTAAAGACTTTGTGTGGGGTCTCGCTATGGGAGTTTTCGTCACAGGTGTCGTCAAGGACTGGCTGTGTCTGCCCAGGCCACTTAGTCCGCCAGTTCACCGCATCAGTATGAGTGGTAGCGCTTGTTTAGAATATGGATTCCCCTCCACTCATTCTTGTAATGCGTTTACAGTGGCACTCCTCCTCCTCGAGTACAAGGGCTCTGCATATATTTGGCCTATCGTATGGCTAGTTGCTACTATTGTTATTGGTAGACTTTATTCAGGAATGCATGGTTTCGTTGATGTAGCTCTCGGAAGTCTCATGGGTGTGCTTGTCTATTACTTTCGGTTCCTCACTAAAGATACTGTCTCAAACTGGTTTGCCCAGGCACCTTTTATTACTAGTGCCCTGAGCTTGGCCTTGCTTTCAGCAGTAATTACATTGCACCCACAACCAGTCGATGATTGTCCTTGCTTTGACGATACCGTAGCATTCTTGTCTGTGCTGTGGGGTGTGGAAGCCTTTTCGGGACCTTGGTATCGTAGGTATCGCCTGGAACAACCTGATACCTTTGTTGGATGCGTGATTCGTTACGTTCTTGGTGTAGCCATCATTGTGCTTTGGCGTGTGCTTGCAAAAAAGGCGCTTTTTTATACCCTACCCCCAGTTTTGCGGCGACTCGAAAAATTAGGTATTTCCTTGCCCCGCCAATATTATATTCCTGCAAACCAGTACGATACTCCCAAGAATGTGCCTGGTGAAACGATTTTAGATTCTCCGAAACAGCTCAAGGAAACAGTAAACAGTTTGAGACGCACAAGAGGACGCTCCGACTCAGTAGGACCTCAATCAGAGCACGACTACTATGAGGCTTTGGAAGCATATGAAAAGCACGGAGGAGCCCGTCCCGTTAAAGAAAAGGTCGTCCAACCAAGGAAACGTTACGACGCCGAGGTTATCACAAAAGTTACTGTTTACTCAGGTATCTCTCTCGTGGTATTCTGGGTAGGCATGGTTCTATTTAATTGGGCAGGTATCTAACAAAAGAAAAACACGCAAAGTTCTATTAGAAAACTGTAGCAAAAACTTATAAAATGCAAAATTTTGGATTAACTATGTACGTGGGGTTGCCCATTCGGCTCTTTTGCCCTCTAATAACAATTTTGAGGGAACATGTGCATTTCCCTTTAGTTCATTGCGAATGCAATCAAAGGCAACAGCTATTCTTCGTAAATCATTATTGTCAAGACCCTTTTCCTTGACCTGCTGCCATGTCCACCAGGCTCGTTCTGGATCTTCCCATTGTCGCGCAGCAGCAAGGTTGATATATGCAATATCATGGTTGAGGGCATTTGTAGAATTAGCCCACCAGACTACATTGTCCAGCATATCAGGCTGTTCAAGCTTATGATAGCCCTTGGCCAACGCTTTTAATAACAAAGGGAAATGCGGGTCCTGTCGCCAATTTCCATGGAAAAACTGTGCATGGAGTGGATTATCAAGTGCGTACTGTGGTTTTCTGTGGGTTCTGAGCTTGGAAACTACTAATCGTAGCTGTGATGCTGGGTAGGGTATTGGCACTCTCGGGATGGGACAGCAGCTTGCGTAGAGATTGAAGTCCTCGCTACCTCTAATCCTGGCAATATCAAGAGCCACAGTGAGGATACCTAGTGGTAACTTTTCACCGGTTGCAATTAAGTTGTGAATGATGAGTTGTGCTTCAGTGATTTTACTCTTGGACATGAGTCTGGTGAGGATCTTCATCCAATCAGATCCCCAAAAGCTAGACTTATTGGCAACTTTGACAATATTTTCCACAAGGTTTCGCTTGCTCCTGAGGATGCTGAACATATCCTCGCGTGTAACATTTTCCAGTGGGTGCAACTCCGACGAATGTTCAAGGTGCCGTAGATCAGGGCCCCAGTTTGGCAGCATTTTCTTGGCAGCTTCCAAGTCTTTACGGTCAACTCCCCGGAAATAGTTGTTCAAGGGAGCTAATTTATCCGTGTTGCCATGTGTTGGTTGTGAATGGAGGACTGCTCGATCAATGGCGTTTTGAACTAAAAACTGCTGTGCAATTCTTCTTGCCGCAGCCTCAAGTCTAGTACACGCTACTCGTGGCGTTCCTAGGCTGTCAAGGCACAGGTTGTAGTATTTTGTATGGCTCGGACCATACATTACCAAGACACACTTGCCTAGTGGTATGATTGCATTACAACTCAAGGCAGAGCTTCAGGGCATTGAGAAGCTTGAATTTGTTGAAGAGTTTGGGGACTGGTTTGAATTCAAAATCCAGACCCAGTGCTCACAGTGCCGTGAGAAGCATGAGCACCCAGTAACCTTCAACTCTCATGAAAAAGTAGAGATCCAAGGATCCCGCGGTGAGGCTAACTTGGTTATCAAATGTAAGTTTTGCTCAAAAGTAGGAAACATCTCGGTTGTTGAGTTGAAGCCGTACACTGGTGGTAGCAGCGTAATGGCGACCTTTGACTGCCGTGGAGTTGATCTGCTCGAGTTCTTGCCCACAGGCTCGTTTTCTGCTTGTAGCGAAAAGTCCAAGTTCTCTGTTGAATTTGACGACGGCGAATGGTATGATTATGACGAGAAGGCTGGTGAGGAAGTATCAATTACTGGTACTGAATGGACATTCCAGAAAGTCAAATGAGTTTACGGCGGATACATTTGACTATTGCAAATAGAAAATTAAGTTATACTCTCATACTAGATTACAGACTACCATTCGAGCTAATGCGGATGCTGAATGGGTGGAAAAAAAATAGGGTACGCAAGGCCATGTGGGTCCCTACGATTCCCCAGGCCGTGAACTCGGCCTAAGGGACAAAAAAATTAAATGTGATTCAAAAAGAGCAAAAATTGAAGGCGCCAGTGGCCACCGTTTGGAAAAAGCTATGCTCCCCGGCGCCACCAAGCACCATCAAGTCATTTCGACTTTGTGCTTGAACCACTCCGAAAGCTTCTGAAGCTCTTCGAGCTCTTTAGGCTCCGCTTGCTATTAGATCTTTGGCTATTAGATCTTTGACTTGCGCCAGTGTCCACGCCAGGTCCGGAACCTTTGATTTCCTTAGGTGGTTCGATCTTGGCCTCGCCCAACTCTCCTTCTTTTCGGAGATAGACCTGGACGATTGTGCTCTTTGTTTGAATCCTATCCCATAGAGCGTCTAAACTTTGCTCTTTGAGCAGTGAACTCGTCTTTACTGGCGCAACCAACACGATAAAATCCTTCTCCAAAACATTCAGATTTATTTCAGATTGAGGCCATAGGTACCAAGGGTTAAACTCTGTTTTGCAAGAATCCTCGCCAGCCATCAATTTGTATAGAATTGTGTCCTCGGTAGTATTCCGCAGACAGATTGACTGATCCATACTATCCTGGACTCTGAGTTTCTGACCCAACAAACGCGTAAGAGTTCAAGGGCCGGTGCGTTACAAGACGTCCGTTTACCCTTGTTCGTTACCGAACAGCGTCTGCATAACACTTTGAAACGTCGGACCCTGCAGCATGCATAAGGGGTACCATTGGCTAAACCTGGTTTCAATCGATATCCCACAGATGACTACGCAGATGTTTATTTGCCTACACAGCTTGGACCCTGTCGTGTATCTGCACTCCACATCGGAGTGATCTACAGCACGTGAAGCGAAATCAACTTGTCCTGATGTCTAACTTATGTCTAGCTGATAATGAGATAACACTTCATATTTACACTTTATTTGTCTTAGACACATTTCTTTGTTAGTTCATTTGCCATATTCGTCATAAAAGATTCCGAGGATTGACAGGAAATGGTTTATGGTATAATCATCACTTACGCTTTGCAGATTTCAAATACAATCACAATCTAGTTGAGGGGTTTATGGGACCCCTGTATATGTGCTTCACTACTTATGCAAATTTCAAACAGCGTGAAAAGAACCAACAAGAATCATATGCGAGACGCTCGCATTTTATACTCTTGTGGAGGGGAGGGAGGGGGTTAAAAAAAACAGTAAAAGGCTTACGTAATAGTATATTCCCAAAGGTATGGAAATCAGCAGCCTATTTTCTTTCACTGTCTAATGAAATTCCTCACCACTAATTTTGTACAGTGCACGGTCCCCGCATGTGCACGTTCCTCTAACGCTTTCCCACTCAAATATCACGACTGTGAATTAGTCCAAAAAGAAGTCGAGTTCAATGCCGACTTTATCAAATCAATCTTGGTCAAAATTGATTGGGACGCTTTGGTAAAAGTAGCTCAGGAGTTGGGAAACAACTCTCTTCCTCCTCAAAAACCAGCGATCGAGGATTCAGACGATTCTGCAAATGAGCAATTGTTCAGGGATCTCCATACTCTTTTGCTGGAGACTATAATTCAGGAGGGATCCATGACTTGTCGCAACTGCGATCACATTTATTATATCAAAAGCAGCATTCCAAACTTCTTGTTGCCCCCTCACCTTTCTTAGTTTATTTAATCATTCCAAAGACGTTCTGGACCTCCTTACCCCTTAATAGCTGCCGTTTCAAAGTTAAATCCTTGTATCCAAAAATAAAAAATACAAAGTCACTGCTCGGTTGGAGTTGCAAAAACTAATGACGACCGAGGGATTCGAACCCTCGCCTCCGAAGAGATTAGAGCCTTAATCTAACGCCTTAGACCACTCGGCCAGATCGCCAACTCTGATTTTTCGGAGGGAAGAAAATATAGCTCTCAAGGTCCGAAATTTTGTGGCCCGCAAAATGAGGTTTTTAGGCGGTTTTTCAAGGATTTATCTCATATTCTCATTAATTCAAGTGTCCTTATGCTATTTCACTAAGGTTCTACCAGCATCTGACCCACATATCTCCGCGATACATCACTCGATATTTTATTGAGCTAATGTCGATTTTGTTGTTGCTATCTGTGGAGATTACTTCAAATATACAAGCCAACTAGCACTCAGTGAATTTCTAGATGGTATTTATGGTCTTTATGTATGCCAAACCTGATGCCGGAACGCATAATACACAACCACATATAATTGTAGGTTCTTATAGTCTATTTGAATCATTCCAATCAATTGAGTATCACTTTATTTTCTATCATAGGTTCTAAACTCGCCTACATTTTCCAATTACCACTTGAACAATTTGAGGGATGATACCCCAGAGTTGATCTCATGCATATGTCAGCGCTAGCCAGCCTTCGAGTGATCCCTAGTGAGGTTGGTAGTTAGATTAGAATGGCTGGTGGTGCGCTATAATAATGGACCATTTCCCACTTAATTCATATGTTTCTCAAGGAAGGCCAGCTCACAATGTCTAACTATTTCACACACGGGTCACCGACAATGAAACAATTCTGTCGATCAATGAGCCTTAGTTTGGTATCAACGGCCCTGTTATTATCACTGTACTGTACTACACAACGTCATTCGGTTACTTTATAGTGATGTGTGAGTCTATAGCTAATTTATTGAACATCTTTATTATTCTGGTGTAATGCAAAGATATTATCTTACCAACACAGGGGTTTGATTGCCGTACGATGCAGCCTTATAAATAAAAAATCTCAATCAACGCTGAAAGTATGGCAACACCAGTTGGCATGGGACTTCTCTATCCCAACCTGTGAGCTCGTTCTCTACAACCTGATATGCAACAGGATCATATGTGAATCCGAAATGATCAGTAAAATCCGTATCGCAATAGTCTTGAATCAGTAGGTTCTGATAGTCTCCATTATCACCATCTCCCATCCAGGTATTGGTGTAAGGGACTAGCACATCATCGAACCTTGTAGCGATATTTGTATACTTGACTCCTGGCTGGGGGATACCACCCTCGTTCAGCTGATTGATAAGATCAGAGCCCTGAATCTGTTGTGGAAGCGAGTCAAGGTTGAATGCACCGTACCCCTTGTCTAAAATGTCCTGAATTCCCATGCTCTCCAGCAATCTCTCAATGACCTGAACACCCATGAGATTAGTGCCATGGAGAGAAGGAGCAAGACCGATCATTTTATCGACCTTTTGTGCACCTCCAAGGAACTTGATGTAGTAGTTTGGCATGATGCCTCCACCCTGTGAATGACCTACCAGGTGAACTTTCGAGGCGCCTGTATTCTGTAGCACAGAGTCTACAAACACTGATAGAGCCGCTGCAGAATCGCGTATATCACCAGTAAAGGCCATTGCGTCCAATGTTTGATCACCCAACACTGCGGGATTATGGTTAAATGTATAAACACAGAGTCCGCAATCAGCGAGGCTAGGGCCATACATACTCCAAGTGGAGAAAGCATCCTCAGCTGTTCCTGGGATAAGCACAACTGGGTATTGGCCTTGTTGCACCTGACACCGCGATGGGTTTACACCTTGTGGGACAGACCCTGGGTTTGCACGCCCATAAGTTGACGCACTAGCAAAGTTGTCAAAGCGGGGCCCCATTCCAGATGAGGGGTATCCCCTCCAGGCGAATGCAGCGGGAATTCCGGGGGCATTCATACTTTCGGCTGCGAAGCTTTCACCAATGAAGTCATCTCCACGAGCAGCTGATACGAGAGAAAGAACTAAGATGTTTATCATACCTGTTCTCAGTATAACACGATAATCGTATATATATATCTGCTCTGATGCTGCGAGCAAGAACCTTTCTAAAGTTCAAATTTACACTTCTCGCGCAATGACATCTGAAACAAATCATCGATATCCCCCATATTCCATCGCTAAGCGGTTGGAATAATATAGGGAGTATAACTCGTCCTCACCAATTTCTTTTATTGGTTATATATCCTAGTACTTGTCGCAGGATGGCAGTAGTGGCAGAAGTGCTTTTTCTCATCTGAAACACAGCGGCTCTGAACTTAAATGATTCTGGGGTGCAGCATCTGCACAGAAATATGCACATTATACATATGTCAAATATGGAATAGTGCCATCTACGTCATCTTCTGCTGATAATACAGTTAAGGGGCATTGGTACCTGCATCAGTCAAGCGTCTGCCAGAATCCATCCAAGAGCGACCCAATGAGCCCACAGTACCGCTATAAATGGAAACAACAGTACGTTGATTTTTCTTTCTCTTGGAGTTTTCAGTAAATTCCACCGTACAGTTGTTACCATAGTATTAAAGCACATTTCAGTTGCCACTACATCACGAAATATAAGTTTAAATAAATTAAGTGCGATTCTCCACACCTAGTAGTCTTCATAAGATCTGGTCAAGACCTCAAAATTAGCTACATCTTTCATTTTGTTGATCTCAGGCAGATCCCCAAGGCTCAATGCTCTTACCAGCGACAGCTGACCAGCAGGAGAGTCTTTGGGCATTTCATCAAGATGCTTTTGAATTATGGACCATTCATCTTGAGAGAAGGGTACAGAAACAAAAGCACTCAGTGCAGGACCCGCTTTGAGAGTGGCCGCGTGTTTACCCATAACCTCCAAAATCTCTTCTTGTCGTAAAGTGTAGCCACGAGCAATCTCCAAAACGTGAAAGAATAGTGCTTGGTTGCATAAACATTCGATATAAACTTCCAAGTTGTCATGGTTGAGGTACTGGCGATGAGAGTCGAAAAACAGGCACAGCAAATCAGGGGTGGATTCTAAACATTTGATAAAGCTGTCAATGACCTTTTTGGGTGCAGGGAAAGTGCCTAGCAGAGCCAATGCCTGGTCGTTCTTGCGGCTTTGCAAAGCAAACATAGATTTCGCATAGTTTTGCCATGAAACGGGAATCAATAACTCCTGGGCATAATAGTCGGCCATGCCAACACTCTTTTCATTAGAGTCAAATGACAAGAAGATGTAAAAAACTAGGAGGGTTTGCTCCTGAGTACTCAGCTGCGTGCTGTTTTCAATATCTCCAATCAATGCCAAGAGACCGGGAACGTCCTTGGGAGGGTACTGAGATTTGATGTGTTCAAAGTAAAAATCAACTGCAAGCTTTCCTGCTTTGCGAAGCGATTTAATACTCTCTGCATCAGTGTGAGAAAATGGGTTTAGATTAACCGTCTTCACCAATGCCTGAGCGAACGACATGACAAAGCAGGACTTGCCATGGATCGCAGCTTTTAGGGATACCTTTACGAATCATAGAGATAATCTGAAATAGCTAGGTTATTTGGCGTAGTTTTCATCAGCTTGAATTAATTTCCTGCAAAGTAAATACATGTGTGTAGGAATATTACACATAATTGTATTTGAGTTGTCTCTGTCCAAGATGTACATTCTAATTAGCGTATAGAGTTTCAATTAGGTTCAGAGTTAAACCTGCTGACTCGATGTGGAAAACATGCGAGTGAAAAAATTCCAGCATTCGATCCAGAAAGGCTAACCATTGTAGCACGAGACGTGGGATATTCTGTGTACTCCTGTGATCGTCGCACCCCTCATTGACAACGTCCTCTTGCGGCACTCACGCAGTTTCAGACCGATCAATCAAGTCCGTAGACTTGCGATTTTGATTCCCAATTAAAAGCTTATAGTATACTTGGGTACATATAGCTCTATAATTAATATCCACACTATGCAATATCTCGCATAATACATTACATATTGACGTCACGCAGTCGCCCATAGGCGACTCACGCGGTAGCAAATAAGATACTTGAAAACTCGTTTGATTCATGTGGCGTGGCAGCCCCCCACAAATAGTAACCAACTAGAGTACAACGAGGAAGAATGATCGAGACTGAAGATTAATCTACAGAACACGCAATTTTGTTGCAAGGTGAGGGCTGTCTATCAGCCAAAATAATCTTTTGAAAATCTATGCTTTCATACTATTATGCTTGTCTGAGACCTTCATTAAATTAGTTATTCTAAGAGTGGAAAGAATTTCCAGCACTTGCCATTGTAAAGACAATGTCAAGAGGGGACCTATTTTGTTACACGTTGAGGTCGCCAGATACATTTTTCCGTATGGCTCAAGGCGCCCGGCGCGAGAACTACATGGGGAAGTGTGATCTGCAGATACTGCAGGAACCGTCTGCACTGAATCCGTTGGTCAATTTTCTGCATGACGCGTGCAACGAGCGCTGCTAATCATGAGCTGAGAATCGCATATTTAATACAACTGTCCAACAAGAGATTCTGATTTGAATCTTATCATCGCTGCTAAAACACAATCAGTTATGGTTTTGTAATAGTGTGGTTGGCTACCTCAGATCTGACATCATTATGCATTAATGCAAATGCTTTGCAGGTGTGCATATTTGTTTTAACTAGCGATTGGACCCTTTTATCTACACAGATTTGGATGAGAATCTGGGCGGGGCTGGTACTAGTGTGCGGTGCTATGGCAAGGGATGCTATTCTACCCGTAAGTAATGCAAACGGATCACTAGTGGCTATTGTATTGGACTCGTTCACGACTGTCTTGAGCTCCCCAACCACTTATGTAGCCGGGACCGTAACTTACCAGGTTGAGGGCCCCACAACACTTACAGTATCAGAGTGCCCGTGCACCTTTACTAGTCCAGTTGAAAATCTTCCCACAGCTATTCCTACAGCGAGTGGAAGCCCACTTCCCACCAGTAAGGGTCCAATTTTTGTATACGCGCTAAACTCTACTACAAGTGCTTCCGCTCCGCATATAAGCGCAAATGGGGCGTCGAGACTAACATGGCGATGGTGGCTATAAAACTATTACGACCTTTTTTTTCTTTTTTGAGCCTTCTTTTGGAACTCATGAATCCTCCCCCCTTGCATTCACACGCTTTATATTTTCGACCTTTTGGGGCGTACGGATTCTCAGCACAAACTTGCATAGGTTGAATCAGTGAGCTTTACTCATTAGTAGAATTGATTTACTTTTTTCTAATAAACAACAAACAGAGAATTAAAAACTAACCAGCAGTCTCGTCCCTCTTTAGCTGTCTACTTCCATAGCTTGAGGGCCGAAATAGGCGGTAGTGCCGAGAGGGAACTTGTATGAATCTGCCTTCTCTAGTCGTTGGTTGGGCTTCTTGTATCCACGCATCAGGTGAGCATCTTTACCGGTTTCAAGGACGCACATATCAACGTTGGAACCGGATCCGAGGTCGTTGAAGATACCGGCCTCGATAGCGTCGGCACAGAGAGCCTGAGCCTCCTCCTTAGTGAGGTTCTGTTTCCAGTTAGTTTCCAAAACTGATAGCGCAGCCATTGAACCACTTCCGAGCGCCATGTAGGGCCCTACATCAGTAGAACCGTGAGCGTGGACAGAGAACAAGTGGGCACCAGTGGGATCAGTTCCAGCAAGAATTAAATGGGCACCAACATGTCCTTGGTACTTATAAAGATGTTGTTTGAGGTGAGTAAGAGCAGTAACCACGCGAGGAGGGCGACCAGTCCACAACGAGTGGAGCTCAAGGTTTGAAGACTCAAGCTCAGTAACTTTGTCGTTATCAGCGGCAGTACCAGCACCTGCACACCAGATGTGAGGCGCCAAGCGATGCAGTTTGGCGCAGTTTTTATCAGCGACGATCGAGCCAGCGGTCGCACGAGTATCGGCGGCAATAATAACACCACCGTCGAATTTGCAGCCTACAATAGTAGTTCCGGTTGAGGTGAGCTTGGGTGCGGGCACGCCAGCACCGGCAAGATGCTGATTGCGTCGATGATTGTCAAAGCTAAAGCCGGCCATAGATTACGTGGGAGGGAGAGGAGGGTAGGGTGGAGGTGAAAGGGTCTCGGCGAGGACCCCCACACTAGTCAGAGCACTAGCCTAGAGAAAGCTTCACAGTAGCTATACTTTATTTACGGGACAAAAGAATTGTCGGTGTCTTTATTCTAGATTTGTTTATAGGACCCGCACAGTTTGATTGAGTTATCTGTGTACCACTTTTGGGTGACTCAGTTGTTTACCTTCTCAAATGACCACAGACGCAGAGCTCTATCGCCGCTCATCTCAGTACCGCAAATGGTCCTTCACAAAGGGGGACTTTGAATCCAGAGTGCTCAAGTCAAATCGCAATATTCCCCCGAGCCCTGACGCACTCACAGCACAAGAAGAGCAGACACTCATAACGTTTGTAGCAGCAGTGCAGGCGAAATCTATCTGCCAAGTGTTCAATTTCCCTTCAAGCGTGAGAGCAACAGCTGTATCGTATTTCAGAAAATTCTATATGAACTACAGTGTGATGCAATTTCAACCAAAACTGATTCTCTGCACATGCGTCTTTTTGGCATCGAAATCCGAAAACTGCTACGTACCAATCCAGCAGTTTTGCGATCCTCTCGAGAAAATCGAGCCTCAGCAAATCTTGGACCTCGAGTTTTTGTTGTTTAGAACCTTGGACTTTACCCTCACCGTTCACAATGCATTGCGGCCCCTCCACGGGTTTTTCCTCGATATGCAAAAGGTCCTCGAGCCACAATACACAACAGCACAATTATGCGCTATACACGATGAAGCCCGCCAGATTATCGTTGACGCGTTTGTTTCTGACGCTTGTTTTCTCTATACTCCAACTCACATTGCGCTCTCCGCATTGATGATTGTGAATGAACAAGCAACTACAAACTACCTGGTTGAGACTATGGAAGGTGCTGCAAGCGGCGTTGACCGTATATTGCAGATTGTAAACGAAATCAAGCCATACCTCAAGGTCGGCCTCCCTGATAAAGAAGAGTGCAAACGGATTTCAAAGAAGCTAAACCAGTATTTCAAACAAGCCGATAAGGAAAATGAAGCCAAGCGACAGCGTGTCTAATTTATTAGGAAGTTTATGTTTTTTCTACGTGACCCTTCTAGAGACTTCCCCATAACCCCCGACCAAGTACTTAAAATTGAACCTCCCAAGTCGGGGTCACTAAGCCAAAGAAAGAGATGATAAGAGCAAGCTTAAAAGTAGGGCTCGGCGTACGCCCATTCAGAGCGCCATTGCTGAGAAGTATTGCCCTGCGGCCGCAAACGGCGTCTCCAGTTCGTCACATGAGCTCTCAGAGCTCAGACAATTCTAAACCTCCTGAACCCATCAAGATCGATAAGCCAACCTACCAGTTGACCTTCACTTGCAAAAAATGTGATGATCGTAGCTCTCACCTTGTTTCCAAACAGGCCTATCACAATGGAACAGTTTTAATTCAGTGCCCAAGCTGCAAGAACCGTCACTTGATAGCCGATCACTTGAAGGTGTTTGGAGATGGTCCCAAGAGTTTGGAGGACATCTTAAAGCAAAGTGGAGAAAAGATCACAAAAGCCAGTCTAGATGGTGATCTCCAGTGGGAGCCTGAACCCGAACAAGCTTCTGATGATCAACAACCCAACACCAAGTTATGAGAGCTTAGTGGAATGATGTATATATAATGAGCATTCAAGTATAAAGTGAATTGTGTAGTTGAGGTTAGAGGGCTGGTTTATTATAAAGTGTATGCAGTGCAGTCGGTATCAAGAGGCTTGATATTTATCGCCACATTCGCCACACGTAGGGCTATAGCTTAGTCATCTATTAGGGCTGGCATAAGTCACAAACGTCCTCTATCACCAACCCACTCACGATCCGTAATTATCAAACATGGCCCCTAAGGTTCAGGCGAAAAAGTCCGCCAAGATGGCTGCGGCCTTGGCCAACTCCAAGGCCCGTAAGAAGAACTCCAAGCGTGTCAAGGACAAGGCCCAGCACCACGTCGTGCTCGACCAGGCTCTTTACGACCGTGTCTTCAAGGAGGCTGCTACCTTCAAGCTCGTCACCGTCTCTGTCCTCGTTGACCGTCTTAAGATCAACGGTTCCGTCGCTCGTCGTGCTCTCTCCACTCTCGCTGAGGAGGGTATCATTCGCCCTGTGATCAGCCACAGCAAGCAGAAGACCTACACCAAGGTTGAGGCCTAAAGTTTGTAAAAATTTAATATATTTGAGATGTTATCTCTAGATAGTTTCTTCTGAGCGTCTATTAACATTTTATCTGGCTAATATAAGTATTAGCTAGAGTTTGTACCGGAAATCCAAGCGACGATTACCTTGATCGGTGGTAGTTAGGACATATTCCTGCTGTTCTTCGGGCTTCATTGCATCCCAGATTTTTTGTTTATGACGATTCATAGCTGCGTAAAACATCCGTGTTCCCAAAACAATGCAAATGGCCGCAATATTGATTCCCACTAAAAATGAAAAGCCGCGTCTATACTTTGGAGCATCGTCCATGCGGAATATGTTGTTGCCAATAATTGATGCAAGCTGACCATGGATATTTACCAATGGCAATGAAACGGTGCGTTGGCCCACACTGTTAGCATTTGTACTTACCCATGAAACGCTCAATGGCCACGACGGAGGATATGCAGTGCATACTGTTAGCAGGGCATATGTCGCCCATTTATGAACGAGAAATCCGCTCCAAAAGCGCATTGCAAGAATGCAGGGTAGCAGCCAAATAGGACTGGATACCAATGCATACGCAATCTGGCCTAGAGCATGACTGGTGTGAGTTTGCGTTTGCATCGTTATAATCGTACCAAAGTTGTGTGGAATCATCAGCAGATTGACATCAGAGGTCGAGAACCCCATACTTCTCAACAGGATCGGTAAATATGTCTTGACTGGGTGTGCAATGATATCAATCATAAGTCTACACCAATACATGGGCCACATGCGCCATTCTAGGATACCAGCTATTGTGCCCTTTAGGCTAAGACCTTCACGGTTGCTCATGTCTCCCTTTTGAGGATCATCTCTCAATAACCGGTTGACCATTATTTTCTCCTCATGAGTACTGTACCACCCATTAGGTCTCCAACGGGCGCGTGTTTGGCAAATTGAAGACGGCATCTGAAACCAAGCAGCAAATCCAATAGCCATTGTGAAGAGTCCCTCAACGAAAAATATATATTGCCAGCTTTTCCAGCCTCGAGTACTTTCAAAGCGGAAAATGGCCCATGCTACCAACGACGATACCGCAGAAGTTATCGGATTTGCCAGATAAAAGTATCCTATTCTGGTACTAAGCTCCTTGCCTGTATAAAAGTAGGAAAGCCAGAGGCACATACAAGGAATAAACCCTCCTTCAAGGAACCCTAGGATTGCTCTGGTTGCCAGAAATCCTGCTCTGTTTTTGAGCTGGCATTGTAGTGTTGCTACCAAAGACCATACAACAATTTGAATAGGAATCCATCTATTAGGGCCAATTTTTTTCGAAACCACCTGTGAAGGGATCTCTGCAACCAAGAAACAAATAGTGTTTATAGTGTTACCAAGGTTATAATCGTTTGTTGTGAGCTTTAGATCTTGAAGGAATGTTCCCGATACAGCGTTGGAGAGATTATATCGATCCACATCTAACGCGAAAAAGAGGATGAATGCAAACACAGTAGCACGAAGGTCAGTTTTGCGCAGGGCTTTTCTCTCTTCTTCCTCAGTCCATTCCATTTTCGGATCAAACAGAAATCTACCCTCATACTTTGATTGCTCATATCTCTCCATGTAGTATTCTGCCACTTTGGGCTCTTCAAATACATGACCAGGTCTCAAGGTAATCTCTGAGCTGCTGTCAACTACCTTGGGTGTTGATTCCTCTGCTTGGGCCTCTTTCTCTTTAAACCGTGAATAGCTTGCATTGCGGCGATGCTTTCCCCAACTGAACTTCATCCCTAGAATTCAATCCACCAAACACATTCTCTTTTGAACCCCGAAAATAAGGTTGAATTATAGGCGAACTATAACTGAAATGAGATTATATTATTCGCCAAGCCATAAGCCTCTTATCAGTGGAGTTAAAGTCAGGAGCGCATGCCAATTGCACGCTCTTTGGAGTGTATATATCTAGTCAACTTTGTGCCAATAAGCACAATTGGGCTTATCACACGACTAAAGATCCGAATCGTACGATTTTGACCAACACTTATCAAACTCTATCCTTACTCGGTAGATCTATTTAGCCGAAAGGCTATTATTACTTGTGTGCTCTTGGTGGCTTGGGATTGGTGGGTTATGGTGACGAAAGATCTTGATAGGGTACGTGCATTTCAGAATATAGTGTGCCTAGCACATCCATTAGGTCCTGGGCTGTACACATCAAATCGCATTGATATGTCCTGACGTATCAGTGACGTACAGTAGTTAGCCGATACAGTTATAGTATAGTCATGTTCTATACTTTTAGGAATTCATAGCCTTTGTAGGCATCGTGCAGACGAGAGAATCGATACAAGAACTCTCCGCCGTAGCGTGCAAACAGCTGCGTTTACTTCTAAACACACTATACTCTAACAAATCAGATCAATGGGCGTTAATTAAGATACAAAATGAAAAAAATAAAACAAAATATGAAGATCATTAAGCACTCTTGGCTCCATCACCGACACGACTTACAATCACACGCTCAATACCTTTAGCCAAGCGCTCAGCATAAACCCCCTTGACTTCGGATTTGCTGGTGCCAGGGAACCCCTCAACGCCATTGAGGCAGGCGAGACCCTCGAGCACCTTATCGTGGTTCTTTTCCTCGTAATAAATTACACAATTAGGACCAGCATCAAAGGTATAAGCAGCGATGATTCCGTCCTTGTTGATCTCCTCAACAGCCTTGATCGCAGCGCGGCTCACATCATTCAAGTAGAAGATGGGGGGCATTGAGTCGAGGCAGACAGCGTGGAACTGGTTTGAGTCGGCCATGGTGAGCTGGGCGAACTTTTCAAAGTTGCGGTTCTGAATTGCATCTACAAACTGCTTGTAACGCATAGGAACGACTTTATCAACGCGCTCCTTGAACAGAGTACTGGTGTTTACAGTCTGCTGCATGCCGGCGGTGCTGGGAACATCTTTTTTCTCGGCACTGACCACGAGAATCAGAGCACGCATTTCAGGCCAGTGCTCGGTGGGTGCAAGCTGAACTGCCCTCGAGTCACTGCCATCTTCGTTTTTGCCCATTTCCCATGCGACGTAACCACTCATGAGGGAACGGCATGCACTACCAGAGCCCTGGCGCGCGTAGACACTGAGCTCAGACTCGCTGAGAGGCAACTGATACAACAATGCAATGCTTTTGACGAGTGCAGCGAAACCAGCGGCGGAACTAGCCAGACCCGCAGCGGTAGGGAAGTTGTTGACACTCTCGATCTTGAGAGGGTACTCGCTGATTTTCTCAAGGCTCGGGTCAGAATCCTCCAACTTTCTACGCTCAGCACGAAGGCCAGAGAGTACCTGAGCAGTGCGCGCGCCAATAGTCTCGGGGGCCTTGTTCAAGATCAAAACATCAGCCGAAAAATTGGGACTGCACTGAGCGGTGGTGCGCGCACACATGTCCTCGGGGCTGAGTGTAACACTGATGGAGTTATTTGTTGGCAGATTCAACTGAACATTGCGCTTTCCCCAGTACTTGAGGGTAGCGATATTAACGGGCGCCAAAGCGGTGGCAGAATGCATAGTGTGGAGACAGTGGGTCTCACCCTTCACGCTTAAATAAGCGTTTGGCCTCTGGAGCACAAAATTGTGTTGTAGATTTAGACACAGTTTATAGGATGTATTCCATGAAATTTCCAGGTTAGGATACCTCTAGTATGAAACTAACTTCATTTAAGCAGTAAATTTCGGGATTCTTGAACTACATCTGGAAATTGTATACATGAGATATATCTACAATGAATACCAAATATTATTCACTATTGACTGTGCTGAATGTCCATATTCACGATGGATAACACCATATGTAGACTGTTCATCAGGTACAAATTACACACCATACATGACTTCCATACCCTTGGGTACAAAATGTACACAATCATTGTTGGTTCAATTTGACACTGCAAGTATTTATATTAAGATCTTAGACGCCATTTATGGACTCTATTGACTTTGCCAACCCAACGTTAGCTACAGTACCCCAAGGGATGCCGTATGATATTACTACTACTGCATGATTGGGCAGATATGCCATTTTGAGTCATTTTTCGAATTCTCAATTGAAACTAAAATAGCACACATACCGAAACTAACTCTTACTTGTACACAAATCTTCACAAATTGTACTAAGAATGAGATCTGTGACCCTGATTATGGTTCGGGTGAAAACCCGCACCAGCCCCTTTGACGGGGGCATCTAGACCGAGGTTCGTGTCTTTTGCACATACCAGTCTCGACCAAGGTAATTTTTTTGTTTCCTGGCGGACGCGATAGTTTATGCATAGTTAATAGCATACGCGTGCATATCACCATAGTAACCTGTACACACGACCTATAGAGTGATTGAAAGGTAGTAGCTTGCGATATTGAGCCAAGATTTGTTTATTGAAGGCTCATCAATCATTTCGCCATGTCTCATTTGATGTCTCCATGTAAGGATTTAAATTAATTAAAGCAGTAAATTAAACAAAAAAGATTAAGGCCGTTAAGGTAGAAGCGAGACTGAGACATTATGAAAAAGGAGAAATAACACGCCATCTCGAGACTGTATCTATTGCTAGATTTCAGGTTGTTCTATCAGAGATTAAGATGAGAGGATCTGAATTGCACATCTCCATTGAGGCTGCGGATCACAGTGGTGCACTTAAGGGA
Organism: Wickerhamiella cacticola; assembly: GCA_030564425.1. Taxonomy (NCBI): domain Eukaryota; kingdom Fungi; phylum Ascomycota; class Dipodascomycetes; order Dipodascales; family Trichomonascaceae; genus Wickerhamiella; species Wickerhamiella cacticola. The sequence continues at coordinate 250,888 of JAJLUX010000008.1, read as the reverse complement.
ATCGTTCGACAATATGCACTTCAAGCGAGATTTACAGGTGGCGGGACTGTTATACCATGCTATAATGGCTCAAACAAGTGTCTTGATCCAATTTCCACGTGCATTCCATCACCCCTAGTTTATGGAGCACTAGCCCAGAGCCGAGTAATCGCTGGAATTTGGTTACCAAACCAACCCAGGTTGATCTATTATCATTTGGCTGTCCCATGCTTATTAGTTGCTCGCCAGCTGGGGTTTGCCGACGAAACTTCAGTCAGGTTTTACCTCACACTCTACCGAACAGAGGCAAAAGGTACACAAAATGCCAATACTGGTGTTGAAGTCAGTTTAGGCCAAAGGTAAACACCTTAAAACGTATGCTTCAACCCAATCACCTTCAAACATGGGTAGGTTTGGCATTATTGAAACGTGCCAGTTCAAACAGATAGATTAGATAGCTAGAGACAATTGCTCGATACATTGTACAGATATACTGTTGTTGAGCTATATATTAGAGAGTTTTACTCGCCAGTTAAATTGAACGGTGAGTAGCTCATCAACGTCAATGTTTCAGCTGGCTGCGGTCCTAATGTACAAGGTCTGGTTTCAAACGCTAATTTTGCGCACAGTGGAATGCGCTAAAAATAGATAGTTTGTCCTCTACATACCTCGGTTAAATAGGAATAAACACAAATGTTTGAGTATTTTCAAAGGCTCTATTAGGGAATAGCTCGCATAGTTGACGAGCGGAGGATCATAGATACCCCCCTACATATTCCTTGGCGCTGCACTTGTGTAATCCGTAGCCGGCACGCGAGTTACCGAGGCAAAAAGTATATCCGCGCGTGATTTTATCCCCACGGATTTAATTCACCCCAAAGCACATCAAATTCCGCATTCAAGATCTACCAAGCCGGGACCCCCACTTTCAACGTGGCGATCGATCCTGCAGGATGGGGGGGCATAGAAATTGATCTACAGATGATTAAACACGCCTACCGAATCCGGTTAAACAGGGAAAGGGGATGCTCGGCATCCAGCAGTGGAATATACGCCAGCTTGTCACATAATAATGATGAAAACTACCGACGAACCTTGTCTTCTCTGACAATAGTACTTAGGCTTCGTGCATAACCGCGTTTAGTGTCCACGGATTTATGAGGGTGCGTTACGTGACGTCATGTGCACGAGGGTGTGAGACACTTTGCGTAAAATTCTCAAAATAGAATAAGAAAATCGTTAAAATGCCACATAAAATACACATAATAAATACCATGAAGCATACTTATAAAGCCATAATACGCGTTGTGGGACTTTGGTAGCTACTAAAAGTCCGTTTCCACGGCATTGTCATGCATACTCAATCTCATTAATTGAAGGAAGCCTTAGCCAGGGGTTAAGCGAAGAAGGTTTACCTCTCACATTGGTTAATGAATAAAATTTGTATGCGTTGAAAACGCCTTGAATCAATAAGAATATATTACCACAAATTGCAAGCGAGCATACCACATATCCCGGGGTACGGCAAACGCGCTCATCAAGCGCTGGAGGTGAAGTTGAGTGTCGATTTCGCGCCTTCAAGAGCGAAATCCCCACACCAACGCAATAGATAGTACTACAGACAGATTAGAACCCATTAAATACCCATAGTTTCCAGTCCATCCCCATCGGAATCTAGGCTAAGACAATGCTAGTTTACATACTTCCTTATGCGGCAGGGATGACACCCTTACCCTCATGCATTGCAGGCCCACTGCAGATTAAGTTACTCAATATAAAGGGCCCCTAACGGCCACCTTGTGTGCTCAGTAAATGAACTTGATCAAATTGGCAGTGCTCGCATTCGCCTCTGCCTCCTCCATCGCAAAGCGTGGAACTGTTCCTGCTTTTGACTATGAAAACGAAAAAGTCCGCGGTGTGAACTTGGGTGGTTGGTTTGTCCTTGAACCTTACATGAACCCTTCCATGTTTGAGGTCTTTGACAGCGCTCACATTCCTCTTGACGAGTACCACTACACAGAACAGCTTGGTAAAGACGAAGCCTTCAAGCGTCTCGACGATCACTGGAACACCTGGATCACCGAGGAGGATTTCAAGCAACTCTCTGGGTGGGGATTCAACACTGTTCGTATTCCTATCGGTTACTGGGCCTTTATTGACCGTCCCCAAGATCCTTATGTCCAGGGTCAGCTCAAATACTTGGATCGCGCTCTTGGGTGGGCCCGTACCCACAACATCAAGGCATGGATTGACTTGCATGGTGTTCCTGGTGGCCAGAATGGCTTTGACAACAGTGGTCTCCGCGATGTCTTGCTGTGGCAGGACGAGAAGTACCACGAAAACACTGACGACACATACACTGCCCTCGATAAGATCATTGAGAAGTACGGTGGTGACGACTGGATCGATGTCGTCTCTGGTATCCAGCTTGTTAACGAGCCCCTCGGCACTGTCCTCAGTGTTGAGAAGCTCCACGACTACTACAACCAGGGTTACTCCAAGGTCCGCAAGGCTGACCGTGGCCAGGGTGTAATTGTTCACGATGCTTTCCTCGAGGTTGGTGCCTTTAACGAGTGGCTCAACCAGCCTGATTACTACAATGTTGTTGTTGACCACCACCGCTACCAGGTTTTCAGTGTTCCCGAGTTGCAGCGCAGTCTCGATGAGCACATCCAGTTTGCCTGCAAGACCGGTTCTGACATCAAGAACGGTGAGAACAAGTGGCGTGTCGTTGGTGAGTGGAGCGCTGCCCTTACTGATTGCGCTAAGATGCTTAACGGTGTCTACCGTGGTGCCCGCTGGGATGCTACCTACCAGAACGACCAGTACCTTGGTACCTGTAAGGACAATGACAACGTCGATGCATGGACCCAGGAGCGTAAGGACGCTACCCGCAGATATGTGGAGGCCCAGCTTGATGCCTGGGAGCACGCCGGTAACGGTTGGATCTTCTGGGGTTACAAGACTGAGAGCACTGTTGAGTGGGACTTGTGCAAGCTTATGAACAATGGCATGTTCCCTTACCCCTTGGACTCTCGTAAGTACCCCAACCAGTGTGGCTACTAATTCATCGCAGCATGATTTGCATTTAATATACATCTACCCCCATCACACATCCATCCCATCTAGACCAGGGCCAGCAGAGCCTCTGCACTTTTATCTATCTTTAAATAAGTTTAATGATTCCATGTAATTGATCAATAGCCCTGAATTAATGGGTGTGTGTGTGGGTCCCTTGAACCTCATTATGCTCCAGTGATCTCGAGCCCTCCCTGCCTTTTTGACTTACATGATCAAGGTGCCTCGGTCGCCTAGGGAAGTGGCACGTTTAGAGACATTTCATGCCTCGCAACTAGAAAATATACAGAGCCCTAGTCCAATATTGCCTGCATTTTCTTCTCGCATGACCACGCCGCGCCGTGACGTCGTTAGAGCGCGGTACACTGGCCCAGTACCAATCACGCGCACTCTCGAGACGAGCCCCGCAACGGCAGAGTCAGCGCCAGCGCCTGAACCTGAGAAATCCGACCACTCTGTGACCATCATGAGAATAATAATCGCGTCTCTTGTTTCAATACTGCTATTTGGCGCGCTCGCACGTCAAGGATTCATTGCAGTACCACGGGGTACCCTCGAGTCTAGACCCACCACCGAATCTAGCGCTATCCCCGGCAGCACATCCACCCCGCCGCCAGTAAATTGGGCATTACCAGAATTGGGGGCACAGTTTTTACCGACGACAAGGCTTGGTGAGGAAACGTTTGCGTTCCTGGAGAAGTACCTGGGCCCCAAGCCACCCCTGGAGCAGCTTCTGGACCCTATAGACCCACCAGAGCTGTGTATGCGAACTCCCCCTGGCTCTAAAGTTGTATTGAGCCTTCCTAAACAGGTGGATATTCGCAAGATTGTGCTACAAACTAAAATGGGGTTGGTAACGGGGGTAGTCAAGGTGTGGGATGGTGAACGCATGTCTCCCGCGGTCTACAACCAAACTATAGAAAAGGGCTCGAGTATATACACATTGCACGCGTCCAGTAGGCTAGTGGAAGTCATGCTTGAGGGGCACGGCTGTCTGTATGGGCTACAAGTTTGGGGGTACTAGTGTCCATCAAACAGGACACATCTAATAACCAGGAAGCTTGCAGGCTATTTATTTGCTATTTATTCAGTTTGTATTTATATAATTTCTCCCTCGATAATCTACGCTGGTCTTTAAAGAGGTGAGCCCGGCCCTCTAGCGTTACGTCATGCCTCGTCAGTACAAGTGCAAACCTACAGACCATCAGCTCTCTGACTTGGTACAGAAGAACCTGCCGGACGCGTCCCTCTATAATCAACTACACGAAGGTGAGCGTCGTTTAGATACAATTATTACGCGTAAATGGCTCGATCTACAGGATATGATTGGCCGGTCTATGCGCCGCAACAAAACGCTGCGAATCTTTGTGTCCAGCACTGTTTCTAATCAAGGGTGGCAGAATGGCGCATTTGAATCAAGTGCTTTTGACTTTGGTCTGCAAACATCCAGTGAACCAGCTGCCTGGACGCTTCGTATTGAGGGCCGACTCGTTGACGAGGACCCCGGCAAACACAGGCTTTTCTCGTCTATGTTTACATCTATCATCGTAGAATTGCACACTGGAGACGACGTAGAAACAGTCGAATGGCACGAGGTGTCGCCCCACAGCACTGAGACCCCAATTGATTTCGACGGCCTCGATATTCGCCGCAGGGGCGACCAGCCAGTCAAGGCCAAGATTCAGATGCAGCTCAAAGAGTACCCAGACAAGTTCAAGCTTAGCGATGAGCTCGCATCCGTGCTGGGTATCACCGAAGAGTCGAAACCAGGTGTCGTGGTTGGCCTTTGGCAATATATGCGGTTCCATAAGCTCCAAGATGTGGACGAGAAACGTCTGATTCGCTGCGATGCAGCTCTCAAGTCGCTTTTCAAGCGCGATACACTCACCTTCCCTGAGTTTTTCGAGCTCTTGAGCCCCCATCTCAAGCCTCGGGACCCCATCACAATCGAATACACCATCGACCCCACCCAACAGGTTGATAACCGTGACCAGTGCCTTGATGTACACTTGCAAGTGGAAGATCCTTTGCGCCAGGAATTAATTTCAATGCTCGATTCTTGGTATGAGAGCCAAAATAGCCTGCGTCAGCTCGACCAGCAAACCCGCGTGGATATCGAACAACTCAACCTGCTGGCTCAACAATACGATTTCTACAAACAATTACATGAGGATCCCAACAAGTTCCTTGACAATTGGATGGCATCGCAAGCTCATGACCTTAAGGTCATTTACAGTGACCACCAGATCTCAGAAGAAACCGTTCGCAGCAGCGAATTCTATACAGATGAGGTTGTTGACCAAAGTCTGCACCTGTTTATCAATCGGCAAATGACTTAGACTGGATAAATTGCTGTCTATGTACGCTTGTTTGTGTGTTCTCCGCTGTGCACCCTCTACCACCCCTTGACCACCCCCTTGACTTTGCCTGACAATTTGCTTACCTTGATGGCTCTCACAAACCAGCAGCTGCTCACCAGAGGTGATAAAAAATACGCCAGCAAGAAGAAGGCAAAACTTTCTGGTGTTCAGAAAGTGACATATGACCCCAAGGCCCGTGAAGAGTACCTGACGGGGTTCCACAAACGCAAGTTGCAAAGAAAAGAAGAGGGCAAGAAAAAAGCAGAAGAGTACATCCGTAAACAGAAAAAAGAAGAAAAACGTGCTGCTTCGGTGGAAAAGAAACTTGCAATCAAGCGTGGTCTTGACCGGCTCGAGGAGGCCCAGAGAATTTTCCATGGCGCCACTGACGAACCCAACGCGACCGAGAATGCAGATGCAGACGCTGCTAGCGACGAAGAGTTCAACGGATTCAGTGATTCATCAGGGATTCTCAAGAAAAAGCAGTTTGAAGAGGAGGAGGTCACCATCGAGGAGGTTCGCATTGACCCGTATGTTGACATGAGCCGTAACGAAGAGGTGCTTGAGGATGCGACACGCAAAGCACAAGAGTACGCCAAATACGTTGAAAGCCTTGAGGCACCGCCAAAAGTAAGGAAACCCAAGAAGAAGAAGTTCAGGTACTTGACAAAGACAGAACGCTTGGCGCAACGCAAGAAGCAAAGAGCATGATGCCTTGGAGTTCCTTAATTTCAGTTTTGAGGCTTCTTTTTATTTGGCATAAATAAATTAGCATATACATTATAATAGGTCTAATTAGGACGATTAAAGCTCTGTTTTTTGTTTTCTATTACTCTAGACTCACGATGGGCTCGTGCTCTACTCTAAACAAGACCCATACACCCCGACGCAACACTTCAATTGTTTGAAGACCAAAGATACGATACTCCTGAGGGCGATGAAGAGTCCAGGCGAACCGTAAAATCACATCTCCAGTGGCCACTGCCGGGTACCACCAGCGAGGAAACTTGCGGATGCGATCGTCAAATAGCTTCCAGTCAAACACAAGATCCCACATTAGCGAGTAAAGAGTCGAGGCGGTAAGTGCATAGGGAAGGAATTTCGAGAGGTGTGGTTTTTCGAGCATCTGAATGCGCAAAGCATTGGGGATATTCGACACAAAGTATTTAAGCAAGTTGAACAGGTGTGTCTTGTCGCCAGTGCGACGGTAATCGTGCCAGCACTGCTTGATACGAATACCAATCGGCAAGCTTGCCACGAGCATCACAAACGGGTGAGGGCTGCTACTACGGTCCAGCTTCTGCCCTGACCACGAGAGACTCAGCGCAAGCGCCAAATCAGTAAACACAGAAGCATACGAAACAAGGCAGTCGCTAATAAGTACATCTCCAATCCGGTTGTCTGTGGAAATTCCGCCTCTGGAGACGCGGGCGAGAATTTTCCTCAACGGCTTGCTTTCGAGGACCAAGTAAAAGAAAAGCGCTACTGTGAGCCACAGTATCACGTCGCCAGTATCAACAATGGTATTGACCGTTGCAGAGGTTGCCGCCCCACCCACGACTACAAACAACAAGAGGTTCGCCTTTTGGATAACATGACCGCCTACAGTACGAGATCTCCCGGGCAGACCAAAAAACGCGAATAAATCAATACCAAATTGTAGCAATATTAGCGCAGCGGCGGCACAACAGTAATAGCCGAGGCAAAAAAGGGTTAGGACCCTAAGGTGAAGCATATATACAGTATGGATATTTGAGGGGAGAAGCTAGTGGGTTAGTACCTATCAGAACCTTCAGTGTATAGTCAATCGTCATTAATGATCCGCCTGGGGCGACATCAGAGTCATCATATTATAGTACTTACTGTTTGGAAGTTAAACAGAACTGGAATTTTTTTCCTCCCTTTGCCACCTTTATAGTCTTTGTTGCCTGGCAACAAAAGGATTTGCAGGCTTTTTATACCTAGCCCTGATAAAAATCCTCGGAGGGGGGGGTGTTGTATTTTATTGTTTTATTGCTGACTGAAGTAGCCTGATTTCTTCAGTCATCATATGAGGCGAGCAATGCTGTGGCCTCCCAGCAGATTCATGTCGTCATTATTCAGAATTCAAGCAGAACAGTACGAAAAGGGTGTTCTCGAGAAAAGCGATTTAACAAAAACTCCTGGCGAACAGTTTAGAAAATGGTTTGCAGAAGTTAAAGAGGAAGGCATTCCCCAGCCCGAGGCAATGAATGTTGCTACTGCTGAGCTTCCTACCGGACGCGTTTCCAACCGCACAGTACTGCTCAAGGACTTTGACGATCAAGATCGGGTGGTTTTCTACTCCAATTGGCAAACCTCGCGCAAGGGTAATGATTTCAAAACCAACCCCTGGTTTTCAGTCTGCTTTTTCTGGAAAGAAATGCAGCGCCAGGTCCGCATTGAGGGTAAAGGAACCCTTTTGAGTGAGGAAGAGTCACAAAAATACTTTGACACTAGACCCCGCGATTCTCGCATCGGTGCATGGGCTTCTCCGCAATCTGAGCCATTGGAGAGCCGTGACGAGTTTGATTCCAAGATTAAGGAAGTGGAAGAGAAATTCAAAGGTGAGGAAACTATCCCTGTTCCTCCGTACTGGAAAGGTATGCGTATCGAGCCCGTTCACTGGGAGTTTTGGCAGGGTCGCAAAGGTCGTTTGCACGACAGATTCTACTATGATTTACAGGACGATAACGAATGGAAAGTAACCCGCGCTGCGCCTTGATACTACTTTCGATCGATAAATATTATTATATAAGCACATCTCAACACAAATGAGTGCATATGCGCTACATATGAGTGAAACCTGGTATGATGCATACCTAGAGTCTATATATGTTGATGTAAAACAAACTACGGCTGGATGAGAGGCCATCATAGATGAGTAGCCATACAAGACTCATATTTAGTATGTGAATATCCCCTTTAACCTCCTCATGTACGCTCCTTTCAACCCCTTGCATACGCTTACCCCCACCCTCCCTAGCCCCCGCATGCATGGTGTAAATATTCAGAGGGGCGCGAGCAGAAAGGTACTTTCTTTACTCACGCCATGGTAAACTTTGACAGACTGGCTGCTCTTACAGCCGCTTTGAATGCTGGAGATAGAGAAAAGGCACAGAGTATTGCTCACGAAGATTCTAATGCTGCGTTTGCCAAGCGTGAGGCTGCTGCTAGCGGCTGGGTCAACCAGGAGGGTACCAAGGTTCCTCGTCCCATCAACGACACTGAGTTTTACACCTTTTTAACTCCTGACGACGTTCAACAGTACGAGCTCGGTGATATCATCAAGCACCGTGAGGTAGGCGTCTACAATGCTACCAGTGGTTACAAGGCTTGGCAGCTCGTGTACCGCAGTGAGAACAGTACAGGCCACCCCGTCGGTGCACTCACTACAATTGTTGTTCCTGATAACAACAAGGGCAAGAACGTTGTTGTGTACCCTCAGGCTGAGGATTCTTCCTTCATCAACTGTGCCTCGAGCTATGACCTTTTGACCAAGGGATTCGAGAACGGAATGGACTTGGTGCTTGAGCAGGGCTGGGTACTGGCTATTCCCGACCACGAGGGTTTCAACAGCTCGTTCACTGCTGGTATTCTCGAGGGTAAGCTCACGCTCGACTCTATTCGTGCCCTCGAGAAGAGCCGTGATATCACTGGTATTGAAAACGACGCCTATGCTGTTGCTGGATACTCGGGTGGCTCCGTAGCTGCTGGCTGGGCCGCTGAGCTCCAGGACTCTTATGCCCCTGACCTCAACATTGTTGCCTACTCAATGGGTGGTTTTGTGAACAACTTGACTGCTGTAATTGATAAAGTCAACAAAACACCCTTTGTTGGTTTTGTCCCTGCTGGTATCATGGGATTGGCCAGCGAATACCCTCAAATGTGGGAGCTCTGGAACACTGAGGTAAATAGCCAGAATGCAACTTCCCTTGCCAAGGCTCTTACCCAGTGCTCTCTCGATAATATCCTCAAGTACTCTGGCCAAGATATGTACTCCCTTTTCAAGAGTGGACGCGAGGTTTTCGATAATGATATCGTCGCTCCTATTCTCAAAAACAACACCCTCAAGCAGAATACTCCCAAGGTACCTATGCTCATTTACAATGGTGTCTCTGATCAGATTGTTCCTATTGAGAGTGTTGACGAGGTAGTTGACTACTACTGCTCTAATGGTGCTAGCCTTGTTTATAACCGTGGCAAGGGCAAGGACCATATTGGTATGGCTGGCGTTGGTTTGCCGTTGACTTTTGAGTTTTTCAGCAAGGCCTTTGAAGGTGATGTGCCCTCTGGATGCTCATTCGATGGCGTTGCTCCTGATTTTGCTAGCCAGTACACTGGCAGCTACGATGGATTCTCCAACTCTACTTCTAATAGTACCAGTGGATCAACCAATAGTACTAGTGGAAGCAGCAACAGTACCAGTGGTAGCAGCAGCAACAGCAGTAGCGGCTCCCACAGTGGCTCTGCATCCGGTTCTGGCTCCCATTCTTCTGGCAGCGGATCCAACGCTCCTAGCTCCAATGCTGCCAACTACTATCAGCCAGCATCTATTGGATTGATTTCGTTGTTGTTTACTCTTTTGTAATTTAGAATAAATAATTTTAATTAAGGTTTACATTAACACAATTCGTGAAGCCCTCCTCAGCGCCTTTATGCCCATGGGGCCGCAGTATTGGCACTCAGGTCCAGTACATGAGCAACACGCTGTTTTAGTGCGGCGTTGGTACTCTCAACAGTGAATTTTTCGAAATCAATTGTTGCTTTCATGGAGTCAATCTCAATAGCTCCTGTTCTTTCTTCTGTATTCACAGTCAATGCATCGCCAAATTGGGGACGCAAAAGGGCCACAAGCTCGTTCATACGGTCTTGGGACTTGTTCTTGTGTGCGTGGCCACCACATGCTTTGGTGCTCAATTTGACGCTTGCTTTACTGCTGTCAATACCTAGTAGCACGGCGATAACGGAATCTGCGAGGGCATCATTCATGGCTGAAGCTGTCCATTCAATAGACCACTCATGTCCCACTTGCTTTAGATCCACCTGATCCATTACCTTGAGGTGACCAGGAGCAATCTGTTCGATGCTAAACATGCGCTGCAAATGGTAAAGAACCAGATCGGGACCAGCATCTACGGCTATCGTTTGTTTCTCCATAATTTCACACGTACGCAATCCAGTGTACTCTCGTAAATCCTCTACAGCAACAAAGTCGACTGTGAAATCTTTTTTCTCCACCAAGACGCCAGACACGACCGTTCCCGCCACAGGGTTGGGGTTTGTAGCGGCTAACCGGCCAACCGTTTTGGCGACTTTTTGCTGATTGTATTCAAGCACGAGCTCAACGCAATTTTTAGGATTGAAAATTCGTTTCTCATCAGGCGTATTCCGTAGACTAGAGTATTTTGATAGCAATGCCGATTTCAGTCGACCCATATTGTTGGTCTCTCCGTGTACCAAAATGATTGTCTTCGCGCCAACTAGATCAATAAATTCACTGTTTTCCTTGAAATCAACATGCGCAGCAAAACTGAGTTCGTCTACACTCATACGGCGGGGGATTCGCACGTCGGGGTTCTGGAGCGAGGGGATATCTTGCGGTTCGTTCAAAAGCTGTTTGGCCATAGTGCCTTCGACACTGTAACCAGTAATGATTAGTGCATTGCGGGGTTCTGGTGCCCACCGTTCCAGCAGCTGGCGAGATACACCATTTTGCAGCATACCGGGGGATGCCAACATCACACATGGACCAACGTCCTGAAATTTATCCAAGGAACGAATTGACTTGATATGCTTAAAATTGAACGGGTTATCCTTTGTTTCACGGTATCTTTTCTGGATAGTCTCGTTCATCATATTTGTGAATGTCTGGTAGACAGCCATACACTTGCGTGCTAGACTCGAAGCGTAATAAATATTGATACCTTCCAGCTCAGGGTGCTGTTGCCAGTACTCGTCCAAAATCAGCAAAAGCTCTTGCGCACGACCAAGAGCAAAGACCGGTAACAAACACCTTCCACCCTTTTTGAGAGTTGTGTGAATCAAGGTCTTGAGGCGGTGCTCTTTTTCGAGTCGAGGCTGGTGAATACCGGTACCATAGGTACTTTCACAAATAAGGATATCGGGCTTCTCTGGTGGAACCTGAGCCGAGTGCAAGTGGCGATCAATCTCACGGGAGTAGTCGCCAGTGAATAGGACTTTGACGCCGGCAATTTCAATAAAATACATTGCTGCACCGAGCACATGACCCGCGTGGTATGCCGTGAACTTGATTCCTTCAACGTCGATAGTTGATCCGAAATCAATTGCCTCGATACGCTCAAACGTTTCGTTGAGGTCTTCGTCTGAATAGAGTTCAGAATTGTCTTCGACGCTAGAAGCACCAGAAACACGCACGAAATCACTGAGCAGCCACCGGTAAATGGCCTTTGTAGGGTGGGTCATGAATACACGGCCCTTGAAGTTGGTATGGCGCATAACATAGGGCAATGAAGCGGCGTGGTCTAAATGAAAATGGGAAATGAGTAAAATGTCCACACTACTCAAGTCATACTCATCGTAAAACGGTAGCGAAGCCATTCCAGTGTACGCGGGGTGCACTCCCGCATCAAGCATCACGGTTTTACCCTTGTACTTGAGGATATGGCAAGACCTCCCGACTTCACTGCCTCCTCCTAGAGCGACAAAAGAGAGTTGATCGTCTGTATTGAGCGAGTGCTTCATTCTTTTTGGACAATTAACACTTAATATTTTTTTTTTCTCCTTGGCAAGCCCCCTTTGAAGAGTAATCAAAAGTACTTCTCCCCAACGCAAGGTCCCATCTCAAAACCACACAATATAAAATGAGGATTTTGGTAGTTGGGCCCAATGGATGCGACCAGCAGCAAATCCTAGACGCGCTCGGAGTTGAGACTGAATTACCCGAATCCCGGGAGGGAGTGTGTCTTGAGCACACATTTAAAACAGGCTACTTTGAGCAGCCGGTGGGCATATGGGTGGACGAATTCAGTGATTGGCGCCAATGGGGCGAGACTTTTGCATCGCCTGAAGCTGATGAAGTGCGGAACGCGTTACTGATGGTAGTTTTCGCGCTCCCCGGCGCCGAATGCCTTTCCGAGCTCGAGCACCTGAAGCCGTTCCTTGCTAAACTCGGAGAAGAGTGTCCTGACATGCCCGTTGTGGCGGTTTGTAAATCCGAGGTGAACCCTGAAGACCAGGAAGAATTCTATGAAAATGGTATTGATGTTATGGAGGCTGACGAACTACTGGACGCGGTTTACTCTGCAATCGTTGATTTCCAAGATAGCCCAGTCACAGAGCAAGATGATGTACGATTTGAAGAGCCGGATTTGTTGGTGGAACCGTTAATAAATCTAGAGGACATGGTAGCGCGGCTCAAGTTTGCTCGTGAGAGTAAAATGACGCATGAAGAACGGAATGCACTTGCAGAGCAATTGGCTCGTGAACTTGTTCCTTGAGCTTGATTAATTTATTATTCGGAGAAAATCGGAAATTTTATAGAACAATTTGTAAATAGAGTTAGAGCAAAACGTTTCGTGATGGGACCCCCCTCCCCACATTGTATAAAGTTTAGCAGCCGCTGACCCATCCCACTCCATCCACTAACCTCCATATGAAGCTCGCAATCATCGCATCTGCCTTATCCGCATGCAGCGCATTGTCGCTGTTTGATATGTACGATCTAACCAACGATATTAGCGCCAAAGAGACCGAGCCTGTCCCTGGAAACACCCCCATTGAGGTTTGCGAAGCTGAATCCAAGCAATTGTTTGAGTTCACCAAAGTCGAGCTCGATCCCGAGCTGCCAGAGGCCGGAAAGAACCTCACTATTTATGCTGCCGGAATTCTCAAGACCCAGGTCGTTGCTGGCGCTTATGTCGATGTTACCGCCGCTTATGGCCTTATCACCTTGCTGCGCCAGCGGTACGATCTCTGCGAGAATTTGGGCGAAGTAGACATGGAATGCCCTGTTGATGAGGGTGAGATTGTAATTGAGAAAGTGGTTCAAATGCCAGATACATTGCCTCCCGGTCAGTATACCGTTTTGGCCAAGGCCTACACGGCCGATGACGAGCTGCTCAGCTGCGTTACTGCACAGGTAGTCTTGGGCTACTAGTTTTTTTCATCCGTAGAGAGGTTCCTTTGAGGTTCCTGTAGCCTATTTAGTTATTAATTTATGCTTTTCCAGTCATTGTACAAGTCTACAAGCTCGGTAGGTGATTTAGCTCAGACACCAGCACCACCCTCCCCCTTCAGTTTCTCTGTAATCAATGAATATCCAAACATACTTGGAGTCTCTGCCAGAAGCGATCCTGTCAAGGCTCTTCAAGTCTCCAAGCTCATGCCTTGCAATTTTTCGACTTTTAAGTCCCCTTGCGAAAACAATTGTCTTGCGCTCGTTGTTCAACCCGGCTCCTATCCAGCTTATTGAGATTGACAATTTCGTAAAGTCGAGCCACAGAAGACTTCAAATCGAAGCTTTGCAAAATCTAAGACGCCTTCACATTATAAAGGATAAATACTCGGCCAAAAATGTGGTGGTGAACCCTGGGTTCTCTCTCTCGCTCAAAATGGCTCTCACTAGCGGTAATGACAACTCAAGCTTTGGTGTGCCGGTTCCAGGCATTGATTCAATTACAAAAGAGTTTATTCAAAATTATGCACTAGAAAACTGGGAGTCAATCCTTCACTATATGGTGGGTAATCCTACAAAGCCAAGCCAGAGCGCTCTTCTCCTGCTCAAAAACTCTAAACTCATGGCTGGACCATCAACGCACAATCTCACAATCACATCACTTGGTTTCCAGTTTTTATTGCAGGATCTACACTCACAGGTATGGAGTTTACTGCTGCACTACCTCAACCAGTGCACGAGCCAGGAGATGGATCCTGTCGAGGTACTTAATTTCATATTTATGCTTGGGTCCCTGGAAATAGGCACTGCGTATGCTCTCAATTCACTTTCTGAGACTCAAGACCGACTTCTCCAAGACCTGACTGCTCTGGGACTTGTGTACCACACACCAGAAATGGGACCCATCTTCTACCCTACTCATTTGGCAACAATGCTCACATCTGAGGCAAAACAAGAGAAAAGCGAATCCAGCAAAGGGTTTATCATTATCGAAACAAACTATCGGTTGTACGCATACACCAACAATCGCCTACAAATCTCTATCCTCAACTTATTTTGCAATATGCGCTCCAAGTTTGCCAACCTCTGCGTGGGGCGTATCACTCGTGAATCTATTCGTTTTGCTCTTGAAAAGGGAATTACTGCCGACCAAATCATTGAATACCTCAAGACCAATGCTCATGAGCAGATGCTAAACGCAGAATCTGACAATGTGCTTCCCCCCACAGTTTCAGATCAGATTATCCTTTGGCAGCTTGAAATGGATCGCTTGAGAGCCACCAATGGATACCTTTACCGTGATTTCACTGGCACAAAAGAGTACAACCTTATTGTGAGCTATGCTCGCGAGATGGGTGCGCTAGTATGGAAAAACGATCAAAAGAGGATATTCTTTGTCACAAAAGAGAGTAATAGCCAGGTGCTTGACTATATCAGTCGTAAAATGCAGTAGGAATCAAATATGCTCGCTTATGCGTATTAGCGAGGCACGTCTAGAATATAATCATAGAACCATCAACTGAGACACGCATATGTCAGATCAGAAAATTTCAGTTAAAATGGCGTGTGGCCATCGGTTATTTCAGAATATAGGTAAATGAACTATTAAAGTGCTTACTCGGGCATATAAAGTAATAAAAACTCAAGACTATAATGCGATCTTCTGCTACCACGTGTTTCATAGCCAGTCGACAGCACCCCCTGGTGCCCCGCTTTCTCCCTCTGTGCTATGATTAGCCATGCATTCGGCTCCGCCCCTCCCTCCCCTTAGTCAACAATGTTTATAGCTTACGTACCCGGCCGGTTAGCAAACAAGTGCCCTTATCAACCTTCCTCTCTTGCACAAGCCTTATTTTATTTTAGAGCCTCCCGCGACGGATGCACGAATACTACACTCCACCAATATCGCAACAAGCAAACGGCTTGGCCATATCTCTGGGCGACGAGGAGCTGTTTGGCCTACTAGACGATCTAGAGCCCGATCTCGCACCCAAGAGTCCAGAGAGAAGAATGGCGGTCCCTGTTGTTAGCGGTCAACCACGAATCACAAAGAAGTCAAGTAAATCTACGCTTCGAAGTCGAAAGTCGACGGCCACGCTCAAGTCCCCACCTGCGCCTCTTACCAGTACAACGATGGCTCAAAGTGCCGGTGCTGCGGCGGGCCCCCATGCCTATGCCACCAGCGCGACGTTCACAAATGGTTCAAGGGTCCCTAATATTGCACCTGCAGCGGCCGCAGCTGCTCATTCGCAGCTTCTACGCACCCCAGTTAAGCAAGAGCCAATCGAAAGCCCCAGCACAATCATCGCTCGAAGCACCCCTAGAGCTATGCAGTATAATTCTGCGCAAAATTCACAGTCACATGCCCCTTCACCTACTCCGGCTACGAGGTTAAGGTCCAGTGGTAAACTGGTAGCACCGGCAAGCGATTACTCTCCCGCCAAGGGCGTGTTTGAGAAGCCCAAGCCCAAGCCTAAACGGAGGTCTCCTCCTGTGCCTGATATGAGCAGTGCAATGTCACAGTTTCAAGTAACCTTGAATGGACAGGTTGAGGCGCAGCCGATAAGTGTTCCCAAGCCACCGGAGAAGAATATGCAGCCAAGTAGTGTTGTAGGAGTGGGAGCCGTAGGTAATTCTATGGCGGCTAGAGCAGCCAGAGCTTCCGCCCAGCAGACTCGCTCTCACCCCGACTTTTACGCACCACCAAATACCACCATGAGTGCTAATGCCGGCGCTTCAAGCATGAACATGAGCATGCAGGCACGCCAGAATGCTCAGATGTTATCCCAATCAAATCAGCAGGCCAACACGCATATGTCCACTAATGCTAGTGCCGCATCTATGCGCCAGCGCCGGATGAATGCTTATTGGCCCCAGATGCCAATCCATGGGATCCCTAATCAGCAGCACCAGCTTCAGCAACAGCCTCACTCTGCGCCGCAGCCACAGCATCAGCTTCAACAACCTCCCCAACATCAGCATCAACAACAGCCACCCCCTCAGCAGCGACCCCAAACAGTCCCTCAAGGCCGTCAGCAACCTCGGTATTATACACAACCGCCACTGCCAGTTCCGCAGTACCGTGCAGGGCCTAATGTTAGTCCATTCTCGTCAGATGTCAGCTCGTACTCTCCTCCTGCTGATACCGAAACGAAATCAATCACACCGCCTGTGTTTAGTCCACCCGTCTCAAGAAGCTCCTCAATCAGGTCCCCCATGTCTGAAGACCAATGGCTAGTCGATCACGGCAATCCTAATCCGCTGCCTCGTGCGCGACAAATGGAGACGCCGCCGACGCCAGTGTTTGGCGACAAGATACCGGAATTCGAGGACTTTAAGATTGACTGGAATGATGGAATAGACGACCAGTGGGACGTTTTAGGTTTTCTAAAGTAGTATTTATTCATGATCACGATAATTGTTAAATGTATAGAGTTCATTATTTCCTTATGCTAGTTGGTTTGAGAGGCACTGGAGTGGACATAGATAAAACCGCGTTGGGTAGCTTCAGATCATTAAACATCAAAATCATATTGAATAACAATTTATTTAGCACTAATTCGCACAAACCTGCCCCTTATTTAGAAAGCATCCGGCTGAAATTTGCCTACAAAACCCTGCTTACCTACTCTGGCCAATCACACTCACTTCATTATGCTCACACCACGGACTTTTGTGCGCACTTTGCGTCCTTTGCAGGCCATTCGCGCCGCCTCTACGGTTCCCAGCACCTCTTCTCTTCCCACAGACTACCCGCTCCCTAGTCAAACCAAGCCCACAAGCGCAGTAGACTACGCGTTGACCGGTCTCGATGCTATTGCCAACTGGGCTCGTCAAGGTTCTTTCTGGCCTGTTACTTTCGGTTTGGCGTGCTGTGCCGTCGAAATGATGCACGTCTCCACCCCTCGTTATGACCAGGACCGTCTTGGTATCATTTTCCGTGCCTCCCCTCGTCAGTCTGATATCATGATTGTTGCCGGTACCTTGACCAACAAAATGGCCCCCGCTTTGCGCCAGGTTTACGATCAGATGCCTGAGCCTCGCTGGGTCATTTCCATGGGCTCTTGCGCTAACGGTGGTGGCTACTACCACTACTCTTACTCGGTCGTTCGTGGCTGTGACCGTATTGTTCCAGTGGATGTCTACGTTCCCGGATGCCCTCCTACTGCTGAAGCCCTCATGTACGGTGTCTTCCAGCTTCAAAAGAAGATGCGCAACCAGCAAATCAGTAGAATGTGGTACAGAAAGTAAGAAGCTTTCTCGCCACCTCATTCTACACACTTTCCACACTATTTTAAATGGGCAAAACTGTCTGTAAACCTGACAAGTTTGTTTGTTGTTGATGTCACTGTTTTTTTTTGCTCCTAATAAATACTAAAATCTAGATAAGAAACTCTCCATTAGGTACCCACCCGAGGAAATCGTCGCCTTCGTGGCCCATCCAATCGATCCCCTGCAACAACTCGTCTACTCCTGTCTGGACTTCAGGCGCAATGTGCGCGGGAGCAGTGTTGATGTCCGATGTCGCGGGTACTAGCGTCGTCATGGTGGTACCATTAGGCGAGGTATATGTACTTGATGCATACTCTTCGCTCGAAATCTGATTAAATAGCGGCAATGGAGGTATACGACGAACATGCTCACGAGGAACATCCGGTCCCCGCAATTGCTGCGGTATTGACGATAAGTCGACTTCGCCATTTTTTGTGAGATTTGCAGTACGGCGACGTGCTTCGTGAATAGTCCAGATGATTTCGTAGAATAGCGAATAAGACAAATGCGACCGCATGTGTGTGACCATTACTGATTCTGCCGTCAATAGTTCAGGATGGTTGATAAGGACAACGTTTAGGGACTCGAGGATCTTGGCGGCCCTTGTCACGTCGTTTGGTACTGTACTCCACCCATGCGATATGTTTCGGTACAAGTGGTGGACCGTGACGATGGATTGGCGTGCGCTCTCAGACCATTTTGATGGGAATTGTGGCAGGCAGTGCAGCTTAAAGAGCAAAAAAGCCGCAAAAGTCGTAGCCTGACGAATCTGTGTGGGGAACTCTGAAATGCGTCTTTTCCCCACAAATTGGCGAGAAAGTGTTATAAGCCGAGTGGCACTCTCGAAAGCTGGGCATATATAGCTGCTTTGGTCAGTTTCCGTTGTACCGGGCAAAAATGCGTAAATGTATAACAACAAGCGACAATACTCGAGGGCGATACGAGTGCTTGGGTCATGCGGTAGTTGATCGCCCATTCGATCCAGGTCCTGTGCAAAAATCTCAATGCTTGGAATACGCACGCGACTATTCAGTAGTCCATCTGGCGTACGAGTCGAGGATCCCATCAGCAATGCCATATTGGAATACCATGCCCACAGTTTGACTTGTGGATTTTCAGTCTGATCTCGACACATCGCCTCTTCTATAAGATAGTCCACTCGCATATTAGATGGCACACCCAAGACAGCCGACAAGACTTGCTCGCTAACATAGATCCAAATCCAGGTCCGGGTCCGCCACTTGACGGCATTGGGCATGAGTTTTTGTTTACGAGTAAATTCGTAAATGAATTTTCCTCTGTGAAGACCTAGTTGCATTGCTATACTACGAGCAAGTGTCAAGTATCGATAGCTGGGATCGTCACTGACCTTTTCATTCGGCATATTCCAGGTGGCCAAAAGTACCAGGGCCTGTACAACGTGGGTACTGCGAGGGGTCTCGAGGTAGCACGTTTTGACCACAAGGCGTTTTAGTGGATCCACAAGTCTGAGGTAAAGTTCGGGAGTAGGGTCTGATAAACTGGCAATAAACATGACTGTCCAAAATAGCATCTCTGACTGAGAATACAGCTCTCCGTGTGAATTTGTCTCGACAATGGGCATCATTGGTAGGTAGAATTGTACAAATGTCGCGTGCAGCTCGGCCGCTTGTTGGTCGCTGATTCGCACATTATCGATGGAATATGGCCCTACTGTAGGTGCAGGTAGTTTGATATGCTGGTCAGGGCCTGTAACTTCATTTGAGTCAGTTCGATCTTCATGGGGCAAGGTTTGAAGCTCAGTAGTGGTAACGATTGGTGAGGCGCTGCCCTCGAGCTTAATTTTTTTATCTTCAGAGCCATTAGGGTTGAGCCCGGCCATTTGACGCTTGAGAGCGGCCATCTCTTCTCGTAGGATATCTACCTGAGATCCCTTTCGTGGCTTGAATTCTGGATCAATGATACATTCTTTGCCCATTTTTGCACATCTCCGACACGGCGCAGGCAAAGTTTCACTCGCATCACAGCGAATCTTCTGCTGCCGGCAATTGGTGCAGGCTTTGATTCCTCGAGTCAATTTCTTCACCATGTCTCTATAAGGAGTATGGGAAGAGGTGAGGGTGAATAGTGGATGTAAGCGGGAATTGGTCAAGTGCTGAGTGGCCGTACTGACAACTGAGATATCAAAAACACAAGCCGGGAATATTATTTGATCTTTCTGTTGTTTTCAGACAAGAAACGCGATCTGTATAACGTGCCAATAAAACGCGGGGTTGTGGGGTGTATGATCTGCCCAGTGTTTTTCCGGGGTATTGAATTATATAACCAAGGCATACATGACGCATGCATGAGCGGCTCTGCAGCCATGGCAACTCCTTAATTTGATAGGCTGAAATGCGTGGATCAATCGCACGGGGATAGCTCAACATTTCGCTATCATATTTCAGCATTGAGGGCGTAGATTGCGCATCCGGAGCCCGAAAATACCCCTACTAATAGCCAAATACATAATTTACGACGTCTACGTTTAATTCTCAGCAAAGTGGGGTGCATGAAATGACGCTATACGATTAGCTTCGACTCTAGAAGCCCCTCGTCTTCCCATTTCACGCGTTTAGAGCTCTTTTTAAGTAATACACCTTTGCGCAGTGACCACTGTAGTATTCTTTCATTTATGTCGAGCTTTTGGTAGTAAAGAACTCGTATGCCCTTGTGTACTAGATCAATATAATGAAACATACTCACTTCGCACCCACCCAAATCGAGGATTTGAAGATTTGGCACGAAATGATTGATCCAGTCTATGAGGTGTCCGTCCACCAGACAGTTTCTCGGCATATCACTCAGTTTCAGGTGCCACAATCTAGGCAGTTGCTGTAGCTGATACGGTATAATAAGACCGATATCAGTTGAATTGAGCTCAAGCTTCTCGAGTGTGCTTGTGCAGCCATAATGCTGCAATAGTGTTCCCAGGCATATATCTCCTGCAAGTTTGCATCTGGAGATCGAGAGCTCTTTGAGAGGGAGGGGAGATTGGTACGGACCATCCACTCTTAGAACCATCGAATCGATCCATAAACTTGTCAAGGGGCTTTTAATTGGTGCTGCCATTGGCTGCATCTGTGCGGTCTTGAGATGATACAGCGAGGAAAATCTAAACTCTTGAGTTGTCTCATAGGTTAAGCATGCTTGAATCTCTTTGATTTCATCAATAACGTATGCGAGATGAATTTTTGCGGGCCGAGTTTTGGCAATGATCTTCTCCAATAGCTTAGCACACAGGTTTGGACCTCTAGTGTAGCCAAATAGTCTGAGAGCATCAAGTTTAACGATGGGGTTGCAATCCTTGATTCCTTTAAGCTTAGAATTGGTCTGTAGAAGTCCCAGGCTACGAAGAGCCGGAAGGTGTTCAACGCACCATACCAGATCTTCGTCTAGTAAATTGGAGCCAATGGATACACTTTGTAGATAGTTGAATTCTGTACCTGCAGCGACAAATGGAGCTAGGGTTAGCTCCGGGGCAAGGCAAATCGCCTCAATAAACTGCTGATTTGCTAAATAGTGCAACAACTGAGCAGAGTCGTATACAACCGTTTGAATTTCCACAGATAGCTTGCTTCCTTTGGCTTTACGGAGATGGCTGATTACTCTTGCTGCTAGGAGCGGGCGCCGGCTTTTAGTGATGCTGATAGTCGACCACAGTTCTGGCTGGGCACAAATATAGTTGTACCATCGCGGGCTCACCAATAGGCACGATACCATATTAGAACTAGCATACTCAAGGATTTTATTCACTAGCTCTGAAGGAAGGTAGTGTAGGAAATCCATTGTGTACACACGATAAGAGATCACAAGATCGCATGCTGCATACTTTTATACACGAAATTAAGGTTTCCCGCAGCAGTGGTTTCAAAAGATGCAGGCACGTCTGCAAAGTAACCAAAATTAAAATAATATATCAGTTTTATCAATTTTTCAAAGGCTATCAGGATAAATAATGTCTGCATTATTTTGGCACCAGTCAACCCAGCTCGATAGGTAACCATCTGTCGCGATCGTCTCGCTATCTCCAACAATGCATAAATGACGTTTCGGTCTTGTGATGGCTACATTTATACGACGCTCATCTGACACAAAACCAACCTCTTTCTTATCGTTGCTGCGCACCAGTGAAATAATAATGACTTCCTTTTCACGTCCTTGAAACCCATCAACGGTGTGTACTTCTACATTGATTGGTAGAACCTGTTTAAGGGCAGCAACTTGTGCACTATAAGGTGCAATAACCCCAATATCCTTGGGGTTCACTCCAGCATCTGTCAGTTTCTTGACATATTTGGCCACAAGCTCACACTCGCCGTCATTGCGGGTAGAGAATGAGTCTTCATCTTGAGTTTCTTGATATAGGCCGCCCATTGTATCAATCCATAGCACCACGGAATCAGTATCAGCAGACTCGATCACACCGGGTAAATCGCATAACTTCTGTGATGCGACAGGCTCCTCTACCTTTAATTTGTTTTCATACATGGATTCTGAAGGGAATTCCATGATCTCCCGAGGAAATCGATATTGAGTATCTAGTAAATGCTTCACAGAATCTCCATAGTACTTGACGAGAACATCGAATAGTGTCTTTTCTAGTGCCTTTTTCACTTTGGCATTTTGTGAAACTACTGTAGGGGGCAATTGCTTATTGTCTCCCGCAATAATGAGGCGCTGGGCATGAGGATCCACAACTATTGGAATCAAGCATTGCGGTACTAGTGCCTGGGATACCTCATCGATGATGATTGACTGGAAGAGTGGTTTTGGGATGGAGTTTAGGAACATGGAGCCAGCAGTATGAAGGGTTGTTACTACCACTCTTGCCCCTAAAATAAGCTGGTTAATGACCTGCTTCTCACGGACTTTGAGGTCTTTGCGCAACTCTCTAACTGAAGAGTATATATTTCTTCTCTCAGCCTTTGACTTTGTTTTCTTGACTGAAGAGAGTAGCCCATCAATTTCAGACCGCAGTTCACGCACGATTTGACCTGAATCACAGGTTTTACTCTGTATATCCAATGAATGCTTCAATACTAATTCAGAGAGACGAGCAGGGTGCCCTAACCGAATCAGCTGGTGAGGTTTGAGGTAGTGAGTCAACCGTTCAATGATGTTATCTACCGAGACGTTACTCGGACCACATATGAGTACTCTCTCACCCTTTTGGACAAGCTGGCGAGCAATCTCCACCACCGTGCTTGTTTTACCGGTACCAGGAGGCCCATGAATAACAGATATCTCACTTCCCATAGAGTACTCGACAGCCTCAATCTGAGAAGGGTTGAGAGATGGATCCATAACGTGTACTGGCTTTTTGTCAATGCTGGGTTCACCCTGGCCCTGTAACAACTGTACCAGCCTTGTTGGTTCAGACTGGATCTTGTCAAGGGCCCAGTGCATTCGAGTATAAGTAGCCGTATTGACCAGCTTTACCAGTGAGACTCGGGTATCGGGGACTTCTAGATCATCTCTATCAAACGCCACATTAATTTGGTCTCCAGAAGCGCGCGTTACAACTCCTTCAATATCTGAGATTTTCGATTTTTGGGGTTGAAGTGCAACAATATCACCAATCTTCAAATTCAAAGGCAATTTATCGACAATTGCTTTATCTGGTACCAGTTCGAGTATGGTACGGCCACCAAGTGAAGATGCAGCTGAAGCCACCGTCAAATTGAGAACTGCGAGACCCTTTTTCTCGAGGTTTTTCTGTGAAAGAGTAGACAGTAAATGGGAAGTTTGGGTTGTATCATCCTGTTGCTCGGTTTTGAGCGCCTCTTTCAAGTCCATTTGCCTAGAATACCTAAACAATATATGGGATCACGGTGAGGGCCTGACTAAAGTTGGGAGTAGCTCACACACCCTTTGATCCCCAGAGTGTCCACCCCCCCTACGACCTCCAGCCTGTCCGATAAGATAAGCCATTATGGGTCAATTGCTGAGCGGTCCGGAACAAAGACCGGGAAGGTTGCGGAGGTTAAGCCATAGTGTTCAACGCCGGTTCAAAAGAGCACGCCCAGCTACACCCGAAGCACCTGAACCGGGGATTGTTCCTCAAGAGCCGCTGCGGGAAGAGGCCCACTACCAAAGAGCACCGACGGAACCCCTTGTAGAGGTAACGGATACCAGAGACACCGAATCCAAAACTATCAACAATACCGATGAATTACCAGAATTGGAACGTGAACCGTTATTGTCGGGCCCTTCAGATCAGGATGGAGCATCGGATCAAGAAGAGACAAGCGAAGAGTACGATAGTGATTCGTCGCGGGATGATGCGTACTTGTTATTATTAGGTCGCTTATTGGCCATTGCAGCGTCAATGACTGCTGCATCGCTTGTTCCCACTCGTGCGGCTCGGGGAGAACTACACGGCGCTCCTCCCGAATCGGGCGATACCTCATTTCTTGGGTTTGTGGACTCGTTGCTCGGCGGTCTACACTCTCACGAGCTTTCACAGGCTATGTTTAGCGAACAGGGCGGGCGTAACTTCTTGAGAATGTTTAGATTCCCACAAGATGATGCTGGGCTGACGCCGGTTCTCATTGTTGGTGCACGGGCAGCAGAGTCCCAAGATCTAGACGAGGAAGAAGAAGATGATCTTGGGTTCCCGCATCTGCCCCTAGATAGAACGCCCTCTCGATCCTCACGATCAAGACAATCGTGGGTTATTTATGTTGTGGGTACAGCATTCCCCCAATCACACGAAATCTTCTCAAGCTCTAGTTTGCAGTCCGATAACCCCACTCTTGAAGACATTCTAATACTTGAGAGTCTCTTGAGTAACCCTGAATCTATGCAAACTGTATCTAAAGATCAGCTCGATCAGGCTGGTGGTTTATCAACAGCTAGTGAGCTAGACCAAGGCAATATGTGCTCCATTTGCCTAGATAACTATGAATACGGCGACAGTATCCGTGAACTAGGCTGCAAGCATGCCTACCACCAGCACTGTGTCGACAAGTGGCTCACTGGTAGCCATAACTCATGCCCTATCTGTCGCGAGGTAGGCGTTCCCTATTTATGATTTTTAAGTGAATAGAGAGTATGTGTAAACAAATCTTTGTATCCATTCTAACCATCTACTCTAACTTAAAGCCCTGTACGTATACGCTCTGTCGGAGCTCGGCGATAGCCCCACATTTCACAGTTCAAGGTACCTGAATCCCATGAATTATCAAATACGTAGACTAAAAACACGCCATATAATTTATTCACTTGCAGGAAGCTTGTAGAATCCGGTTTTAACAAGGATAGAAGCATACAAACCCCCAGCTGCAACGAGTATGATTTAGTCTTTATCCGTGGATCGCGGACCTATGTAGCAGTTCACCACCTTTCAAATAGTTTTCCGTATTTGATGAGCTACAGAGAGTCATGAAAGAAGTTTATTGGCTATATCGCGGGCTAGTCGTGCCCTGTCCCAACACTTGGTGAAGAATTGTGAGACCAAACTGGAACAAATCTTCTACCAGTTTTAGTTTGGTGTGTGCCTAACGCGTTCATCTCCCAAGTGACATCAGTGACATAAGCAAGTTAAATTAAAGTAAAATTGATTTTGAAGACTGTAAACAAACGCGTCACGTAATGGAACCTAGTTCTGAAAGAAGTGAGCATGTACACTGGCAAACTTCTTCACAGGAATCCCGTGAATTCGCTCCACAAACACCAATAATCACAAAGCCCTATGAGGTAACGGAGGATTTCTCTTCTGCTTTACTCAAAAAGTATGAGTCGTGTGCTCTCGGCTCCTCACCTCCGGCCACTTGGCATCCTCAGCCAGCCCACAGTCTAGATACGGCAAAGCAAACTGCTACTCAGCCAAGCAAAAGAGTCGCAAGTGACTTTGGAGGTCGGTTCTATCGCTACTCGCCGGGAAACCTCAAGGGCCATGTGAATCACAGCTCCGGCTCGCCCAAAAAACGACAAAGAGATAGTCTAGAGGACACTCTCCAGGAAACCGCTGATGAAGACACACTCAAGGACGACTTGAATGATAACTTGGAATTGCCATTGTCAGCTGCGCCTATCGCACCAATTTTTTCTGATTCCGAAGAAGATGAAGAAGACACCAAACACCCAGACCTTGAGCTGCATTGGAAACGTGCTTCTTTTCTAAGGCTAGTAGTTTATCAAGTGAATGCGGACAAGAGCCTGTGGTGCCGGCATGACCTAGGATTCTGCACAGTGATTTTGGCCAAATCCTGGTCCGAGACGCGGGTAAAGCAAGGTGACGTTTTACACATTGTTAGTTCACCAAATACCGACCCACCTAAATTCTCACCAACTGTTGTGGTCGATAACTCGCTGTCAGTAGTAGTGAACCCAGACGTGTTGGTACCGGCCACGACCATTGCGGAGGCTTTTAGCTGTGACAGGCAGGTTCTTTTACGCCAGAGAGTACGTTTTCCTGCAGCAGATGTTTCTCTTCCGTTAGTATACGGAAACATTCTCCATGAAGCTATTCAAAAATGTATTGTTGACTACAAGTGCACTAAGGAGCTGCTGGTCAAACACTTTGGCTGCTTGGTGAACATGTATCTCGAGGAGCTGGCTCTTCTCGATAAGCCTGTCGAAGACGCAATCAAGGAACTCACAGAAAAAATACCCCCCATCCTTGAATGGGCAAATCAGTATATGGTGGAAAAGCCGGTAAGCATAATTGACGTCTACCGCTCTAAACCTAAAACACCCCTCAAATTTGCTATAGTGGGCCCCAAATTCACTGAGCTTGAAGTCTGGTCACCGCAGTGGGGAATTCTTGGAAAACTAGACTGTGTGGTTCAAGGAGCTACGCAGGAAGGAACAAGACTGGCTGGTCTTGAAATCAAAACTGGAAAGAATATGTCAAATTCTCACCGTTTCCAATGCGCTATTTATAACTTGTTGATGTCTGACCGATTCGGCACTCAAGCCTTACCATGGACTGCTCTGTACTACAGTCAGACCGGTACTGTAAGTGCCATTCCAATTTATCAGGATGAAGTTCGCCACTTGATTCAGCAGCGTAACACCCTAGTTCACTATATGAACGATCCATTCGCACTGGCCCCTCCCGTAATGGGCTCTTCCAGTGTTTGCAAATTTTGTTTTATTCAGTCTGCATGCTCAAAATATGCAGCAGCATACCAGGAACTCGACCATCTAGAAGTAAATCCAAGTGTGACTGCTCAGATCGCCGAAGACACCAAACACCTTACTGGCACTCATTTAGAATTCATTGAACACTGGGACACTGCACTAACACATGAACAGCTAGAGACCACTTCCAAAAACAAAGCTATTTGGCTGAAGTCTCCACAGGACCGCGAAAACATGCAATTGAGTATTGTGGGCCTCAAGATCAAATCCATGGTGAAGACTCTAACCGACGGGCTGAACACGCGTTTTCTCTACGAGCTCTATAGGCCCAACAGCTTTCCTCCAAACTCTCCGATTGATATCAACAGCTCTGTATATGTTAGCGGGTTTCGAACTGTGTTGATGTCTACTGGCTACATTGTATCGAAAACAACCAATACGCTGCAAGTGGTCACCAACCACCGGTTGTCGCCGGAGCCTGGACTATCAGTGACAATCAATAACTCAAAACAGTTTATGAGCTATAGCCGAGGTAACTTGCTTAACTTGTTTAGTCCAGAAAGATCTCGCCTGGTGGAACTAGTGGTTGATAAGAAGCCCCCGCAGTTTGAGACGGTAGACTTTGTGTGCCCTGATAAATTCAACCCGGTTCAAAAGAGTGCCATTTCCAAGGCTCTTTCTGCTAAAGATTACGCTATAATCCGTGGTATGCCGGGTACTGGCAAAACCACGACGATCGTCTCACTCGCTCAAATTCTTGTCTCCAGGGGCAAAACTGTACTTTTAACAGGCTACACCAACTCTTCTGTGGACAATTTGGTACTAAAATTGATGCGCAAGAATGTGCCTGTGCTACGACTTGGTAATTCTCCAGCTTCTATCCATAAAGAGGTTCTGCCCGTGGCCGCGTGCACTAAAGAACCGCGTAGTCGCGCCGAACTGGACGAAATCTTTATGAAACCACAAATCATTGCAACTACCAGTCTGTCGTTGTCTTCATGGGTTCTTGAAGCACGGCATTTCGACTACTGTATCGTTGATGAAGCGTCACAATTGACTCTACCGGCTATCTTGGGAGTCTTGGGTTTTGCCGATAGATTCGTGCTCGTGGGTGACGACTATCAGCTCAATCCCATTGTAAAAAGTGAAGCGGCTAGAAAAGCCGGGCTACAGGTGTCACTCTTTGAGCAGTTGGCCAAGGCCCACCCTGAGGCGGTAGTGAATCTGACGATGCAGTACCGCATGAACAATGACATTATGCGCCTTTCGAGTGAGCTCGTTTATGATGGTCTCTTGCAATGCGCAACTCCTGAAGTTGCCCAGCAGAAGCTCCAGCTGCAGAAGTTATCTAGATTTCATTCAACGCCAGTATGGCTTGATGCAAATCGTCCTGTGGTATTTGTGAATACCGACACAATTAAGGCTGCTGAAATAACCACTCCTGAAGGTCATTACAATGCCGCAGAGGTAGACTTGGCTAAAGAAATGGTCCTTACCTTTGTGAAACACGGCCTGGATGCAGCAGAGATTGGAGTAATTTCCGAGTATAAACGTCAGGTTCAAGCACTCAAGCAAGCTATAAGCCCTATACAGCCAAACGTTGAAGTTCTCACGGCAGATAAGGCTCAAGGTCGCGATAAGCAATGCATTATCATCTCGTTGGTGAGATCCAATGATGAGGGCAAAATCGGTTTGTTGCTAAAAGATTGGCGGCGTATCAATGTAGTATTCACAAGAGCAAAGTGCAAGCTGGTGATTATTGGGTCCCGGAAAACGCTTAAAAGTGCAGAACCTCTTGAGAAATTTCTCCAGGTGATTGAAAGCCACAACTGGATGGTCGATGCTAGTTAACGCATTTAGCTAGCACGTTATTTATTTATTTTCTATACCTTCTATAGACGTGTGGGTATGCAGATCAAATTTGGCTGTGTGACCTTTGACATGCATATTGTGTTTGAGAGCCGTCAGACACTAATTCTTTGAGTTTACGACGATATAAGCCTAAATTTGAGGCTTATACGTATAAAAGCTGTGTATTAACCCCAGTGTTTTTCTAGATTCTACATCTTTGTCGCAGGTAGTTGAGTATCCTAATTAGACATCGTAAGAAACTGGGTCACTTCATTATACTAAGAAACACTATTTATGGCTGCAGGGGTGCTGATCAACTAAAGCATTGAATTTGCAGATCATACTAACTAAACAACAGCGCTAATTTAACGATGGATACACATTAACCAATTGGGATCGCAGAAACCAGCACAAATAGAGTGTTTATTAAATAATTACAGCATAGTTTATAAATAGATGTTATTTTTTGGGCCAAAAGTAGCACTCTTGAATCTCAGACCCGGCAGCCACCAGCTTCTTTGAGTATGGATGCCAGTATACACTTTGCGTGTTTGCCCCGGCAACTAAATGGTGGGAAGCCATATTATTTGTGTAGTTGAACCCTTGAGCAAGGGTGGGACGATTCAATACTGTGACGCCAGTGTTACCAGCTGAGGCAGCAATTAATGGGGTTGCGAATTCATCATCAATCATGGCAAGCCGTGCCGCATAGCTATGCACCTCCAAGTAACCAAACACATCAATTGGAAGCTCTTGTGTGGGCATCATAGACTCCAGAGCACCGTTCCGGCCTAATGCCCAGACTTTGTTGTCTCTGTCACGGGCAAGGGCTGTGATACCTCCCATGGGAGCTCGTTGGAGCATTGGGACCTGATTTATTGGCGTGGAGTG
This sequence comes from Wickerhamiella cacticola, assembly GCA_030564425.1. Lineage (NCBI taxonomy): Eukaryota > Fungi > Ascomycota > Dipodascomycetes > Dipodascales > Trichomonascaceae > Wickerhamiella > Wickerhamiella cacticola. The sequence continues at coordinate 221,173 of JAJLUX010000008.1, read as the reverse complement.
TTTGCGAATATCCCAGAATTTGACTGTTTGATCTTGAACAGAAGCCGTAGCAACAGTTTTATCGGACGCCCACTCAATGGCACTAATACTGGGGCCACGAAGTGTTTGACATTGACGACTACGTCTATGAGGGTCGTGAGCATCCCAAATTGTGGACGAGATTTGACGCTGGCGCAAGTCACATATATATGCAGAACCAGCTTTTGTGCCTATTGCTGCAACATCCCCAATTACCGAGATTTTTGTGAAGCCAAACACTTTATCACTGGTGGGCAGCTGCTGTGCGGATTTGGTGGACTGGATATCGCAAAACGTGATGGAGTCATCAGTACCTGCCAGAACCTGACTTCCCCAAACTGCCAAGTCACGCACAGGAGTACTCAAGCCCAAATCTACCGAGCCATAGGCGGTTTGCTTGGAATCAAAAATGAGCACCTGGCCGGGCAAGCCAGCGCACAGAACGTCATGATGTGCAAGACCAGTAATTGTTGAAGCCGCTGAATCGAGAGCAGTAGTTTCCAGTTGCATAAACTGGAGTTGGCGCATCGCCACTAACGTTTGGTCTGGCCGCCAGCCGCGTTTGATTCTCTGGTGCTGGTTCCGCAACAACGGGCGCGGTTTGATATGGACCGGTTTAGGTTGTGGTTTACGGACACAATCATCTGAGTTTGGTGGTGTAAGTAGCTTATTTGTGAGGTCTTTACCGAGCCATCTGTCCAAACTCATTTATGACGCGTAAATTGGATAAATTGGTAATTTACCGTTCGCGATGTGGCGAATAATTTGGAATAGGTGGCGCACATTGTGGCGAGTGGTGTGGTTGTGGCGTATTCTGTTGTTGTAAACAATGTGGCGTCAGAGTGGCAAAATAAACCCAGGGGGATGTGATTAATTCCCCATGGAGATCCTCAAACAAAACGAAATAATAAACGCCAAGCCGGTTGAGAATTGTAACTTTATCTATCAGCTCAGTCTGATTATACCGTTAGCTCTAGTATATAAATGTCACATACCCTACTCTCTCGACAATGTACGCTAATACACCATGTTTGTCTAGGTGAATGTAATTCCACTTGCACACACTAGTCATCATGTCAGATTCAGAAGGGTCAAAATCCCCGGTTTCGTTGGAATCAGTCCCTGAGAGTACTGAACAAGCAGCTGATAGCCCCACAAAGAGTCGCTCGCTTAGCAGCACTCGCGTTCGGCCGCGTATTTTACCAATGGCTGAGCCTCAGACGACTTCGAGACCAAGCTCACCCGCACCAGGACGCCGCGACAATATGGGAGCGAAAAGAATGTCTTTGGGGTGGTTCTTGCAGCAACCAGTAAGTAACCCAAGCATCTCGAGCCCTTCAAAAGGTGAGGATCGCTCGACAATGATGCACTGGGATTTCATCATGCGGCGAATCCAACAGAATTCCGATGAAAAACACAAATCCAGTACCGTTGAGCTGCAAAGATCCTTCTCAAGATCACGAGGTCACCATCGTAGCGTGAGTGACGCCGACTGGGATTTTTGGACTCAGGTAGTTGAGGACTATCAGGGCGTTGCCACATCCCAGCCAACAAAGCTTAAGAACGCAATTGTCACAGGTTTCCCCAAATCATTAAGGCCTGTATTATGGCAAATCATCAGCAATTCCAGGAGCGCAGATCTTGAACAAGTGTACACTTCTTTGGCTAAAGAAGAAGATATACCCCACGCGAGAGCCATTGAAAAAGATATCGATCGCACTTCACTAGTCAAGGATATCGACCCTAGTGCTCTTACTCGCATTCTCAGAGCATACTCCTTGTTTGACCCCGAGGTAGGATATACTCAGGGCATGGCATTTATTGCCACACCGCTGCTCTTTGACATCCCTGAAACAGATGTGTTTTGTTTATTTGTGCAACTGATGAAAACCTACGATTTCAGATCGTTCTTTTTGCCAGAGATGCCTGGACTGCACCTGAAACTATACCAGTTTGACCGACTGTTGGAGGATCGACTAGAGAAAGTACATGTACATTTACGGAGACAGGGCATTCTGAGCTCAATGTATGCCTCGCAATGGTTCCTGACTGTGTTTGCCTACAAGTTCCCACTGCATTTAGTGGAGCGCATCTTCGACGTAGTAATTGCCGAGGGTCAAGAGGTTTTGCTACGGTTTGCGTTAGTACTTATGACGCAAAATGCCGAAAAGATCCTCTCACTCAAATTTGATGAACTACTACCATTCCTCAAGGACAATATTTTTGACATGTATCTCAACCGTCCAGCCGAGCTTGTACGCGATGCAAGCGTGGTAGATATCACGCCACAAGTTTTAGCAGCTTATGAGTTGGAGCACCAAGAGATTCAGCGATACGAGCGTGAGCGCACAGAGCAAATGGACGCGTTGAGAGGGGCCAATTCCAAACTCACTTTTCAGGTACGCCAGCTTGAGTTTGAACTGGCAGCTCTCAATACTGAACATGTGGAGATCGCAAACAAAATGGTTGAAACTGGCCTTGAAGTAGCGCGGCTGACCCACGAGAACGAAGAGCTGCTGATAGAGAACAAGCATCTGAAATCAAGTGTTGAAGATGATATGGTTGATGTTGTTAAGGAACGCGATCAGCTTAAAGAGATCCGCAAGCGGCTTGAGGCACAAATTGATGGATTGCAACAGGCCCTGAGCGCTGCAATGGAATAGACAATCATACTGTCCCCTCTTGCACGAGATCATTTGAAAAACATACATATACATAATTTTCCCCAACACAGCAACTGTGTTACCTATATAATGTTGTCTTTTCTTATATGTACAATCACTCATCAAGGCGATATCCGCTAGATAGGCGTGTTCTCGGCACCCCTCTCCCTCATCCATTACTCAACCTCCATGCTCCGCACAATTTCCCCAGTTGATCAGTCCGTTGTAATTGAAACAAAGGCAGCAACTCCTGAATATGTTGAGCAAATCTTGAAGAAAGCTGCTGCCGCTCAATCGCAATGGGTCAAGAGTGACTTAGCCGCCCGCAAGCAGAAAGTAGCCGCCCTGGTCGACTTGATTGAGGCCAATGCCGATAAACTTGGTGAAGATGTCAGTAAACAAATGGGAAGACCCCTGAAGTTTACTCCTGGTGAAGTAAAGACCGCTGTTTTGCGTTCCCGGGTCATGCTCGACTACGCTGATAAGGCACTTGCCCGGGTCGACGTTGACCCCGAGTCCAGCACCCAATTCCGCAAGTACATCACCAAAGAACCGCTTGGTGTTGTTTTGGTAGTTTCTCCCTGGAACTACCCCTGGCTCTGCCTGGTAAATGGTTTAATCCCTGCTCTCGTTGCTGGCAATGCAGTGGTGATCAAACCCTCGCCTCAAACCCCTACAGTTGCTGATTCTGTAGTTGAGTTTGCTAAAAAGGCCGGATTGGAGGATCTCGTGTCTGTCGTTCACTCGGGTGATCCTGAGCTTGTTGCTTCTCTTGTAGCCAACCCTCTCATCAGTGGCGTGGCATTTACTGGTTCTGTTGCAGGCGGCCTGGCGATTCAGAAAGCCGCAGCCGACCGTACTATTCCTATCGCTCTTGAGTTGGGCGGTAATGATGCCACCTATGTTCGCAGTGATGTCAAGGATATCAAGGATATCGCTGCCAATGTTGCCGATGGTGCTTTCTTCAACACTGGCCAGTCATGCTGCTCGATTGAGCGTGCCTACGTTGATGAAAAGGTCTATGATGAGTTTGTTGCCCAGCTCAAAGAAGTAGCTTCAGCTTACAAGGTTGGAAAGCCAACTGAAGATGTTGACGTTGGACCCCTTGTATCAGTTGCCAGTGCTGAGCGTGTGCGCAAGGATATTCAGGATGCCATCAATGCCGGCGCAAAACTCATCACCCCTGAAAAAGACTTGAGCCATCTAGGACCTGCGTTCTTGCAGCCAGCTGTTTTGGTAGATGTACCAAAGAGCGCCAAGTTGCTTGCGGACGAAACTTTTGGACCTGTTTTACCTGTTGTTAAAGTATCTGGAGATGAGGAAGCTATTAAGCTTATCAATGACTCTCAATATGGCCTCACCGCATCAGTTTGGACTAGCGATATTGAGAAGGGTGACGAAATTGCCTCCAAATTGGAGGCTGGCACGGTCTTTGTGAACCGTTGCGATTACCCTGATCCCCATTTGGCATGGACTGGCTACAAGATGAGTGGACGCGGCGTTAGCTTGGGTCCCTTTGGATTTGACCACTGGGTCAAACTCAAGAGCCACCACGTCAAGAAGGCATAAACAGTCAATACAGAGTAAATATGTATTCTAGTATATCAAAGATGGCTTGAGGAGTACCGGGATAAGGAACAAGTAGTTAAGCGATCAGCCAATGCGAAGCTGCTGTCTCTTTTACCGTGTGCCTGGATGATCCCAACGGCGAAAGCAGTGACTAATCGTTATCGATAGCGCCCCAACGCTGTTTCCTGTCATTGTCGTATATTTCTAGACATTATGTACACAAATTATTCTTTCAACTTCAGGTCAATTTTCATATTTACCTGACCTTTTTCAAGTTTGGATTGGAGAACATCTCAAGTTTGCGGTGACCAGTTCGAAGCAAGTACTCGATTGTGTTGATATCTTTGCGGTTGAGTCCCCGGAACTTGTCAAATTCTGCTCGAGAAAACTTGAGGAAATCTTGCCGAGCTGGACCCTTCTTGTAGCAGGCTCGAACGCATGCGCGGTAGAAATGCAAAACGTCTTTTTGTATACCAGTGAGCTTCATAAGTCTGCTGACGAATGTTCCACTCGAACGTCTCTGTGGGATGGGATGGAGTGTAGCCATGGCAACTACAGATTCATGCAGAGTAATGAAATTTGCTGAGGTAATTTTTTTCCCACGGATCTGGAAACATCTAAACAAAGTAACCACGGAGACTAACAACTACAGCAGCTTAGGCTATAATTGCAGAATCACAATATAATTGTATCATAGTATAATTTTTCACTACATAAACTCTAGGACATGTAATATAAGTTCAGGTGACCAGAGACATGTCTGCTCCCCCCACCGCATGGGGTTAGGGGCGGAACAATAGTAGCTGCAGCGCCAAAACAGCTTCAAATAGAGGCTTAGCCAAAAATTAAAATTTTTACCGATTTATTAATAGTTTCATGGATCAGCCATTTAAAAAATTTCACCCATCATACTCCTTGGCGGTCATAGAACAAGTCCATATGATTCCATGCATGCATATGCAGCCTAATGAAAAAACTTGAGCCGGGTTTCGAAAAGTATATAAGCAGTGGGAGCACCCACCAATTCTACTAATGCCGTATTATTACGTTTCCACCGATTCTGAAGATTCTGACGCTGGCGTCGACCTTTATGACACTCGCATCAGAAACCGCCGCGAGAAGAAGAAGGCCGCAAAGCAGTCTGTAAACAAACCCAAGGTCTACCGCAGCTCCAAGGGCCGTACTATCGAGAAGAAGAGCCTCCCTATTCCATCTGACAAGAAGTTGGAGTTTGAGCGTGAGGCTGCTGAATATTTTGAAATCTACGACCGCGTGGCTGAGCTGGATCTCGACGCTGTTTTCGATGATGTTGACTTTTTGACAAACTACGTTGATCTTTTGCGTGAACTCCTTGATCGCCTCGAGTCCCTTATTGCTCGTGCCAGTGGTAACGCTCACCAGCGTTTCCGTCGCCGTGTTGCATACTACGTCGCTGCCGTCCAGGACAAGCTCGAGACTGTTGCTGAAGTTGTCGAGGCTGCCGTTGGCGATCGTATTGAGGTTGTCAACACTGACTCTGAGAGCGAGTCCGACTCTGACGACGACATCATTATTGAAAACGATGAGGAGATCACCTCCGAGTCTGAGTCTGAGTCCGACAGTGATTCCGACTCTGAGCTCGAAATTGACATTAATGACTCTGACCTCGACTCTGATGTTGTCGACGCTGTTCTTGCAAGGGCTCAGGAAGAGTCTGACAGCGACTCTGACAGTGACTCTGACAGTGAAGATGACCTTGTCGTCTGCTCTGGTTGCTCTGACTGCGACGACTCCTCTGATGAGGAGCAGCAGGTCATCTGCAACTGCAGTGACAGTGACAGTGACTCTGACTCCGAGTCTGATGACGAGGGTGTTGTTGTTTGCGACTGCAGCGACAACTCCGACTCTGACTCCGACTCTGTTATCGAAGTTGGTTCTGACGACGAAGAGCAGGTCTATGTTGTCGAGCCCAGCTCTGACGAGTCTTCCTCCGAGTCCTCTGCTGAGGAGTTTTACTAATTTAATCTAATTTTAATTATTCATATATAGATAAAAAGCTGTTGAGCAGAAAATCAAAACCCCCAGTACTTGTAAAACTTCCTGGAATAAGTTTACAAGGGAACCTAAGATTTTGGGAACAGGGATGTGAGCTCTACCTTCTGGAAACATGACAAGGTGTGCATTAACAAGATACTATGTACTTAACTAGTTAACATCTAGTTGGCGAGAGCTCCACAAGGGTCCCAAGGAGGCAAGTGAATAGCGTCCTGCTTGTTGTCGTACTGGGCAGCGAGCTCAGGAGAGTCGGCCTTGTCAATGACGACCTGGTACACGTACTCCTTGAAGAAGTCGTGGGACATGGTGTAGTATCCCTCGTCACCACGCTCCTTACCCCAAGAGTTCTCAACCTTCCAGCGGACAGGGTTGCCGGCCTCATCAAGGTGGACACCAACAAAAGTCATGGCGTGGGTCATCAAGCTCTGGTGGAAGCGAAGACGGTCGGCCTTGTTCTGAGTAGGGTTGAAGCCAAGCTTCTCGTAGTCCCACAAGCCAGTATCAATGATACCAGTGTCGTTGTGGTGGTAGATGGGAGTGTGTGTGCCAAAGAAGACGGCCTTGTTGGCTTTGAGACGCTTGATAGCCTCGTTGGCCAAAGTGTCAATCTCGGTGTTGAGGTAGTGAACCTCCTCGGCTTCACTGACGTTACCCAAACGCTCAACGTGAATGACCTTGCCATAGGTGTTACGAGGATCGTGCAACAAAGACAGAGTGTTGGCAGCATCAAACTCAAGAACCTCCTTGACGAACTTCTTGGGGGTAGTCTTGATAGTGTGGACCTCCTTGGTGTCCTTGTCTTCGTAGTCCCAGGTGAACTCCTCATCAGCGGCGGGAGGAACACCGAGGTGAATGATGAGAAGCTGGTGGATGGTCTTCATCTTCTCGGAAATAAGCTCCTTGAGCTCATCCTTGGACTTGGACTTGGAGGCCTCACGCAGCTCCTGGGCGTACTGACGCAACAAAGTAGTGACCAGCTCGTTAACCTTGGAAGAAGCAAGAGTGTTGAAACTGTCAGGGTAAATACTGTTGGGTACGAGACCGTACTTCTCAATGATGTTGGCAAACATGCTAAACTGGCCACCATCACAAGTGGGGTCAGTCAAGAGGTGCTGAACGATACGAGAGTCAACCTCCTCGTCAGCAGTGTCAACAATCTGGTTAAGGAAGAAGTTGCACTTTTCAAGCTTATCGTAAAAGAAAAGATAAGAAGGGCTGAGCTGAGTCTTGTCAATGTTGAGCTTCTTCATCAATGGAAGACGCAAAACGTTGGTGGCAGCGAAAAGCCAGCAACGACCAGATTGCTTCTGGTTAGTACGAGGAGATCCCTCGGGGGTGACCTGGACATTGAACTTTTGGTTGGTGTATGCGGTCTTGTTCTTACGCTTGAGGAGAACCTCGTGGACAGATGCATTAGAAGCAACGGTAGCAGCAAGAGAAAGAGTAGGGTTGGCCTCAATATCAGAGACCCATTTACCAAGGGTGTTGGGCTGGAGAGTAGACGACATGCGGCAGAGGACTCGTCTCATGGGATTATAAAAGGTAGCAGGGCAAGGGTCTTCTGGGGCTCAGGGGCATGCATCTGCATAATCTCATCTGAGCGCTTGAGATTCTTTTGTTTGACAGATGCTTCAGTTAGGTATTTGAGTGCTATCTTCATTCGCGGTTTGAAATTTGCGGGATAAGTCCTACATGGAGATCTGTTAGACAAGACAGCGTGACCTTGCGAGATTTTGTGGCATGCATATCTGGTGCAGGCGAAAGATATGGTGGACGCAACACTTACTCAGCTCTCTTTTCCCGCCCTATCCCTCACTGAGGGCTACTCTCTGCCTGTGAACTGATAATCTCCCCCGCCCTTTCCCGATATCGCCAGAAATCGACCAATCCCCGCCTTCTGCACTTTGTTAGTCATTGCATATGCAGATCCCTATAGGTTTGGATATACCGGATAGAGCGATACTGCAGGAGCGTTTCTAACGGTCTCGCTATCTGAGAAATATAGATATGTATCATAAGTATTTAAAGCCACACGTCTAATGGCCCATTTCTTCACCAATGATTTTGTTATAGTAGTTGGGTTCAACAACGACGGGACCAAAGTTTTCCACAAGATACTTGGAAAGCTTGGTGTGGTGGTAGGCATGGATCAATGCCAGTTTCATCAGTTGGGCTCTTTCTACGGGTGCACCATTGAGGTAGGTATTAAGCTCATCAAAGTGCTTTTCAAGATATGGCAGGCAGCGGTGTCCTTCGAGGGTTTTAGTGACTGCATCAGCAATTGATGCAGGCCTAACTTCACGAGTGATACCCTGGGCAGGCTTTGTGTCCGCGTTGTTGGCTTTCGAGGCTTGCGGAGCCTTTCCGGTGTCTTTAGAGGTAGAGTCGTGAGTCTTGGTGGTCTTGGGCGGAGAAGACTTTACATCCTTGGATACTGGTTCGTTCACGTTTTTGGCACTAGCCTCTCCGACCTTTGAAGGAGTATCCTGAGATTTACCTTCCAACTCGCCAACCCTGGACTTGAGCAATTCGATCTCTTGGGTCAATGCAGCAACCATTGAATCAAAATGGTCACGAGAAATATAGTCAGGACTTTGGCTCGGTGGAAGCTTGTGCTTGGCCACATTCTGGGGCAGCGGCGCGATCTTAGGTTTGACCAAGGACTTTAGGTCCTCATTACTTACATGGTCCTGATTGATATGGACTGGCGGGGTGAAAGATTCACGAGAAATTCCTGGTAATGACTGCGTAGATGCTGGGCGAGGGGGTGCCGGCTGTTTATGAAGCAATGCGAGCAAATCGGCACTAGAGTCTTGAGCAGGCTGTTGGTTTGCTTGATCTTGAGATTGGCCATTTCCCAAAGAGTGCTGGTGATTATGCGGTTGCTCGTGCTGATCCTGCGGTAAAAAGTAACCACTCACCAAGACATCCCTGGGCTCATCATCGCCACTAGTTTCAAGGGGGGAAATTTCGTCAAAGTCCAGATCAGCAGTGACTTGTGCAACTTTTGTAGGGGTGATAAAGAAGACTTCAAGCGATTCATCGACAAAGGAACCGCAAATCGCCATGACTTGCTCATCGACCTCGATGCGGCCAATCTCCTTCAAGTCAAACAAAACAGTGATGTCTACGCCATGAGCCGTAATGATATAGTTACCAACAACTGAGATTGAGCTAATATGCCCCACATCAAACGTTTTATCACCTACATGGAGGTGCTTGCCTACCCAAACTGGTCTGGTTTTATAAACGAGTTTGGGAGGCACGTCAATTTCTGTACGTTTGGAGTCCTGAAGAATGGGATCAAAGATAATGTTGGGGCCTACCAGGTTCCAGTCGCCATACTGGTAGTACAAGTCCTGGACTGAGGAGTTCCACTTTTCCAACGGAGACCCCGTATAATCCCAGAACAAAACTACAGAGTCTGTTAGGAGGGCAATAGAATGCCTGCCCATAACGAATTTGATGGGATTACCCGACCCTGTGGCCTCGAGAGTATTTGTTTCACCGGTTTCAAGTTCCTCAAGGACAAAGTGCTGAGACTGCGCAGATGGGTAGATCATGTGGGTATCATTGGATACAATCCCAACACTAGAGGGATTCAAGCTAATTGGCAACCCTTTTACTGTCATTTGTTGGGTGTTGCTGATGAGATTGACTGTCGGTGGTTGCCTGTCAGCCAGCAATGATGGGTTTGTCTGTCAGCCATAAGATGATCAGTAAAGAGCTGCAGCAGCAAATTTCTCATCTTTGCAACAATTATCCGCCCGCAGCACCGGTAATTGATGCAATTATTGCGTCATTTGATACAAAAAAGGGATCACAGCAGCGGGCATTACCCGAGGATGCAGTCGAGTACAAAGACATGTCTATGATTCTACCTACTCGGCGTAAGTGTAGCGTGTTTATTCATGATGAAGGCGTTTGGATGATGGCAAATGGTGCGACGGTTTTGGAATTTCACTGGTCGGAGGTCATTCGAGCAGTTTGTTTGCCGGTCCCCGATAAACCTAAACCAACCTGGAACCTTGTGTTTGCTCGCGAAGATCCGCAAACTACTATTGTGCTGACACTCGGCCAAACTTCAGCCGATAAGCACAAGGCCAACAGTAAACCAGGATCGCTAAAAGACTCCATCATCGCCGATGTGCAGCTACACTCGAGCCTCGAGGTCGAAACCCGGTTCAGTCTTCAGGTCAAGGCCTATATCGGATCAAAGGAAGGTTATCTATACTTGCTTGACGATGCACTCTATTACGGCCACAAGAAGCCCATTCTACTGCTCCTGCACAAGGACGTTGCGAGCTTCTCTTTTACAGTTATCACTCGCAATACCTTTAACGTGGTAGTGAAAATGAAGGATGACAATCAATATGAATTCTCAATGATTGAGCAGGATGATTTCCCCCGCATCTCTGAGTATGTTTCCGCTCACGGTCTCAATGACGAGAGCTTGGCTAGTGACCGCGCTGCTAAACGCAGTCGTCCCGATGATCTCGCAGGCGAAATCAATGAAACAGGTGCTGTTGCCGAAGGTAGAGACAATGTCACCAATGATGACGACGATGACCGCGAATCCGACTTGGATGTCGAATTCAGTGACCGAGAACTCAACAGTGACGGAAGCGGCCTCAGTGAAGAAGAGGATGAGGATGATGCAGACTTGAATGAGCGTATTGATGCCATACAAGCTCAACAACTAGGCGACCAGCTGGATGATGAGCAAAGTGAAGAGGAAGGATTTGACAAGATGGACGCGTATGATACCCATGTGTTACCTTGAGATGATCTAACTATGCTTTGACTTGACATGATAATTTAAGTATGAAATTCTAGATAAAACGTGTATCTATATCTTTTTTTTGTAAGAAAGTCCTCCTCATTTAGCCGGGGGGCAAGTTGGAGAACTCGACCTCTTCGATGTCCTCCTCGATCTCCTCAACGGGCTGGTCCAAGGGGGTCTCTGCCAAAGCAGTCATACCAGTGCGCACAACTTCAATGACACCAAAGGGTTTGACGTGGTGCAAAAAGTACGAGATACGCTCAGGAGTCGCACAGAGCTCGACAATGCAGTTACGGTCACTAACGTTGGCAATCTTACCACCGTAGTGAGCAGCCAACTTGGTGATGGCATCCAAGTGTAAATGCTTATGACGGAGAGCGTCGCTAGCACTCAAGTTGTCGGGGTGCTGGTCGTGGACGGGGAAGTTAGCAGTGACGGCAGGAGAGATCTCACCGAGGGCAACATCCTTGGCGTGCTTGTGGTGCTCAACCAACTCAGCAAAGTATTCAGGACCGAGCAAAGAGATCTTTGCCAGCAAAAGCTCACGGCGAATAGTGGGAGCGTCGGTGTAGTCCAAAACAGCCCAAACGGGGACAAGGTCTTCAATCTGGCGACGGGCTTGCTCGATAATACCAGTCTGGCCTTTGAGAACAATAGTCATACGACTCAAGTCGGGCACTTCAGTGCTGGAGACGACAAGCGAGTCGATGTTAAAGCCACGGGCAGCGAGCTGACCGGCAACACGGGACAAAACACCGGGCTCATTCTGCACCAAACACTGCAAAACGTGCTCTTTGCTCTTGGGTTTCTTGGCTTGAGGAGCTTCGAAAAGAATCGAGGAAATTGCAGCATTAGTGTTCCAATCGGTAGTCTCAATAGTAGGGAGACTAGGTGCAAGGCCTTGGCGGTGCAAAGCTTTGTAGGCCAAGCTAGAAATACTTGATTTCGCGCGGACACCGAACGGCAACACTCGTAAAGTGCGTTGTGCAAGCATTCAAGTGACTCATGCCGGTATCGCTGGGAAGATAAATCTGTGGGGTGTGGCAAACTGTGGCGCATTTTTCACTTTGGCTGCTAATTTTTTCTCTTGCTTTCAACACCTGGATTACTACCCCCTGAGTGTACAATTTGAAAGTAGTGTTGATGCGGTAGATAGATGAGTCGCCAGTCAGTGCTATGAGCTTGAAAGTCCCACTCGGGTAGCGCAATTAGTTTAGCCGGTGATGAAAAGACGCAATCTATCAGCGGATAGTGCCAGACATCATGCAGTACAATCTGACGCTCACCTAGGTGGAGGCGCACCGAACCTTTGTGAGTGAGGGTAGTGCGAGACTCGCTGTGCTCGATGTCTACGTACTCCTGAGGAGGAACAGGTTGTGGGGGTTCAATCCATCGAGTTGAATCTCCATCGAGAAACACACCACACCCGGAGTCAAAGAGTACAGCCTCCCGTAGTGATTGAAGATGTGGAAATTCCTCAGTGGGGACTGTACTTATGCAGTGAACCTTGCGTACCTTGAGTGTGGCGTCGCTAGAGAGATATGCGGAAGAGGTTTTATTTTCTACGGGAGCCGAAGCGCGCGATTCTATATACCTCTTAATATCATTGGGACGGACCCTGCCCTGCCAGATTTGTTCAACTTTGGCCAACTCGGCCTCGGTGAGGAAGCCTTTCTTGGCCAGCTTGGCACGGAGTTCTAGTGATCTGACTTTGTTGAAGGGCCCTCTTTTGGACTCAGACTGAGACTGTTTACCATGCGCAGGAGTGGAGGGTCGGACTCTGTTAATTTCCAGCGCAGTGGTAGGTGCAGTAGTCTGTAAGGCACGGTGATTGAGGGCCTCAAGGTTCTCCTCCAGCTGCTCATGGAAGTCGCGCGCAACCCGTTGAATGTCAGAGATAGTCCAGTCTTTTACTGGCTTCCCTCTAAGATAGGGCACTGATTCCATTTTAACATTGCCGGCGGATTGCAGGAAGAGCAGGCGTTCACTAGCCTGTTGGGGGTACTCTGCCCTGGGGTAGTAGGAGTCCAGAAGGTTGTTATACGCCTTCGCTTCTTGGTGCCAGGTGGCAATCAGCGGGTACTCAGTGTGGAGAGTGTTGTGGATTTCACGCGCAATACGGCGTTGCTCCTTGGTGAGTCTAGTGACAGTCAGCTCATCATTCTTGCCATAGGTGACAGTGATTGTGCGTTCCATCTTCTGGCGAGCTTTGCGCAACAACTCGATGACACTGGTGGTATCCGCGCTTACCTGGATCTGGTGTCGTGCGAGGTATTCCTGAACTTTGAGTGCAACTTCTGGGTCCATGATAAATTGTGCTGCTTCCTGGATTCGGCGCAGCTGTTTCTTGAAGTCAGGGACCGGCCCGCCCCAGTAATCAGCCAGCCAGATCTTCATGGGCGTGCCTTCAATTACTTTGTAGACGTCGCCAGTTAAGCTCTTTCATGGGGCGTTCTTGCACCTGTTGTGCAGCCAGCTCTTTAATTCATAGGCCTATCGGTATTTCCATCAAAGGACATTACTTGCGTATTCTCTCTCTGATGGAATTGCCGATAATTCTGAGAGTTCTATACTACTCTGTTATATAGGTATATAGTGTAGTGGAGTTAATATGCGATCTTACTAACGTCTGCGGGTTGGGCTCGCCTGTTATAATGCATTATGCACTTGCTCTGCATATGTATATAATAGTGGGACAATCTGTGGGGAGACTTTGTGGCACTCTTACTTAATCGAATTCCCCGCAATATAACCCGCACCATCTCAACATAACTTCTTCCAATGCCATTCACCAAGTCGTCTCCCCCAATTTACTATGAAGTCACCGGCCAAGGCCCTGCTATCATTTGGAGCCATGGCTTAATGATGGATCATGAAATGTTTGATGCTCAAGTCAAATACTTCTCCAAGGACTACACTTGTATCACCTGGGATGAACGTGCGCATGGTAAAACTGCCCAAGCAGAGTGCCCCGAGTTCACTTACTATGACAGTGCTTCAGACCTGATGCGGATCCTCGATGAGCTCAATATTGAGCAGGCAGTTCTAGCGGGCATGTCTCAGGGTGGGTACCTCTCTCTTCGTGCAGCGCTCAAGTATCCCAAGAGAGTCAAGGCACTAGTGCTTATCGATACGCAGGCACTCCAAGAGGAGGAGACAGCCACCGAGTCACATCGTGAGCTGCTGAGTCCATTTTTCAAATCGGGCAATATTTCCGATGAAGCTTGTCAGGTAATCGCAGCTGTGATCATGGACCCCAATTGGTCGGGTACTCCACACTGGATTGCTAAATGGAAGCAAATGACTGGGCCCAACCTCACAGCTGCGTTTCATTGCCTCACTCATCGTGACGATATCCAGCCATTGATCCATGAGATCAACGTTCCGTGCCTTGTTATCCATGGTAGTGCCGATCAAGCAATCACTCTCGACCGGGCAGAAAAGATGAATGCAGCTTTGCCGCACTCGAAAATGGTAGTCATTGAGGGCCACACGCACGCTCCAAACATGACTGCTAGTGCTGAAGTCAACAAAGATATTGAATTGTTCCTGGCTAGAGTAGTCTAGATAGCTTTATTATGTTTTAGCCCCACCCCGATGGCTCGATACACTAAACTTAAATACTTAAACTAACAAGAAAACTAACTCCAAGCACTTGGGATCCTCGATTTGCTTGTTTTGGAGTAAACTTGCTGTAACTTGTCCTGTAGTTGCTGCGAGGTTTCTTCAATCCATTCCATTGAAGCCAAGTGTGAATTGAGAATCTTGAGCACAGGCCCGATAGGGTCGTCTTCCTTAATTTGGCTCGACTCCTGTGAGACTTTGTTGATTTCAGAGATGAGCAAAGAAAGGCTGGATTCTAAATCGTCAAGGCGGCTGTTCAAACTCTCAGCGTTCTGGTAGGCATCGCGACGCTCCTGGTCGGCGGGTTGCAAATGGTCGTAGCGGGAAGAGGGCTGCGAATCAAGACTTGCCTCATACTTGTCAAGCATTTGCTCTAGTGAGTTTTGTTGACCATCGATATAATTAAGCAAATCGTCGATGCGAGTTTGCTGCTGCTCCAAGCCCTGAACTTGACTATAGGTCTCGGCAATCTTGGTACCATTCTCTACCAAAATACGGTCCCACTTCTGGAGGTCTGCAGCCTGTGACTTGAACTGAGTAGTAGACTTTGTGAGCGCAGAAGTCCATTTTGAGATGATATCCTCAAACGATTTGTTGCGCATATAAGAGCTAGGGGTGATCTCAGTTGTCTTAGTAGTAGAAGCAGCGCCAAAAGTAGGTGCGGCGTCCTTCTTGGGCTCTGTAGTAGTAGATGTAGAGCCGAAAAGAGGCTTGCTGTCATCCTTCTTTTCGTCTTTCTTATCGCCGCCACCAAAACTGAACCCAGAAGCCGCCGGCTTATCGTCTTTCTTCTCTTCAGGCTTAGCTCCGAAACTGAATGCAGGCTTATCTTCCTTTTTATCTTCAGTCTTGGTACCGAATAGGCCGCCAGTCTCCTTCTTTTCCTCAGGCTTAGATCCACCAAAGCTGAATCCGGCAGCAGGCTTGTCATCCTTCTTCTCATCTGGCTTCTGGCCAAAGAGACCGCCAGATTCCTTCTTCTCCTCTGGTTTAGATCCAAAACTAAATGCGGCTGGCTTGTCGTCTTTTTTGTCTTCAGGCTTGGAACCACCGAAGCTAAAGGCGGCAGGCTTGCTTTCGTCCTTCTTTTCCTCAGGCTTGGACGCGCCACCAAAGCTGAATGCGGGCTTATCATCCTTCTTCTCCTCGGGTTTAGAGCCAAAACTGAACGCAGCGGGTTTAGTATCCTTCTTCTCATCTGGTTTAGCACCAAACAAACTGCCAGTGTCCTTTTTCTCCTCTGGCTTGGATCCGAAACTGAAGCCACCAGCGGCAGGTTTGTCGTCCTTTTTGTCGGCATTGCCAAAGATACCGCCGCCGCTAGAAGTGCTGGAGCCACCAAAAAGACCTCCAGAGGGAGCACTAGACTCTGGCTTATCAGATTTGCCAAAGAGGCCGCCGCTAGCAGCAGCATCACCAGCCGGTTTGGCAAACAGACCACCGCTAGTAGTACCTGAAGTGCCGCTAGCAGCTCCAAAAAGACCGCCAGCAGGTTTGTCATTGGCCTTATCATTGCTGGTGCTTGAACCAAAGCCGAAAGCGGGCTTGTCACCTGAAGAAGATGAGGCCCCAAATAGCGGCTTGGCGTCATCCTTTTTGTTTGTAGCACCGCCAAATGAGAAGCCGCCCGCGGAATTAGCATTAGAGTTAGAAGAACCGCCAAAAGCCGAACCAGTAGCGGTGTTGCTTGCCGTGTTTGAATCGGATTTAGGAGCAAACAAATTGTTGGTATCAGTGGAGCCGCCAAACAGGCTGTTGCCACCGTTGGTGCTTCCTGCAGTACTGGAGCTGAAAAGCCCCCCTGACTGGCCGTTGTTGCCGTCTTTTTTATCGTTTCCTCCAAACGAAAAGCCACCACCGTTGGAGTTGAACATGGATGATGAGTAAGGAATTCACGCCCTCTCAAGTATCCCAAGCTAGAAAACACCAATGTAAACAAAAATCAAAAGTATATAAGTGAATAATAGAAATGCTTGAAAAACTAATTATGCTGAAACAATTTGGCGGAAATTCTCTTGGACGCTTTCTACCTGGGGAGCGCTCTGCTTGAGATGATCGATATTGGGAACTTTTGTGTTGTGGCTCAAGAGTGCCAGTGCTTTACTGCCCTTGAGCCACAGATTGACTGTTTGGTCGAGAGCAGGAGTCGCCTCGAGCAGTTCAATGATTTTCGCGACAGCAGGATCAAGTACGCTCGGGTCCGAAGCAGGAGTTTTACCCAGGGGGAGACACAATTGACTATAGCTCACCAGCAATGCAGCATTAATGCTTGGATCGGGTTTGGCATGGCCCAGAACTTCAAACCAGTCATAGTGAGCAACATGCTGGCCAACACTACCGAGCAATTGGATGCCAACCTCTGCAAATGGAGATTCAAGCAGATCCTCAACCATGTCAATTAGGCCTGGATTGGGAGCGATTTTCTCGGCATACTCGGCAATGCGACCCACATTGCGCAAGAAATGGGCACACGAGTTGTACTCATCATGCTCAAAGTCATCGCTATCGATGAAATCCAGGACCAGCTGCAATCCATCGGGGAAACGTTCCATTACTGCTGGTACCTCAGCGAGCTTGCCGGTCAAGTTTGCCAAGACAATAAAGAATACGGGGGAGATGGCAGGCTCTACATCTGCATTTTTCAGAGTAAATGTCGGGTGGCAGGTGATATTGCCAATAATCTGGACTGCATCGTTGAAATCGTCGAGCTCAAGGGCATAGTTGTAAATGGTGGGGAAGTTTGCGAGGATTTCAGGGTCTTGCTCGAGCTCCTGGTCAATCAGGATCAGCTCAATGAACCCTTCAAATACAAGTTTACGCCGAACATCAATTGGCTGGGTGGTAATGTCGATTTCCTGCGCGATTACGCCGCCAAGGTGCTTAGCCGATGCACGCGCCTCGTCCTTTGTGGCGCAGAGTGCATCCTTGAGTTTATCACCGTACTCATTAAAGATTTGGTGAGCTCCCGCGGGGTAGTCGATACAAAAGTTTAAGAGTACACTGAGGCACAAGCTATCGGGCTTGATAAGCTCTTTAGCGAACCCCGATTTGAGCAAGTAGTCGCGGTTGGTCTTGTTATTAGCCACAGCATTGCCCAAAACCCGCAACTTTGTAGGGTCCTCGAGGGTTTCCTTTGTACATAATTCAGGCATGAGCTCTGTGAGCCAGGCCTTGTCTTGAGATTCACGAGCTTTTTCCAGAACTTCGGTCCAGTTCATGTAAGCAAAAGTTCCAGTGGCATGGTGATCGGCCGTAACATGATCCTCAGGGGAACTGCTACAGGGGAGCCTCAAAGTTGTTTGCCACTGGAGAAAAAGCCAAAACTCCTGGGGAAATTGGGTGAAAAGGTCTACATTCCAAACTAAATGCTCAAATGTAAATATGCTATAAATAAATAAGGGTTGCTATGCAATTTTGTGTTTCCCAACCAACTCTTGGCAAGCAAGTGCGCTAGGGCTTGCCAATAATAATTTCGGCAGGTAAACAAAGGTGATTTTTTGTCCAAAACGGGTGGTGGTGGGGTATTGTGTGGGGGTATCTTGAGGGTATCTTTACTGCAGGGTATCAAACTATCACGACTAGCGTGTTTATATAAATTAAAGTCAAATAAAAGAACAAAGTAACGGCCCGCGTTACATTACGACACACTTTGACTTTGACTTGACGGTAGGAATTTCCGGTGGACTGTCGAGGCCGAGATCGCCTGACGCTTGCGGTGCCATTTGTGGAGTCGTTTGCTGTGCCACTGCGGCAGCAGAGGAGCGATCGCCAAAGAACTGTGACGCACGTTGCTTTATGGTTGGTTTGAGCGAAGCAACAGAAACAAGCCTACGCATTGATTTTCCTGTAGTCTTGAGTTTGGCAAATGATCGTTTCATGCTGAGCTGGCGGCTTTCCACTGTGGAATGGGTATAAATTGAAGAGTTGCGGAATGAAGAGTCAATGGCGCTGTCCCTTCTGACAAGAACGCCAATTAAGCTGGAGAAGATAGTATCAATGTTGATGCACTGTTTGGCACTAGTCTCAAAGAATGGAATGTTTCCCCAACGCTGAGCGAGAGCCCGCCCCTCAGCCTTGGTGACTTGGCGTTCACCTTCCAGATCGCACATGTTGCCTACGAGTACGAGCGGCACGTTGTGATTATCCTTGATGCTGGCAACCTGGTTGCGAAGCGCCTCGAGCTCTTCAAATGAAGACCGTGATGAAATGCTGTACGCCAGCACAAACCCTTCAGAGTTTTTAATGTAGAGCTCACGCATGGCGGTAAACTGTTCGATACCAGCGGTATCCAGGATTTCAAGAGAATAACTGCGCCCGTTGACTGTTGTTTGTTTGCGGTACGAATCTTCGATTGTTGGGTCGTAATTGTCGAGGAATATTCCCTGTACGTACTGAGTGACGATGGCGCTCTTGCCAATACCACCAGCTCCTAATATAACGATATTGTATTCTCTCATGTGTGCAGAAATATTTGGGTGTTCAAGGTGTCTTTTAAGTTTTCAAGGCCCCTCCAACTTTGAAAAATATGAGCTCGAGGATGGTTTGTGTATATTTATATAATCTCAGCCGCCCACCACAGGGGGGGAGCACATGATATGCAAACATGAGTGACGCCCGTAAACTATCTCTCAGTGATCTGCTTTCGTCAAGGCATTAAACTAGCGGGTATAGTTTAAATTGTGCATTTGCACGTAAATATCGCGTTTTGGCGTCTACAAACTGCTCTAAACCACACTGGATATCAGTATCAATACTCAGAGACATGCAGAATGCATGGATCTGCATAACGTCTATATACTCGTTTCTCATTTCCAGCGCCTTGAAACAACCCATGCTCCCCTGAGATATCCCCTGTTGTCGCATATTGAGAACTACTCGATAGATGAACCGATTGCCCACAGACAATTCCAATCCTCTTTGAGTTTGACTGTTGTTTTCTTGATTCCTTTTTTTTCCAATGGTGCCACTGGTCCATACTCGCTAGATGACAAATATGTAAACAAACAAACGCACGCTAGCACAATTTTTCATAGATTGCCTGTACGACAGAGTCTGGTCCCAATGATCGCCCCCAAGCCAAAAATACCGATCTGCAATTAGGTGGAGCTACATTCCACATATCGGTAATAGGTATTGACGGTAGTTTTGATAAATACGCAGATAAAATAAACAGATTTATAGAGAGCTGTTAAATACAAAGTGCACTTCCTGGAAGAAAACCACTGTGAAATTACGTGGCGGCAGCAGCAACAACTATTGCGACTCGCCCGTACCCGATTCTGCTGTTGAGTCTTCCTGGGCTTTAAGCTGCTCAGCACACGATTCACAATGATCGAAAAATAATTTAATTGAATTGAAATGCATTTTGCAGGCTTTGCATTCACCAGAATCTTTGGTTTGAGGATCGAAATGCATGAGCTTGAGGTGCCGCTTCAGTACATCTAATCGGTTGAAGCCTCCACCGTTTCGATGGCATGAGGAATTGTGGTCCCAGTATGGGCATTGAAGCGAAGGCTTACTGTGGGATCTAATGTGGCGTTTCTGGTCGCTAGATCGTGAAAAGCTCCAATCGCAGTCTTCAAATGTACACCTGAATGGACGGTCCAGCGTAGAGGCTTCAACATTAGGAGTAGTGTACTGACCAACACCTCCTCCAGAAGCTTGTGGACCATTAGGACCATTAGGACCCCCTGGTGGGTGGATATTTTGGGGCGTGTGGAACCGGCCACTCGCTGCCAAAATAGCATTCCTGTGCTGCTGCTGCTGCTGCTGTTCTTGAAATTGGTGTTGTGCTTGCTGTACTTGTTGATCAATCGCCTGTTGATCGCTCTGCTGCCTCTGCGCAGCAACGCGACGGTCGTGCACATCTCTATCATGCTGCTCCTGAATATGAGTGCGCAGTCTGTTTACGTCTCCAGGGTTTTGACGCCACGCTTGATCTTCTTTGTACACAGAGCTATTGAGTCCATGGAAACGACCATCGTGTGGACCTGCGATTGGTGTGCGCTCGAATGCTGCCTGGACAACTCTATCTTGCCCCAGGGACGGTAAAGTAGGCTTCGGGTCACTTCGTTCAGGGAAACGCAAGTTTATGCTGAAAATTGCATTCTCTATAAACGGTAAACGCGAATCGTCTGTTTGTGCGTGTTCACCATCCTCGGGGCTGGCGCTTTTATCATTACCACTTGAGCCGCTCCCATCAGTCAGACTTGGGAATCGCTCTCTTGAGTCCTTATCACTGCCACTAGGAGAGTCATTGCCGAGACTCTGTGATTGTTGTGGCGTATCACTAGTGGAATGGCTCAAAGCTTTGTGGGGAACTTGAGTATACTGCGGTCGGAACCCGCCAAACTGACGTTGGCGGTCATTATGAGCCCTCTTGTGGGAATCGGGCCGAGCCTCGGGTCCAGAGCCTGTAAGTGGGAACTTTTCTGTTGCATTAGGATGGAAATCTTGGCCATGCGTTTGATCCATCATTTAGTTTGTGTTTTGGGGTCCTCTTTTTTGGGGGGAAAGTAGATTTTGGGGTTCTTCTTGGATCAGGTTCTCTACGCGGCAACTAATTAATCTCTCGAGCAATTGTTGCCGGCCTTTTTTTTTTGGTTTTTCTATTCCGTGTGTGTTTGTTTAATGACCAATTTCAGACCCGATTGATGAGCTATTCTGCTATTATATATCAAGCCCGGCAAACCATCCCTATTATGCACTTAGGTCAGCGCTCCATGCATGATGCACAGTATACCGCACTGGCACGGTGAAATCGATATAGACAAAACAAGATTGACTAGGACTAAGGGGTTTCATCCGAGACTCCCCACTTTTTCTATGGAGCTCCATACTCGTCTGGCAAACTACCTTCAAATCTCAACAGATAGCCGGTGCAGGTGCCATAATACTCTTCCTAAAGTTGACCCTTGAGAAAATGCAACTATGTACTCATATACCCTCAATTCCAAGCCGAATAGAGGTATTGAATCTTCTCTTGTAGGTTGTTGAACACTGTTCGGCGCATATACGCCCTTACCCTTCAATATGCATGTAAACCTTCATTACGTACAATTGCAGACTTCCATGCGTTAAAATCATGGGCAAGCGAACCTAGAAAAGAACTGCGGAACGACGATGTCTACATATGGCGGTAATTTAGATGACGCGACTTGTAATGTACCCATGGAAAGCGGCAAACCGGGGCAATACAGCAAGAAATCTGATCGAAAGAATTATCTAAATTATGATGTCATTTGCAGATGGCGAGGCTTAACAAAAAGAAATGCGCATTACAAACCTTTCTCCTCCATGTCATGAGACTGCATGACGCGTATTGGTAGCACATAATTTTGACGTTTTCAGGGCCCAAGCGACTCCAAAGAACCTGTGTATGCAGCTATCTGGCCACAACAAGAGCTCTATTCCGAGCCGGTAAACTTTAAACCAGATATATATAATTTCCCGAGCTAAAATTTCAGAATTAGTAGGTGGTACAACTAGGCGACCCCTACATACTTCCTCACATGAAGGAATAATTTACCGGGAGCATTGGCTGCTCTAACGCTGAGTAAGGCCCCGGCAGTCGGGTACAGGCAGTCTAGAGAATGGAATAATCGCTGTAGACTAAAGATTGAGGATGTTTAAAGATAATGTACTCAAAAATTAAGCATCAAGATGCCACGCCAGCAGTATTTCAGCTACATTATCTAGCTTGACTCCTCTACAAGCCCAAACAATGTCATTCCGTGGCGACTTTTAGGTGTTCCCTGCATGCAGCCGTGCATGTTCCAAAGTGTCCACGTAGGGCACCAGGTTTTCCGTGGACGCACCTTAAAAGCGCTTTGCCTCCCAAAGCCGCACATATACAAATAAAGAAATTTTTCCAAGTTAAAGTTTTGTTTCTCAAGCTGATCCCGGGGTGAGGCCGCAAGGGCGCTTTTTACCCCGAGACTTGTTAATTGGGCGCCCTAACCCCGTCAAGCGGCAATCAGTAGCTGTCAAAGTGTATTCGCTTGGAAAATACCGCAGAAGTTATCCAAACTCCTTAGATCTGAACAGCGCGTGTGGCTGCTGGTAAACTACATTAAACTTATCTTTAATAGTAGCTAAACTCGTCCCAGAAATTTGGCCCTCTATGCTAAACCCCTTTTTCCAGTGAGATACGGAGTTGGCCAATACCCCGCGAAATGCTGAGCATTACAGTGATTATCAGAGTTCAGCGTAAAATGTTTAGAACACGATTCCAGGAATTAACAAGCGGGGTATGGTTTGGTAAGGTCAAACAGCATATACGGTTGTCTAGACCACCAGATACTTGGTATGCATGACTACCGCCAAAATCAATAGGCAGGCCAGTTGAAAAACCAAGCTTGCATATTGATGCTCATGATCGAGTCAAGTTGAATTCTTGAAACTTCATTCGCCCAGGTCCCTCACCGAGGGCGACTCGAGACGATATTACCAAATAGTCAACTCAACACCTATCATGTCTCCTCACCCCACTGACTTGACTATTGCCGAGCTCGACCAGCAAGAGGCCGACTGCTTCTTTGAAGGATTCAATGCCGACATTGCCTTCGAATTGGGCTGCATTTTGCGTGAAGCTGCCAAGGAGTTTTCTGCACCCGTGCTGATCCAGATCTCCAACGTTTCTGGAGTCGTTTACTTTCAGTGCTGCTCGAAACCCGGTGTCGTGCTTGACAATGAGGCGTGGGCCACTCGTAAACGTCGCACGGTTATTCACTTCAACCGTTCTACTTTTTACATTGGCTGCAAGTTGCGTGCAGAGGGCCGCACTATGCTCGAAGCATTCAAGCTCGACGAGCTCGAGTACGCTGCACACGGCGGTGGTTTCCCCATCCGCGTTCGCGGTTCTGAAGGTATCCACGGTGTAATTGTCGTGAGCGGCTTGCCCCAGCACCAGGACCATGACCTTATCTACCAGACTGTTTCTTCATTTGTGCGCACCTAAACAGTAGAGTAGAGTACTTTAGCAAATTCATAGACTAGATAATCTAAATTGTTGAAGCTTGAGAGCCGCTTTCTTTCTCTTTTTAAATAATCGTTTCGATCTGAGTGGCATAGCCGAGAAGGTTCTCAATCAGATGATCGCCCTTATCCTCAGCACTCTCTTCAGTGGGGAAACTAACCCGTCCAGCGGTGACAGTCCACCCGCGCTGCTTGGCAAACTCAATAAACTCCTGATCGCTCTGGAAAAACAGTAGATGGCGTGCATTGGCCAGTGGTAACGAAGTGTACGCACGCTCGCTGCATAACGCGATCTCGTTGCGGATAGTACTTTGGAGACTTTGAGTGAGAATAGCAAACTCGGGTGCAGGGAACTGCGACTGCTCTGTGACTGCCTGCCAGGCCCGGTCATAGGCACCCTCCATGAGCCAGCGTTCGAGCTTGATGGGGTACTGAATGTATTCGTCCTGCTCAAGGTGCTGTGGCAGCATTTCCAGCTCGGAATTGAACTCAGTGATATCGTTTGTGGCCAGCAACAGCAAAAGATTAAGCGCCAAAAGCTTACTGGCGTTCTCGCTAGGCTCGAGTTTCAAGTGAGGAGAGTAAAACGGCCGCAACTCTGCGAGCAATCTGTAGATTTCTTGTGCAGAGCCGCGGGCGTGGATCAGCGCCAGGACACCCATTTCCAGCAGCTGGCGGGCCGCCATCAGGTCCTCGGATGAGAACGCGGGTGTCGGCTCGAGCAGCCCGATTTTTGCAAACTCGAGCTTGATCTTGGGGAGCAGTTGGACCGCTTTTTGGTACTCATCACGGCCAAAAAGGTCCAGAAACTCTTGTGACAGCGATTGTAGTGACATTACTAAGTTGTGCCCACCCCCAGAACCCACCATTGAGGACCCCCTCGGATTATCACCTTTACTACTCAGCATCGGTCCACCCACACCTTCTTTTCTAAAACTTTTAAGCAATTCAAGGTTTAAAATTTGGACAAAATTTCAAGAGAAAAATGCTCAGAGCAATAAACCGTAGGTTCGCTACCCGAGCCTATTCTAGCATTACAGAATCCCTCGCAGGGCCTCCATCTATAGACTATGCCAACCCCACCGGTTTGTTTGGTAACCCTGAACTAACAACCCCGCAAGGGTTCCGTGATTTCACTCAGCGCTCTCTTGAGAAGGCTACTACGCTCAGTAACGACATTATCAGCGGCAAGGTCTCCCATTCAGAGAGCATCCTGCGGCTCGACGTCTTAAGCGATGTTATCTGCAAAGTAGTGGACATGGCCGGTTTCGTGCGACTATCGCATCCTGACGAGGAAATGCTCAGGGCAACCACTGATGCACATGAAATTATGTTTGATTTCATGAATGAGCTCAACACATCGCGGCCTCTTTATCAGGTCGTTTGCGACGCACTCAAGGAACCCCTCAGCACCGAGCAGCGTCGTGTGGGAGAGATCCTCAAGCACGACTTTGAGAAAACCGGTATCCAGTTTGACTCTCGTGCCGAGGCCAATACTTTTGTCAAGTGCTCAAACATTGTCTCGGTTGCTGGCCAGCATTTCCTCGATAACATTGGGCCAAGAGATCCGTACATTACGCTTTCAGCAAAGCAGTTGCGGGGACTAGACCCACAGCTTATCAGTGAAATCTCCACTTTTACCGGGAAAGCTCGGTTGCCATTAATGCAACTGGGTGAGCTCGCCCTACAAGTAGTCGACTCCTCACATACCCGCGAAGTTATCTGGCGTGCCCTCAAGAGTGCTTCCCCTGAGCAAGTTGAGCTCCTCAAACAAATTCTTACTCACCGGTATGGACTCGCAGCTGCTTCTGGCTATAGATCATTTGCCGAGTACGAGCTCAGCGATAAGCTCATGAAGAACCCAGATAATGTGTCTGTATTCTTGCAATCTTTGGCAAGCACAGTCTGGCCCAAGGCCAAACAGGAAGTGCAGACTATCAGCCAGGGACCCAACCTGATTATGCCGTGGGATCACATGTACTATATCAACAAGCTCAATTCAGCCAAAAGGGGTCTCGCTAAAGATGCCAGCGCAATAATGTCCTATTTCAGTCTGGGTAATGTGCTGCAAGGTATCTCTGACCTTTGTGAGCGCCTCTATGGTATTCGGTTTGAGCCCGGTACTGTAAGAGCTGGAGAAGTGTGGAGTCCCGAAGTACGCCGATTCGACGTTTATGAAGGGTCGCGTAAAATCGGTGTTATTTACTGCGATCTTTTTTCAAGAGACGGCAAGTCGCCCAACCCAGCTCATTTCACCATCCAGTGCGCTCGCCAAGTTTTACCATGGGAAACTGAGCTGTATTCGAGTCCTGACCTGGAGACATATGAGACTAGTTCTGGTATTGAAAAGTACCAGCTGCCCAAGATTGCCCTCGTGTGCGACTTTTACGTCCGCGATGGCAAGTGCTTCCTGTCTTTCCACGAAGTACAAACACTCTTCCACGAGATGGGTCACGCTATTCATTCTATGATTGGTCGTACAAAGCTTCATAACGTCGCCGGAACTCGCTGTGCCACTGACTTTGTAGAGCTTCCGTCTATTCTTATGGAGAAGTTCGCCAGCGAACCACAAGTTCTCGCGTTGTTTGCCCGCCACTACGAGACAGGCGAACTTCTTCCGCCAGCACTCTTCAAGCAAGTGCAGCAACTCAACACCAACACGGAACAATGGGAAACCTACCATCAGATCTTACTGTCCCTCATTGATCAAAAGCTGCACTCATCTATCGCGGGTCAGTCTGATTTCGACCCCGAAGCAGCAGTAAGGGGCCTCATCCGCAAATACAGCATATTCCCTACAGTTTTCTCGCAGCAGTATGCTCAGTTTGGGCATCTTGTTAGCTATGGTGCTACCTATTATAGCTACCTGCTCGACCGGTGCTTGGCGAATATCTTTTGGGATAGATTGTTCGCGCAAGATCCTCTCAGTGCTGAAGGAGGCCATCGGTTTAAAGATGAAGTTCTTAAATGGGGTGGTTCAAAAGATCCCCTCGAGCTTATCAACAATATTGTCGGTAAAGACATGAGCTACGAGGAGGTAGCAAAGCATTTATAATTAGCATAAAGGTACAAATAGCACATATTGCCTCAGTTTTGTTTTATTTTCTATGTATTTTGCGGTTGAAAAAGATTGTCGTAAAACTACTCGACAGTGCACAGTTTGTATGTAGATAGGTAGCTAGTAGAGTTAATGAGAACTCCTTCAACACAGAAAGCAAATTGGTCATTCTAGATGATTTTTGAAACTATAAATATAATTATATGAACCCTCTCTCCGAGCGTAAAGTCATGTGCAATGCATCAATAGCATCCACCATATCACTATAAACTCGCGTGAGGTCCGGGCCTTCTTTCTTTTCGCCCTCGTTTGCACCAATAATTGATTTCTCAAACGCATCTTGCTGAGTGTGCGCGGCAAACTCTCGGTACCGCGCTGGGAGCTCGAGCCGTGATGTCTTGGCCACCTTCTGGGGGATAAAGGGCCTATGCGTAAGTTCAACCACCTTGTTGGCATCGTCTAGACGGGCATGAGGCATCTTCCCAGATATAATCTGGCGAGTCAATAACTGGGGTATCTTTTCCTCCTCGATATCGAGTTTACGAGAAATGAACTCAAACGTAACCCGTGAGTATGGTCGAACCAGCTTCAAAAGCAATAGATGCTGGAAGCACTCGTGTAGTGCCGGCACCATATAACGAACCACTAGTGGATCCTTGTAAAAAGTAGTTTTGCTCTCACAAGAAGAACCGTCGCACTCTAGAGCGGCCTTGAAAGCTTCCATATCAGCATCGGTGAATGCCTGGACTAGCTGCTGCAAGAAGTCCAGTTCTGGTGAGTCTTTGTATGCCAAGATATCTTGAGAATCAAAGGGGTTGATACCTAGCTCAGTCAGGAGTGTGCACACAACGTGGTACTGCAGGACACGAAGACGGTCTGGAAGGCCTGCCTCATCATAGCTTTTAAATGCTTTAAGTAGAATTGTGCGAGCTTCAGCCCAACGAGTACGTCTTACCGCCACGACACCTCCACATTCACGAATAATGGCGAGGATGCGAGGGTGGGCCATTTGGTATTCTGTACTACGACAGACAGTATTGTAGAGCTCTTCTTCCTGGTTTGAATTTGTTTTCATGGCGATTTGTATACGAAGAGCAAGCGCCTCTAGGCTAACGCTTGATTTCCACGGGTCCGAGTCTGCCATGTCTGCATCCATCTCATCAAGTAGCGCCGAGCTTTCAGAGTAATTGCCGTCTGCATAGAGTGATTCGGCGAGTTTGAGGGTTATTCTGCATGCCAAGCGCTCACAGCCACGGGTATTAGCGAACCGAGCAGTTGCACTTCTGAGCAAGTCATTGACTTGGGGGTAATCCTTGAGAACCTGGGTCATATTCATAAAGCTCTGGTCCCGGTAACTCTGGTTAATTTGTGAAGACACAAGCTGGTCTAGGAATTGGTTGAATGCATTCTCGACAGAGAGCCCCAGTTCTGGTCGCCTGACAACGAGCTTGAGGATTTGCTTGCTGGCTTTTACAGCAATTTCGGTGCCTCTGCTGCTTTGAATAATCTGTGAAAACATATCTTTGGCGGTTTGCGGTTCTGATTCGCGATGGCTCTTGCTCTGATAGTAGAGGTTCTCGGGATCATCATCAGGATCTTGACCCATTGTCTGATCACTACCACCCTCATCACTATAACCAAAATCATAGTCTGCTGAATCGCAGCTAGGCATGAAATCGTCCTCGTCGCTCATGTGTGGCAGCAGGTAGAGGTAACCCTGGCGGTCTCAGACTAGAGGTTGGAGACAGCGGTGTGCAGTGGTTTCGTCAATGTGAGACTGCCAATTGCCTAGGTATATAATGTGAGTGGATATCCCAGAGTTTTTGTATATATGATAGGGGTTACTGTACGTTTGGGCCCCGACTTGATGCGATTCAGGTTCAGGTGCTCAAGTACTTGAACAGTAAAGGCATGCTGGAATCTCAGCAATTCAGGGTTCACTTGTGTACACTCATAACAATAATATATCTAGATAGCTATCTACAGCTTGAACGGTTTACCCTTGCCAAAAGTGTACACATCGATGCCAAGCTGGGAGGTGATACGCAGAGGGCGGCCATTCAACTTCTCGGCATTCTCAATCGCGACGATAAATGCATCGATAACTTGCTCCACAGGGACACGGTCAGCGGTAGCATCGTTAAAGGACTCTCCAACAGCAGCGACACCCTTGGCCAGAATACCGGTGGGACTAAAAGAGGGGCAGACGGCTACAGAGTAGATTCCATAGTTTTCACCGTATGGTCCCATGCTCCGGGTCAATTGCACTACACCTGCTTTTGCAACGCCATAAATGGGCTGCCCAGGCTGAGGGTAGATACCAGCGAGCGAAGCGGTGTTGATAATGATACCGGGCTTCTCGGCCTTGTGGGCAAAGTAGTCAAAGGCAATACGGGCACCGATGATAACACCATCCAAATCGATGCGGAGGGTGGACTCCCAGCTCTTATCGTTGCGGTCATCCGTGTAAAAGTCAGTGTAGTCTGCGATACCGGCATTGTTGACTACAACGTCAATTGTACCAAACGTTTTGACTCCCAAATCAAACAATGCTTCCTGGTCAGTACGCTTAGTGACGTCACACTTGCCAAACACTGCTTTGGACCCCAATTTCTCGGCAGCTGCACGACCAGCCTTGTCGTCGATATCTCCAAGCACCACCTTGGAGCCCTTTGAGACAACTCTTTCGGCGAGGGCTTTACCAAATCCTGAAGAAGAGCCTGTGATTAAGATAACTTTGTTGTTGAAGTCGAATGGCATTGTGGGGTGTGGGGACGGGCACCCTCACATTTAATACCAGTATTTCTGGGGTCACGTGGTGAGGAGTGCCCCGCAGTGCATAGCCGAGCTTTAGAGGGTGAAGAGTGGGAGAGTTTATTTGGTTTTGCAGCATTTAAAGCCGGCACTGCTATACGCAATGCTCAAGTATCCCTTCTCTGCTATGCTTTTACAATAATTATTACTCTACATGATAAACGTTTCATATATACCCCCTAATCTACTTTCCAAAATCTACCCCCCATGCCTTGAGGCTCCCTTAACTCATCATCCACCCATTTATCGAGATTCTGGGCCCTGAATGCCTGGAAATCCCACTCCTCTGGCTCAATTGCGTCTGTAAGTTTCCATATGTACGCCCACGCCTTTACGGGACCCTGCATAGTCTCCACCTCAACAAGTTCACGGTCGTACTCTAATCCCTCAAAATAATCAAGCCGTTTGAGTCCCTTGTCGTCAATTCCTGAAACAAGCTTGCCGTGGACCTGCTTTTGCGAGTCCTTGACGATTCCAGGGTAATCACGGTCTTTGAGCTTGAACCGACCATAATCGTGCAGAATTGCATCCTGGTACTCGATTCCTTGAAGTTTTTTTTCGCCAAAAACAACACGGGCCATCACTTCTGGGGCCATGAGCGTACCATACACAAAACAATACATCCTGACAAACTTCCTTCCTCTCTCCTTCTTTATCAATTTCTCTTGATTTTAATTTAGATGGGTGTCCCGGCATTTTTTCGATGGCTCAGCCGTAAATACCCACGAATTATTCTACCAGCGCTCGAAGATGAGCCAGAAGTAGTCGACGGCGTCGAAGTCCCCGTCCAGTATAGCTCTCCAAACAAAAACCAGGAGCTCGATAACCTCTACCTCGATATGAACGGTATTGTGCACCCGTGTACCCATCCAGAGGGTCGTCCTGCGCCTGAGACTGAAGACGAAATGATGATTGAGGTTTTCAGGTACACAGACCGCGTGCTACAGCTCGCGCGCCCGCGTAATGTGCTCATGATAGCAGTTGACGGTGTTGCACCGCGTGCGAAAATGAACCAGCAGCGCAGCCGTCGTTTCAGAGCCGCCCAGGATGCCAAAATCGCCGCTCAAGTCAAGGAGCAGCAGCTCGAAGAGGCTCGTCGCAGAGGCGAGGAAATCGATGAGCTTATACAGGGTAAAAAATCGTGGGATACAAACGTTATTACTCCTGGTACCCCCTTTATGGAGTTTTTGGCTACTTCTCTGCGTTATTGGGTCGCCTACAAACTAAATTCTGACCCCGGATGGAAGAATCTCAAGGTCATCATCTCTGATGCTACTGTCCCCGGTGAAGGTGAGCACAAGATCATGAACTTCATCAGAGCTCAAAGAGCAGACCCTCAGTATAATCCCAATACCACCCATTGTATTTATGGTCTTGATGCCGATCTAATTTTCTTGGGGCTGGCTACGCATGAACCTCATTTCCGTGTCTTGCGTGAAGATGTTTTCGCACAAAATAAAGTCTCAAATGCCCAGTTCTCTGCTGCTCTAGATAAAAAGGAGAAACCACCAAAGCCGTTCATTTGGCTCGACCTAGGTATCCTCAGGCAATACCTTGAAGTCGAGCTTGATATCCCTAATCAAGGATTCCCGTTTGACTTGGAGCGAGCTATCGATGACTGGATTTTCATGGCATTCTTTTGTGGTAATGATTTCTTGCCGCATTTGCCTTCCCTCGATGTGCGTGAGAATGGCTTGGATATCCTCTTGTGGTCTTGGCGACGTGAGCTAGTGAAAATGCGTGACTACATGACCTGCGACGGTGAAGTTGATTTGCACCGTGCATCGCTCTTATTACGAGGCGTCGCCTCTCAGGAAGATGATATATTGAGGCGCCGTCACGAACAGGAAGAACGTCGTGAGCGTGACGCTGAACTACGCAGAGAACAGGCCCGCAACCGCCGCCAGCAGCGCCAGACTACTCAGGGTGTTGCAATTTCCAAGGGAAAGGATGTTGCGCCCATTAATCCGTTGGATAATATCCCTCTTTACAGCACATCGGGTGAACAGGTGGGCGGTACCAAAATGGATGATACAGAGCTCGTGCAAAAGCGTAAACAAATCACATTGGAGAATCAAGTTGATGAAACTACGCCCACAAAGCGCGCTAAAGTCGAACCACCTCCCGAGGTTGAGGAAGATAATGAAGACGAAGAGGAGCAGGATGTTGATGTTGCTGGTACTGGCGATGAACCAGTAGAGGCACCAGTAGAAGCTGTCGTGCCGGTGAAGCCAATCGAAAAACCTCCCGTCGAAGACAATGTCAAGTTATGGGAGCAGGGATATCACGACCGCTATTATGAAAACAAATTTGGAATCGACCCCAAGACAGACCCTGCTTTTGTCAAAGAGATGGTTCACAAGTACATTGAGGGTGTTTGCTGGGTACTCAAATACTACTATCAAGGATGTCCTTCTTGGACTTGGTACTACCCATATCATTACGCTCCCTTTGCTCAGGATATGACAGAACTTGAAGGCTACAAAATTGAGTTTGATGAGGGTATTCCTTTCCTGCCTTATGAGCAGTTGATGAGTGTGTTGCCAGCTGCTTCAAACCACACCCTTCCCAAAGTTTTCCGTCCACTGATGAGTGACCCTGACTCGCCCATCATTGACTTTTACCCCGAAGATTTCCCCATTGATATGAATGGTAAGAAAATGTCTTGGCAAGGTATTGCGCTGTTGCCATTCATTGATGAGGAGCGTCTCCTAACTAATGTTAGAGCAAAATACCCTGAACTGACACAGGGCGAAAGAGATCGCAACTGTCGCAAGGAGCCAATCTTGTTGGTATCGGGCGATAGCCCACTGGTTGAAGAGTTCCTCAAGCTTTATAAAGACTTGCCGAGCCTCGAATTCAAGTCATGGCTCTCCAAAGGTTTAGCAGGTACGGCTAGTCGTGAACCAGACTATGAGCCCCACAAACCGCTGATTTGTCCTGTTCAGGCGATAAACTTCCCTGATGTGGCAGATAACCGGGCCATAACTGTGCAATATGTCATTGATGAGAACTCAATTCATAAGTCTATGCTTTTGCAAGGTGTCAAATTGATGGAGAATGTCTTGACTGAAGAGCAAAAAGAGATTATTGTTCATCGCCGTAATAAGAGCGATCGTCGCGATACGAGATTCGACCGTCGTGAGGAAGCTCGCTTCCAAGCAACTGATGGATACGCTGAGCCTCGTCCCAAACGTGCTGGTAGCTATAGTGCTTTTATTGAGGAAAGTACCAGGAACCAACATTACCAGGCAGGCGCAGCATACAACAACAACTACGGAAACTATCAGCGTCAAGGCAACTATCCTCAGCCAGGCAATTGGGCATCTCCAGGGTGGAATCCGCGAAACCATCAGCCAACCGAATGGGCATCCGACTCTCACGGATGGAACCCCAGAAACCACCAACAAAATGACTGGCCCTCAGGATGGAACCCCCAGAATCAGCAACAGCAGGGAGGATGGCATAATAGTTCCCGAGGTCATCGCGGTGGCCGTGGTGGTGGAGGACACCAGAATTCGTGGAGACAGAACAATAATTCTTGGGGGAATAATAACCGATAGCAATAAATAGTCTACAGCACATATACATAACTTACTACTAGCATCAAACAAGCAAACGCAGAGCATCTTCTCAAACCACTAGTGTTTGATGTGTCTAGCAGAGTCTCGCGAACCTCACGAGCATAATGGTGCGCCATAGCTTTTGCATCATTAAATTGAGTTCTGTATCTAGAATTCTTGAGCTTTTGCGCATGATAAGTCCAGACTTTGTGCATAGTCTCCGGTAAAGTACCCTGTTGGTTTGGCATGCAATCTATCCAGTCAAGTACACCGCGTTTGGTCTTTGCTGGAACATCGCTTGGAATCAAATGAGTTAAAAATGAGCATGTTCCGTTATCAAAGTTCTCTAGGAACCATATTTTCTCTTTATTTGTGCCAATGCATGGAAGGCCATGCACAAGCATGATTGCACAAGCTTCTACCTGGGTAGTGGATTTGGCGAACTGGGGCAGAAATTCGTCCAAACAGTCACGTTTATAGTATATTGCATTGGGTGGGGCCATATCGCTGCTGGCCAGCGCAAAAGCCCAGGTGAAAAACAAAAGTGCCACGAGCATATCAAAGGGGATGAAGGATGTGGTACACCCTGTCACACCTGAGGGTAAATGTGGGAAATAAATAATGCTAGATATTAGATGGGATAATACTGGTTTAGAGACACTCATTTGGGTCAGTGCTATCGATAAGTTTACGCAAATCACCACCACCCTCGTATTTTGCAAACATATCGCCTAGAGTCTCAAACCATTGGCAGTGATTCTCCGCCATTCGTTTTCCTATCCCTGGTACAAACATTAGAGACTCTCTCATTACATCTTTGGGGTCGGTTTGGGATTTGACCTTGAGAGACATGAGTTTCTGCACATTTTGATCCACGTACCGAACCAGCGCGAGGTCTTTAAGGAACTCAATTATCCAGGAAACAGTTTTCTTGCGATCTTTAGCGTAAACAACTCGTCTTCCAGTGCGCTGTATTTGTATTTGGGTCTGGATGTGCGACTCTATTGATGGGTTCGGTGGGAGAGGCTCGGTAGTCTCCTTGTTATTGAGCGAGTCCCGTACTCGACGCTGAAATGCTCTATTATAAGCTGCCTGTTGCTTTTTGAAAAGCTTCTGATACCCTTCAGCAATGTATAAGCATTCTTTGCCGATATGGTCCTCAATCGTGGCAAAATCCGAGTGTTGCCCTTGGAAAACAGAGCAGGTTTCAGGATCAAGCACGACCAATGCTTTATTTTCGCGCTCAGTGTGCATATCGCCCTCGACATAGGCCTGCAGATGATGATTCCAAACTGTTTTGGTTTCACGAGTCAAGACAATGTAAGATATCACCCCATCCAAGCGGCTGGTGGATTTTTGAGTGTACGGGATCCCCGCTTCGTCTAGCGCGGCCGCCAAACAATCGAGCTCGCCATGAATTGTACAGTGCAGCTCCTTGACACAGTCGTTGCGGTTCCAACTGACTTTGGCGAGTTTAGGGCCGCGGTATTTCGGTTTCGAGGGAGGTTTCGAAGCCGATTGTGAGCGGCTTGCTGCTGCTGATGTTTTAGATGACCCTTCGACAAATTTACGTGGTTTACGCACTGAAGACGAGTCTACACTCTGTGCGGAACGAGCCTGTACGAATTTCGGTCTTCGAACTCTTTTAGTGGGTGGACTCATATCCAAACCACCAAGTGGCTGGTGGCTCGATTCAATCATTCCAGTCCAAAGGTGTTGTTCCTGCTATACTTTGTATATATAAATTCCGAGCGTAAACAAATCTAGTCTCTCGCTTGGGACTTGTCTTAATCAGCAGTGTCTACTACCGCCGCTTCTACTGCCGCCTAATGTCAGCAGACACCACCCACCCCCCCTTGCACCTTTGCGTAAACCGCAATCTCCACTTTATCTAGATGCACAATGACTCTTATGACGTCACAATCACTCTGTTTCGATTGGACAGACGCAGGTGTGACTAATTTTTGAGAATCGAGTTAAATAGCATCCATAGAACTGGCATATTTCAGAAACCTTCCTTGCCAATCCAATAAATTATCAAAAATGAGTGAAGGTCCCAATGAACGTAACGGCGCTACTGAGGTCAAGAGTGGCAACCCCTATGGCGCAAACCCCGCTGATTTCCTTTCTAATGTAGGAAGCTTCAAGCTTATCGAGTCAACGCTCCGTGAAGGTGAGCAGTTTGCCAATGCCTTCTTTGACACTGAAACTAAAATCAAAATCGCCAAGGCACTCGACGATTTCGGTGTTGACTACATTGAGCTCACCTCCCCCGCTGCCTCTGAGCAGTCTCGCAAGGACTGTGAAGCTATCTGTAAGCTCGGCCTCAAGGCTAAGGTCCTCACCCACATTAGATGTCACATGGACGACGCCCGTCTAGCGGTCAGCACTGGTGTTGACGGTGTCGATGTCGTTATCGGTACTTCGCAATTCCTGCGTCAATACTCACACGGTAAGGACATGGCCTACATCGCCAAGAGCGCCGTCGAGGTCATTGAGTTTGTCAAGAGCCACAACATTGAGATCCGTTTCTCTTCAGAGGACAGTTTCCGTTCCGACTTGGTTGACTTGCTCAACATCTACCGTACCGTCGACAAGATTGGTGTCAACCGTGTAGGTATCGCCGACACTGTTGGTTGTGCCAACCCTCGCCAGGTCTACGAGCTCGTACGCACTCTCCGCTCAGTCGTCTCTTGCGATATCGAGTGCCACTTCCACGATGACACTGGTTGCTCCATCGCTAACGCCTACACTGCCCTCGAGGCTGGTGCCACTCACATTGATGTATCCGTCCTTGGTATCGGTGAGCGTAACGGTATCACTCCCCTTGGAGGTCTCATGGCCCGTATGATCGCCGCTGACCGTGAGTACGTTTTGGGCAAATACAAGGTCCACAAGCTCCGCGACCTCGAAAACCTCGTCGCTGAAGCTGTTCAGGTCAACATTCCCTTTAACAACCCTATCACTGGTTTCTGTGCTTTTACCCACAAGGCCGGTATCCACGCCAAGGCTATTTTGGCAAACCCCAGCACATACGAGATCCTCAAGCCCGAGGACTTTGGTCTCTCGCGCTACATCCATTTCGCGAACCGTCTCACCGGATGGAACGCTATCAAGAGCCGTGTTGACCAGCTGCAGCTTAATCTCAGTGATGACCAGGTTAAGGAGGTCACTGCCAAGATCAAGAAGCTTGGTGATGTCCGTTCACTCAATATTGACGATGTTGACTCGATCATTCGTGATTACCACGCCACCTTGGCTACTCCTGCCTTGAAGGCCGCCGACGACTCTGATCTTCCTCCTGTCAAGAAACAAAAGAGCGATTAAATTCGCAGTTTATTTATGTCTGTAAATTAACCCCCTTTATCTATTACTACTATAGTTACCAGCGTCAACCAAGTCGTAGACGCTCTACGTTTAAATACACAATTCGGCCATATCAGGCTTGGTGCAGACCCATGTCGATGCGTACATGTTTACGCGGTCAATTGCAGTACCACTTTCACGCACAGCTGCTGGGTAGGTAGTAAATCCAAACTCTTCAAACACTTGTAGGTACCAGGGCGCCTTGGCTGAAGATCGTAGCATGACTCTTCCTCCAGGTGCCAGTGCCTTGTAGAGCTGGGAGACCTCCTCGTGAGCATCCTTACCCTTTGGATCAAACCAGTCCATATGGTCCATTACAATTGCAATGGTTACGGTGCCTGGGACTAGTCGCTCGACGACATCGTTGATACTGTCTGTATGCAGTCTAATTCCATCCAACGCTCCGTTACGACGTGCCAGATTGAAAAATCCCCGTTTGGTAAGGTATGCTGGACAGTTCTTGACACTATAACACCCCATGAGGCACAAGTAGTAAAAGTAATTGTCAGTCGAGATTTTGTACTTGTATACAACGGGCTCCAGGGTGTCCACGATGTAGTGCCAAATTGAGCCTTCAATCAAAGCCGCTTGATTGATTGGTACACCAAGCGACTTCCATAAGAATACAGAGTTGCCACAAACGATACGATTGAAGTTTTTGTTGAGCAGCACTGGTCGTAGCCTGGTCTCCCAGATTTTGGTTTGCTCGTCTAATGATCTTGCCTTGCAAAATTGTTCAACAACATCACGAGAACCTGATAATTTGAAGAGCCAGCGAACAAGTCTAAGAGCCCAACGAGTCGATCCAGTATTGTAGAGACCTAACTTGGTTCCAAATGTGCGGTCGCCAGCGTCGTACCAGTACTGGAAAGCTGGTGATGATAAGGAAACGCCGAGCTTTGACATTAAAAGTTGGTGAAACCCACTGTGTCTCCCCTCACCAAACATCTTCCAAACATCATCATACTCAAGATTGCGAAGCGCTGCGAGTTTAAGCTCTGCAAGGTGATTCTGGTGCGGGTTCATATCTACACCATGTATACGCCGAGGTGCGCTCTCAAGCGATGCATAGTGCAAGATATTATCGCCAGCAGAGGTAATTGCAAGCACCACATCATCTGACTTGAACTGTAGAATATTATGATCCTCAATGGGGTCTTCCCAAGTAAAGGCATAGATATACTGATCGTTGAATTGATGGTGTTTGGGGTGCGTGGTATCATAGAAAATGCGCCATATCTCTTTTTGGTAGTAAAAGGAAGGATACGGCATGTTCTGCTCAATAGATATCATAGCCGCATCAAATCCCTTTGAACGTACAATCTGTGTTTGAGCAATAGCAGAAATCGGCTGCTCTGGCGCCAAAACAGGCGATTCAGTGGCAAGCTGGAAGCGGTAATTCAGGTCATCAGTCTCTGTCTTTTTTGTTCCAATCCAAATATAGTACGGGATAAATCCCAAGGTAGTATTACGGCAGTTGAGGTTCTTTATGGTACCAAACCGGTACTCAACATAGTCGCGACGAGCTGGATCAAGATGAACGCGATCAAACTCAAACCATAGGCGCCAGAAATTACGCGAGATCCAGTTCACATGCCGAGCCAGTTCACCGCCCACCGTGGTAGTACGACTCGAGTAGTTACTCTCGCTTTGCACATAAAAGTCAACAATTCCTACTATACCAGACTTCTCCAAAAGCGTGTCGACCCTGTCGATTGTAGAGTGATAGTTGGGAATCATTGAAAGCGAGTACGATAAGGAAACAAAGTGAGCCTTTTCATTGGGCGGAAGCTCAAAAGAGTTAACATCACGGCAGTGAACAAAAACGTTATTCAGGCCCATGCGAGCAAACCTCTCTTCGGCGACTTTACAAAGAGAAGGACTCAAGTCAACAAGGTAGATTGCCTTGAATCGACTCAAGGGCATAATACTAGCCATATACTCTATGTTGGAGCCCGTGCCTCCACCAAATTCTACCCAGATGAGTTCACGGCGGTCTTTGAGGTGGTTGCGAGCAATTTCGAGCATGTCCTCGCGGCCCTTGAGAAGTGTTTTACGAGTCTGATCGTAGATTGAGGCCTGCGACTGATAAAAGTTTTCCAGTGCAGTTTGTTGGTCGCTATGCTTGCCAATAGGGTGAAAGAAACAAGCATAGCAGAACTTGAACAGAGTATACAGTTGAGAGTGGAAACACGCAGCAAACGCAAGTGCAACAAACGCAGCGAGTATAAGAACAGGCATATTCCAGTGGATATTTCAGAAGAGTATGAGCACCTTTTATGGGACGCACGTGGAGGTTAACGCAGATGCGTCTAATATGCATCAATGTGCATATCGGAGCAGGTACTATCCTAATGGCAAAACGACGCGCTTTGTGCTGCTACAAATTCTTTCAATCTGATTAACTGTAGATTTGAGTTTCACCTGGGCTCTATCTCAAGCTATATTCTCAACAACGCACGTGGTCCACGTGGTACAAGTCAGCGACAATCATCAAACTCCAGGAGGTAGAGCTACACAAATAGGTAAAAAAAGACTTTAGCCACCTCAGTATTTGCAATCAGGGCCATCTCAGTATCTTAGTTTGCATTTCAGCCGGCAATTACAGTGCTCAATGTCCTGCCTATGGAGGTCCCGTACGCTATCTTTTCTGGGGGTCACAAAGAGTCAATCACTACTTGACGCCTTTAAATAGGACTCAATGCACTCACAAATTGTCTTTGATCTGCTTTTCCTCCACGGCATTGCCAATATGTATTTACCCCCAGACTCTCCCCCAGAGGTGATTAAAAAAACTGGTTCAACCAGCTCCTCTAGAGAGACAATTTTCGTCACCACTATGCTAATACGTGAGAATTTTATAGTTTTGAATATAACTGCTAAAGAATTTTCATAAATTGAGGCTCTGACGCGTGTGCACGCGTAAGCTGTACTCTGATTCGCCAGTTGTAAATGGCTTATATACACGGCGCACCAGCCCAACTTGACAAAATGTCCGTCCCCGCTTTTAAAGACATCTCCAAGGCCGCTAACGACGTTGTTAGCCGTGACTTCTACCACGCCAACCCTCTTAGCGTTGAGCTCAAGACCAAGGCTCCTAACGGTGTCTCCTTCAGCGTTGATGGTAAGAGCTCCCCCAAGGACAGCTCCCTCGCCGGTAAGATCGAGGCTCAGTACGCTGACAAGAGCAGCGGTGTCACCCTTACTCAGGGCTGGACCACTGCCAATGTCCTCAACACCAAGGTCGACATCAAGGAGGCCTTCACTCCCGGTTTGAGCGGCTGCCTCGACACCTCCTTCATCCCCGAGACCAACGCCAAGACTGCCAAGGTTGGTATTACCTACAAGCAGCCTGGTATCAACGCCCACGCTCTTGTTGATGTCCTCAAGGGCCCCGGTTTCACCGGTGATGTTACCCTTGGTCACGGTCCTTTTGTTGGTGGTGCTGAGTTTACTTACGACCTCGCCAGCGGCAAGATCGCCCGCTACAGCACTGCTCTCGGCTACTTGCAGCCCACTTACTCTGCCTCTATCCAGGGTACCAACAACTTGAGCGTCTTCACTGCCTCTTTCTTCCACAAGGTTAACCCTGTCACTGAGGTTGGTGCCAAGGCCACTTGGGACTCCAAGACCCCCAGCTCTGCTGGTGTTGGTATCGAGGCTTCCGTCAAGCACGCTCTTGACGTTACCTCCTTTGTCAAGGCTAAGCTCAACAACCAGGGTATTGCCTGCTTCTCTTACTCCCAGGTTCTCCGCCCTGGTGTCACTCTTGGTGTTGGTCTCCAGGCTGACACTCAGCGTCTCAACGAGAGCGCCCACAAGGTCGGTCTTAACCTCAAGTTTTCTCCTTAGATAGTTTACATACTTGAATAGAATTGCCTCTTGAACGCTTATTTTGGGGGGAGCACTGATGGATGCATTGAGCTAATCTATTCGTTGGGAATGCAGTTGATCAATCCTCGCCTGTGATTAGTGTGGCCCGGGTCAAATGCATCCCAGTTAGCCAGCATAATCAGTTGGCATTTTGAGTCATATAAAACTAAGGTTGTTTCGGTAAACGAATACGCAAGGTTCTCCCCAGAAAAACCATAAAACTCATCTAAAACGATAAATCCCGCATGTACGCCTAAGCTTCAACTCAAACTGTGAGAGAATTATTCAACCTGCTAATGCAGGGGACAGTGAGGTCTCAACTCCCATCCCCATGGTAATGACCAAATTCAATAATTGACCCGAAAACCAGGCAAGAATGAGGCGAAAATTGATGATTTCCTCGACTAAAACTTAATTTAATGGCGATTTGTGCTATTATACGCGTGGCTGGTATATTTGAAACCGTTTGCATTTTGTATCCATTTTCGGAACCGATAACTTCTCGCTTAAAAAATTCACATGCATGCACGTTGGTGGGCGATCATCAAATATTGCTCGGAAGCAAAAACTAAAGTGAAAAATTGCTTTAGAATCAAGTAGATCAACCTCGCCGAACTTGTTTTGCGGTTATTTTGGCCTCCGCAGGGTAGAGGTATACGCCCCCCATCGGGTCACATGTAGGCTTCAGGGGCTCTATACAGCATATATAGCGCCAACTTTTATACTATAGACATGTATCAGTATTGTATTTAATCATTAATTTAGTTGTTTCACTCTAAAGTCGTCTCAGCTCGTCACGATAATGCAAATATTTTTATGGCCAATCACTGCATCGGGTATTCTAATCGCACAGGAGCATCTTGTGCCCAAAATGGATCGTTAATGCAACCAGAGTATTGGGTGAGAACGGGACCTTTCAGTTTAAGTTAAGTACAAATTGGTGCCCCCTCACTTACCCGCGGCCTTTATCGTCGCAGCGGCCCTCGGAGCATACTGCAGGCTAAGATTATGCACCTAATAAACAGGTGGGGAAGGGGGACGGCATGGTGCGAGCGCCGCATTTAGAGACAATACGTCCTAATTAGAGAGAAATGCTCGGCAGAGAGAAATTGCTCGAGCAATATATCTCTGACACAAGCAATTGTGCTGCTCAGCCTTGTACTCTGAGCCGCTGCAACTAAATTTGGTGTCATGTGAGCGCCGCATTGAAGAGTCAGGGGAGGCAAAAATATGTACGAAATGACGAGGTTTTTAAAAGACTATAGGAGAGAGTGATACTAGATGCTATTTATAAATTTAACTTGGACGATTGAGTACCCTGACTCGTCGCAAATCCTCAGCAGTAGGACCCTTGTTGTCATGGTAACCCGATAGTGGAATCTTATTGGCTTAAGATAAAGCGCACAGTCGCGCACCCTTATGCAGCTCTTAAATTACTAAGTGTTTATATATATTCCCGAGAGTGGCACTTGCTAAACCGTAGAGAAACCAAACCTCATACAAACCCCCCCCCC
Organism: Wickerhamiella cacticola; assembly: GCA_030564425.1. Classification (NCBI taxonomy): domain Eukaryota; kingdom Fungi; phylum Ascomycota; class Dipodascomycetes; order Dipodascales; family Trichomonascaceae; genus Wickerhamiella; species Wickerhamiella cacticola. The sequence continues at coordinate 179,318 of JAJLUX010000008.1, read as the reverse complement.
CCCGAACCCCAACTTTTTTTCACAACAGATTCATATAACAATGGCTGAAACTGCTTCCAACACCGCAACTCTCGAAAAGTATTTGAAACTCGACCAGGGCTCCAAGGTCCTTGCTGAGTACGTGTGGATCGACGGTACCAACACCTTGCGCTCCAAGTGTAAGACTTTGGACGAGAAGCCCAAGTCTCCCTCTGATTTGCCCGAGTGGAACTTTGACGGTTCTTCCACCGAGCAGGCTCCCGGTGACAACTCTGACATTTACCTGCGCCCCGTTGCTATCTACAAGGATCCATTCCGCGGTGGCGACAACATCATCGTTTTGGCCGAGTGCTGGAACAACGATGGTACCCCCAACAAGACCAACTACCGCCACGAGTGCGCTAAGCTCATGGAGGCTCACAAGGACCAAGAAATTTGGTTTGGTATCGAACAAGAATACACCCTTCTTGATCAATATGACTACATTTACGGCTGGCCCCGTGGTGGTTTCCCTGCTCCCCAGGGCCCTTACTACTGTGGTGTCGGTACCGGCCGTGTCAACTGCCGTGACATTGTTGAGGCTCACTACCGTGCTTGTCTCTATGCCGGTATTGAGATCTCTGGTGTTAACGCTGAGGTTATGCCCAGCCAGTGGGAGTACCAGGTCGGTCCTTGCCCCGGTATCAGCATGGGTGATGAGTTGACTGTTTCTCGTTACCTTTTGCACCGTGTTGGTGAGGACTTTGGCGTTAAGGTCACTTTCCACCCCAAGCCCCTCAAGGGCGAGTGGAACGGTGCCGGCTGCCACACCAACGTCTCTACCAAGGCTATGCGTGAGGAGGGTGGTATCAAGGCCATCGAGGCTGCCATTGAGAAGCTCTCTAAGCGTCACCATGAGCACATTGCCGTATATGGTGAGGACAATGAGCAGCGCTTGACTGGTCGCCACGAGACTGCCTCTATGGCCAGCTTCTCCAGTGGTGTTGCCAACCGTGGTGCCTCTGTTCGTATCCCCCGCTCTGTCGCCAAGGAAGGCAAGGGTTACTTTGAGGACCGTCGCCCTGCTAGCAACATTGACCCTTACTTGGTTACTGGTATTATTACCGAGACTATTTGCGGCAGCATCTCTGATGCCGATATTTACAAGAACTTCCAGGCCGGAAACTAAAATGTATTATTTATGTAGAATTAATTGCGGATATTCGCGGTATTTATAAAACAATTTGATTGAAAATGCTCCATCTTTGCCTCTCTCTTGCTCTTGCTCTCTTTGCCTCTTGGCTCATGCATCGGCGAGATCAAGGGAAAGACACAATCACGCGTTGCTAGGCAACTTGTCTAATTTTGTCTCACTTTGAGGTCCATGTTTCACTCAGTATTTGGTGCAAAGTGTCTAGGGAAAATATAAACCGTTAAACACCGAGCAAAGCCAAGTTTCTGTTGGTTGGATCAGGCCAAGGTAGAGTTGCCTGGAATTTTTGTAAAACGCCTTGCATCTCAAAAATGCCGCGCCCAAAAGTTTGTTCACATCACTATAATAGACGCTATAATAAATCAAATAGTCTGTAACTTTCGTAAACTAACTACATAGTACAAAATATAAATCATTTATAGAGCAGCCCCAGGCACTAACGAGCCCTCAATACCCCTAAGAGAGCCAAGCGAATCCCTTTCTTTAGCTCAAAATAGTTTTAAAGGGTATTAAATGAAGTCATATTGACTAAACAGTTACTTTTACTATTTTTAAACTAACCTAAGAGCAAGAGCCTTAAGAGCGGTAACGCCACAAAGACAAAGTGTTGTGACGCTTCCAGATCTTGCGACGACCAGCGGAGGTCTTGTTGAATCTGTGACCCTTGTTGATACCACGGGACTTCTTGCCGTTGGAGGTAAGGGCACGGGCTTCGCGGTGCTTGTGGACGGGGTTAGCGATCCAGTTGATGCGAGCGTCACGGCGGATGGCCTTGTGGGAAGGATCGACAAGGATGACCTCGAAGTACTTGTAGGTAGAGTCCTGGTTAACCCAGTAAGAGTTAAGGACACGGAGGTTGGGGCAACGGCGGCCAACACGCTCCTCAGCGGTGGCACGGAGCTGACGCTGGTACTTGAGCTGGGCAACACCCTGGTTGGTGGGCTTACCGTAGGTGGCACCCTTGTGAGCGTGTCTCTTGCGACCACCACGACGGACACGGATACGGTAGATAACGTAACCCTGCTTGGCCTTGTAACCGAGACGGCGAGCCTTGTCAGGACGAGAAGGACGGGAAGCACGGTGGATCACGTTGAGCTGACGGTACTCCCAGCAGCGGACACGCAAAAGGAAACGAGCGACATCGCTCTGCTTCTGGCGAGAAATCTCTTCGAGGTACTTGTAGGCTCCCATTAGTGTGGTGAAATTTCCCGCTCCCAGGTTTGAGTCGAGTCGGGTGCGGAGGGAAGCGTGCCCTATTTACATTAGTCATCGATACTATGACTCGCCACCGCGTTTGCATATCTTTTGCCACATCATCATGTGGCGCTCGCGTTGACATTCAAAGTATTAGGTGTATATGTATATTCAATCTATTGCATTTAGCAGGCTCCGCGAGCATCTAGACTAAATAAAGTCTTAAAGTAAAGTACGATCCAATCAATGAGCTGGTTTCCAGTGACTACTCTGCGGGTTACTGCTGAACTGGAAGTAGAGCTCAATTTGTTGCCACCGGTTCGTGGCATAGTCGCGGCACCAAACTTGGCGAATGCTGCTCTGACTGCCTGTACGTTTGCACCTTGAATAGTCTCGACTGGCTTGCCGTCCTTGAAGAAGATAAATGTGGGGACAGCAGACACACCATAGTCACGTGCAAGATCCTGAGCTTTATCAATATCAACGGCGCCGCACTCGACCTTGGGGTACTGGGCGGCCAGTTTATCCACAACGGGTGCAACCGCTTTGCAAGGGCCGCACCATTCTGCAGAGAACTTGATCAGTGCTGCTGGTTTCGCGATTATTTCGTGGAGCTCTGGTTTAGTTGTGATGTCTTTCATAAGTGGGGAGCAAAAAACCCCCCCAAGGCACCAATATAGGTTGTTGGTTTCAAATAGAGCTAGTGCAAAAATTCTATAATATAGTTGAGAATTAGTATTCTCTAGCGTTGTTTAAATGAGTGAAGATGCAGCAATGGCAAATTATTCTACTTATCTACTCCCTTGCAACGTCTCGGAGGGTGTTTGTCCACGCACCAAGTCGCACTAATCAATGTCATTGGCAGAATCGATTGAGCAACCCACTCAGCAGGTTCCGACTCCCGCGTTGGCGGAAAAAACGCCAAGCTCAGAGGCAGCAATAGAGCCGGCAGAAGATGCTTTGGCTAAATCGCCAGTGGAGTCCAAACCACCATCTACAGAGCAACAGGAACCCAACGGTCCGGAAAGCGGCGAAAAAAAGGCCGAAAAGAAAGCTACCAAAGACGCAGAGGGTCAAGAGAAGCCTAAAAAAGAGCCTCGCAAACGGGATCGCAAATCGACCGCCAAAAAGGCCAAAACGAAAAAGCCAACAAAGATCATAAAGTTGAGACTCGTCAATAACGAACCAGCGCCTACGTTTGAAACTATCGAGACTGGCGATTCTGTTGAGACCTTCTGGTTACGCGTTCAAATCAGAGAATTCCTTTTGCGGTTTGATAAACTTTGTCGTATCCCTTCACGGTACCTTCCGTCGCTAAACGATTTGACTTCGCCATGGACGGACCAACTGTACAAGTCTGCTGTTGTTTCGCTCCTCAGAATGTTTAGTTACGACAAGACGTGGCTCATACCTCTCGCCAAACAGTATATCCCCCTGATTGAGGAGTGTTCTGCCGAGTCGTTTGAGCTCTGGACTCATTTGGAGGATTTCCTTATTGCGAATGATCCTTATGTCGGTAAAGCAAGCAGTCTCACCGGTGAGCATTTCCGTCTCGAGCTGATTCGCCGGCTACTTGTCCTGACGACGGCCACTGAGACTATTAGATCCACAGTTATCAACGACCATGAGTCTCTTCAAACGCTGAAAAAAGAAAATGCAGAGCAAATCAAGGTGTTCCAGGATCAATTCAACGCCAAGGTCGAGCAACTCAAGCAAAACAAAGAAACATTTGCCGACAAAAAGGCAAACGCTGAACGCGTTACCGGCGAGAAAATCTTCAAAGCAGAACAAACAATGTATAATCGGCTGCGCAAATACTCGCTACGCACCACTCCTGTTGGCACTGATAATTTTGGTAACCGGTACTGGATACTGCAGCAAAAGGGTAAAGAGATCTGGGGCTCAAGTGTCTTGTGCGAGATGAAAGTGTTCCCCGATGATGAGGAGAAAATGGTCCTCAAAGATTTTGAGACCGAAAGCAAGCAAGAATCGTCTGAAGCCAAGCAAGAATCAGCAGACGGCGGTGAAGCTGCCGATGGCGAACCCAAACGCAAGCGTCGTCGGTACGTCGTAAAGAAACGCGATATGCTATCAGAACGTGAAAGTTCCCTCCACTACGTAACGGGTCAAGATAATATTTTAACACTTGCCGGCTGGATACGGGGGCAGATCGGGCCCAAGCTGGATGCACTTGCCACGGAGATAGAGACAATGGCGTACTATTGCTGCACAGACTAGCAGTAGTACGCTAGTGTTGTGTTTATTATTTGTTTGCAACTTTACTACTGCGTGTAATAATTTTATATATCTACCAATACTCAATGGGATCTCTGTCCACCTTGGAGATGCTAATGTCTGTATCAGTACCGAGCTCAGTACTGAGCTGTTCTGCCAGAGTAGGGAGGAACCCACGCTCTGTGTTGGAGTGACCGCATACGATAGCTGATTTACCGCTCTCACGCAAGTAAAGCATCTCGTGGTGTCCCAGCTCACCGGTAAAAATGAGATCAGCGCTAGTCCCGCGGACTACTGAACCACCCGAGCCAGCACAAAGAGCAACAGAGGCAATGGGCTCAGATTTGTGTTTGGGGGCACAAACCACTTGCACAGTCTCCAAATTCAGGAATGACTTGACTGTTGCCACCAGATCGCTCAAGCTAACGGGAGTCTTGAACTCGACATAGCGGCCCATACCTGCCTCGAGTGTGGGGTGAGAAACAGGCTGAAGGAACTCACGCTTGGCCTCATTTGTACCATTTTTAGTAATTCCATTAGCGAGGAAATCATTGACTCCGCCACGGGCTGCATCGACGGCGGTGTGGGGGCAATAAACGCTAATGCCATGCTGAACGAGACGCAGCAAAGAACGCTGCTGAGGATCATTGGGAGTGATACTCTTGAGTCCTCTGAAAATAAATGGGTGGTAAGCCACAATTACATTGCACTTTGTATCGATTGCTTCGGTGCATACATCAGTAGTAAGATCAATGGCTAGCAACACTTTGGGTGGACGGTCCTGGGCTTGTTCGCTGGCATCCAGTAGCAATCCAGTGTTATCCCAGGAACTGTCTGCGAGCTCTTTAGGGTAAAACCGCTGCACAGCTTGCACTACTCTCTTAACTGCCTTGCTCATGTAAGAGTCCTTCGATAGATTTCAATGACGGTCACATCCCAGCAGCTTGTAAAAGCGCTGAAAGAGAGTCTTGGAGCCGTTCACGTTGAAGTGAATGATACATCTGGCGGGTGCGGCCAAGCGTTTGAGGTTATTGTGGTGAGCGAACAGTTCCAGGGTAAAAACAAGCTTGCCCGTGCTCGTATGGTAAACTCGGCCCTCAAAAACGAGATTGCTGCCATTCATGCATTCACACAGAAAACATTCAGCGTTCAGGAATGGGAGAGCCGTTGAAATTGGGCCCCTCATTTGCCTGAGTGTGAAATTTAGATTTACGAAGTCATGTAGTTTTGTTAGGACGCGAGTATTTATTCTACCTTATACTTTGCGGCTATATTGGTTTTCCAAGGCTGAATACTTGTGAGAGCTGCGTAGCCTGATTGTATGGAGTGGCAGTATGGAGCAAGGGATCTGAGCCTCACTGTTCCTGCACGCCCGGTAAACATTTTCTATGAAATTGATGTGAATGGGCTTGGCAAGCTCATTTGTTCTGTTGGTTGAGCACAATGCGTTTGAGCGGGTGTCCACGGTCTCACTACAAAGTCCTGGCTTGAGACTACACGCATAGTAAATAATAAATAGTTTAACTAGTACCTAAAAACTTTTCCTGGAGGTCTTGCAATAGCTTGGATAGCTTGTAGTTGGCTGCGGCTCCTAGCTGCTGCTCTTTAGGGTCCTGAAGCTTGGGCCACGACTCTGCGCACCACTCGCATAAATCGCCTACCTGGCGGAAATGCTGCATGAGAATAGCCGGAGCCACATCGGATAATAATAAAATACACGTATATACTGCTTCATGAGCAGTATTACGGGCACTGAGGAGAATACGCAGCAGCTGGGTCACCATATCCCCCATCTCATTACAAGGGAAGCTGAAAAATACCAGCAAACCCAGCGTTTTGATCCAGTGCTGGTAAACCAACAGAGTATAGCTCCCGTAATTTTTCGGAATAGCGCTTGCCAGAGGGTAAAAGAAGTATCGAGCCGCTACACGAGAAAACGCGTTATGCTTTGTGTTTATTTGATCGCTCGCGTCTTGACCACTCATTAATAGGGTTTTGATTGAGGTTGTGATTGCATCCACTTCACTGTAAAATGCATTATGAAGAGCAGGGACGGGTAGTTTCTCACTAGCAAACTCTTTAGGCTTATATTCAGCCAGTGTTTTGGCAGCGCCCACTAGAGCATTCATCATTGAGATTCTCTGGTAGAGTGAATAATCTCCACCACTCAGAATCTTGCACAATTCTTCTGCCATGCACGGATCGGCAACTAGCACAGACTCTAAGAGTTTCTGCCTTTGTCCAGAGAAATCAGCGACGTTGTACTTATCGGTCAACCCTGCCAGCAGTTGCAAGAGTCGAGGGGCATACTGCCTCACTTCCTCGCCGAAATGGGCTTTACGGAGAATAAGATTAGCACCTTGAGACATGGCTGCATGGTGTTTGAGGTAGTCGTCACTCTCTAGGAAAAGGATTAAATCACGGACATATACGAGGGTCGGCATCTCTTCCTCGTCTTCATCATCGCTATCACCTGCCGCTACAGGAGCAATTTTGGGCTCCTCTGGTACAAGAAACTCGTCGATCATGTTCTCCACCTCCATTGGCTCTGGCTGCTCCGCTAGCGCATCATCTATACTCGCAATCTCTTCTTGTGCAAAAAAATAACGATGCTGGTATTCAATATCAAAGTTTAGTGACTGACCTGCCTTGCGAGCCAGAACTTGTCCCACAACGGTAGCCATTTCGCGGCTCCGCTCGCTGTCTGCAGAGAGATGGGCAGTGACACCGGCAGAAAACTCTGGCGTATGGGTCAATTCAAGGAGCTTATCAGGATCTAATTGTGATGCGCATCCAATAATCAATTGGGTTTGAGCGGTTTGCAACGGGATCGAGAATTGAGAGATCGCAACCGGTGACCCCCACTCCTCTAAAAGTTGAATAGCTGCTGAATACAGTGACTCTTTGGTGGGCCAGATAACTGCAGCACGCTGTACAAGAGTTGAAAACTGCTGCGCAAGTTTGAGCATGCTGTGTGTGTCGCCAAACGCAAGGCATTTCCACAGAGCTGCGATAGCCGGCGGATCGAGTGTCGTTGTACGGAGAAAAGCACTCAAAATAAACCTTTTGGAGGAATTGCTTAGTTTCTGGTAACTGCTAAGGAATTTGGGCCAGTTTTCGGTGGTCAGAAACACTTCAAATGCCGCATCGGCATACCCCAACTTGAACAGTTTATCGAGCATTTGGCTGGGGATAGTACTCAGCTGTGCCAATTGTTTTGCCAACCATATGGTGTACTTGTGTCCCGAACAAAACCAATAGTCCGAGGACCGATCCTGTGAAGTAGCAGCGAGGATTTTTGATCCACAAAAAAGGGCACACGCACGATTGGGATCTGCCGGGGTCAATTTAGCAACAATTCGCTCATCAGATAAGACCAGTGCGAGTATTTCAAATAGGAAGTGGCGTTTATTTTCGTTGACGAGAGCAATGTCACTGCATAAACATGCCAAGCCGCTGAGACTTTTAAAGTCTTGAAGATGCTGCTGTGGTTGTGTGTTGTAGATTTCTGTTAAAAGGTCTGCAAAATACTGTAAAACATCGCTGGTTGCTGCGTTGAGATCAGCTGGTCGAACGCTCATAGTTGCGGCGTCGAGATGTGGCGAGATTTTTCACTTGCAAGTTAACTGTCTAGGAAATATGGAAGACGCCAGTGTTCCAGACTATGATGGATATTATAGCAATTATGGTCTCTACAGTACCAGAGATCAGCGTGCTGCTGCTTCGCAAGTGCTTTCCCAGCAGCCCGAGCGTCTCGCTGCGTTACTAGAGAACACTTTGAAGGGAAACAGAACGTTTGCTCCTTCAGACGTGGCAACATTATTACAATTTACAAATGATGCTTTGATTGAAAAGCCATTGTCACCCTTGATCAAAGCTCAAGCCGTACTTTTGGCTCAGTGCCTAGAGGCCCCACGTGACCGTTTGGCCGCTTCCTGTGTCGCACAAACTCGCAGAAGTATTTCCCAATGCTGTGAAAAATTCGGTGTAGAGAACTACTTGAGCCTATTGGATTCTCCTGATCTCCCAGCATTGTCGATCACTGCGCTCCTGGCCGACGCTGCCCACTCTACCCCTTGCACTTATACTGCTGCAGTTGACGCGGCGACTTCGAAATGGGCCCAAGGATTTAGCACACTTGTTTTGGGTGCAAAGAAAATGCCCTCCGAGCGGGTTATCAATTCGTTTGCCGGCTATCTCAGAATAATGCCACAAAATGTTTGGGATGATGTCCTGGTACCTGCAATCTCAAGGTCTCTCCTCAGAGCAGCAGAAGCTGTATTGGTGATTTTCCCTCAGGTTTTAACTCATTTACCCCGCGATACAAACTTTGATAAGGCTTCAGATGCTTTCCAAAGCTCTCTTATCTCCTCTATGGGCTCTAGCAATGCTACTATTAGACAGCTTGCCACAAGAGCTATTGGTTTAGTGCTCGATCGCTCACAAAAGCTCGCAGGTGCTGTTGTTCAAGGATTTACCAAATCTACTGGTGAGGCTCGTGCGCTGTATGCCCAGATCCTGTTGCACATTGACCCTTCTAACGAAGCTGCTGCCAAGGCTGTAGACACTGTTGCTGCAAAAGAAACTTCAGAGACAACTATTGCACACATTGTTCAGGCCGCAGTCCACTTTTGTGCATCCGATGTTATCGCCCGTGGTTGTGCTGATAAGCGTGCGCCTATGCGTCGTGAATGGGTCTGCGCGGCTGCTACTGCTGTGAATGAGCTCAATGATGCAGTCTCCAAGGCTCTTGAAAAGGCTCTCGATGATGTTGTTGCCAACCCTATCGCAGCTATTGCCTCTAAATTCTTGGCTGCCGGTTATGCTGCCACTGCTGCTCTCAAGTCCGAGAAGGGTCTTGTACTTTTGAAAGATCCCAAAGTATACGAGCGTCTCTCTACACCTCTTGAATTCCAATGGGCTTTAAGGGCTCTGCGAGTCTTGGCATCCCCTGAGCTTACCGATGCACTGGTGCACATTGCTGGTTCAGCTCCAAACAGCCTTCGCTTGGAAATCCAAGATACTCTTGCGCACGTATATCAGATTAGCGGTATTCCATGTGCTCTTGCTGCCTCCTTGGAGAAGCTCGACTGCTCTGAGAGCCGCATCATCTCTGTATTTGGCACTCCTGTAGAGGAATCCGAGGCTGCTCTTTCGAGATTACTTATTATCTCTCACAAAGCCAAGCTCAAGAATGGATGGACCGGACTATGTCTCAAGGCCTCTGTTGACCCTGGCAGAGTTGTTGGGCTTAACCACAACCAGATGCTTGAGGCTATCTGGTCTGCCCCCTCAACTCTACTTGCCGCAGCGGATTCCGCTTTGGCTACAATTGCATTTGTTCGTCCCGATCTCATCGCTCCTGAAGTGGTAAAGTTTATCCAATCTCAATTGACCCCCGTACCTATTAGTGATGATGAGGTGCTTGTATACCAAACCCCCAATGATCAGCTCGCTATGACCACTGAAGTCCGCAAAAAGAAAGGAGACTCTAGCTCAAATCGTAAGAGCGACAAAGACTGGGATGAGCAGGTTCGTCAAGAGTTGGCCAAGAAAAATGCAAAGCTCAGTCCGGAGGACAAGAAGATGTTGGAGGAGCAAAATGAGATGCGCCACCGCGTTCAGGGTATTTTATCTCGCTACTCAAGAGCTATCTCTGCTATTAATGCCCTCTCTGAGTCTGGCCTCGATAACGGTATTTACACCTGGTTCCCAGCTGCCACTACTCAGCTCTTGGCTATTGCCAAGCCTGATATTATGGAGGAAGCTCGTCAATGTCTCATGGGCCTTACTCGCAACATTTCAGCCCGCTTCGATACTGTTAGACCCAAAGTGGGTAAGGTACTCCTGTGGCGCTTGAGACTCTCTCAGACGGGATCTAAGGAACTTCTCGAGGAGGTGCTTTACCGTGCTAAATTCTTGGCTGACCAGCAGCCCCTGGACAAAGTATCATTGGTCTATCTTTTACCCATCTTGATTGCCATCATCAAGGACTCAGCCTCCCCTAAAAAGTCCGAGGAGCTCGATGAGCAACTGCTTTTGGCTCTTAACATTGTCGCTACAGAGGCCGATGAGCTCAACACCATGCCTCGTCAAGATCTCATTATCTCTCTAATTCAGCTGCTCGAGAAAAATATGGAGCGTGCCAAAGATGTCAAAGACTGCTTGCAACGTGTTGCACAGGGAGTTATTTTTGAGGCCGATGAGCAAGCTGCTCTACTAAGGTCTACTGTCAGCTCTAACGCCTATGTTCGCACTGCATCCCTTGAGGTTATCGACTCTGAAGTTGACTTGCGTGAGCTTGATTTCAGTCCCGAAATCTTCATTGAGAGATTCGGTGATGAAGCTCATTTGGCTAACACTATTTGGGAAGAAAGTGAAATGTCTATTCCTGCCAATGCTATTGAGCTTCTACTTGAATTTATTGGTTGTGAAGTGCGTCAATCGGTTGCCAAGGCTATCGAGTACGTTATTGTTAATGACCAGTCACAGGTTCAGCCTGCTATCACTCGCCTTTGCGAGCTCTACCGTGAGTACCGTAATCCTCCTCAAGAGGCTATTGATGAATGGGGATTCAAAGTCAAGGTCAAGCCCCGTGATCCCTGGCAAGAACGTAGTGGTCTTTTGAAGGCTCTCACGCTTATTGTTCCTCTGTACACTAAAGAGCAGATTTTGTTTGTTGCTCAGTTTGTCGCTGATTATGCTGTCAGTGACCCAACTCCTCAGTCAGTTTCCTGCGCACACGATTTGGGCCTGCAAATTGTCGAAGTTCACGGAGCTCATTACTTGGATGATTTGCTTCCACTCTTTGGCTCTTTTATTGAGAAGGATAGCACAGATGAGCGTGTCCGCCAGGCTCACGTATTACTTTACGGTATGGAAGCCCGTCACTTGCCATCTTCCGACTCTCGTCTTGAGAGTATCGTACAGAAGCTCATTGGTGCTTTGGAGTCTTCAAGTGAGAAAGTTCAATCTTCAGTATCAAAGTGTCTTGTTCCATTGGCAAAGCGTATTGATCCTCATCAGTACTATGAGTCTCTGCTCGACCGCGTCTTCACCGGTCAAACCCATGAACTTCGCAAAGGTGCCGCTTATGGTATTGCTGGTTTAACCAGGGGTATTGGTATCTCTGCTCTCTCCGATTATGGTGTTATTCGCGCTATCAATGAAGGCGCAGAAGATAAGAAAGACCCACTCAAGAGAGAAGGTGCCCAGTTGGCTATTGACTGTTTATCCGGTGGTCTCGGTAAGCTATTTGAGCCATATGCGCTCGATTTGTTGCCAACTGTCTTGAGTGGTTTGGGTGATAATCAAATCCCCGTTAGAGCAGCTGCCACTGATGCTGCCCGTACTATTATGAAGCATACTACTGGTTACGGTATTAAACTACAAATTCCTACTGCTTTGACACGTATGAATGATACTGCTTGGCGTTCCAAGAAAGGAGCTGTGGAGCTTCTGGGTACCATGGCTTATCTTGACCCACAACAGCTTAGTGCATCGCTCTCCACCATTATCCCTGAGATTGTCGGTGTCCTAGGTGACACTCACAAGGAAGTTCGCGCTGCTGCTAAGGGATCTCTTCACTCGTTTGGTGAGGTTATCAAAAACCCTGAGATTCATGAGCTTGTCCCAGTGTTGCTTGACGCCATTAGTGACCCTACCAAGAATACTGAAGCTGCCCTAGACGCGCTTCTGAAGACTAAATTCGTGCATTACATTGACTCCCCCAGTTTGGCTATCGTTATTCATGTCCTTAAACGTGGTCTGCGTGATAGATCTGCCAACACCAAGCGTCGTGCCTGCCAGGTTGTCGGTAATATGTCCATTCTCACTGAGCAGCATGACCTCATCCCCTATTTGCCTGAAATCATGCCCGATCTCCAGGTTGCTATGGTCGATCCTGTTCCTCAAACTTGTGCCACTGCTTGTAAAGCTCTCGGTGTTCTTGTCGAGAAGCTTGGTGAAGAAACTTTCCCTCAAGTCATTCCTAATATGTTGGAGACTCTTAAAGACCAGACCAAGGTCTCTGATCGCTGGGGTGTGGCTCAGGGTCTTTCAGAGGTCATCCATGGTTTGGGTATCAGTAAACTTGAAGAGCTATTGCCCACAATTCTCAAAAACTGTGCCTCTCCTAAGCCTTGGATCCGTCAGGCGTTCATTCCTTTGCTCATGTTTTTGCCCGCTAGTTTTGGCCAAGCCATTACTCCCTATTTGAGTGAACTTACCCCTGCAGTTTTGAGAGGTTTGGCAGATACTCTCGATGACGTCCGTGAGAATGCTCTCAAGGCTGGTCGTCGTCTTGTCCGCAACTTTGCCTCCAAGGCTGTCGACTTGCTTTTGCCCGAACTTGAGCTAGGTCTCAGCGACCCCAACTACCGTATCCGTCTTTCTTCAGTTGAGCTCACAGGTGATTTGCTATTCCAGCTCTCTGGTGTTAGCCGCTCCACCTCTGAAGACGTTACTGTCTCTTCTCGTGTTCAAACCGTTTTGGTGGATATTCTTGGTGCTGCCCGTCGTGACCGTATCCTTGGTCTCATCTTTATGTGCCGTGCAGATGTTGTTGGTGCGGTTCGCACATCTGCTTTGGAGGTTTGGATGACACTTGTTGCCAACACTCCTCGTACCGTCAAGGAGATTCTCCCCTCGTTGACTCAGTTGATTGTCAAGAAACTCAGTTGCGAAGACGAAGAGATCCAAAAGATTGCCGCCAAGGCATTGGGTGAACTTGTTCGTCGTGTTAATGGTGCTCTCGTTCAATTGCTTCCCACTTTCCGCGAGCTTGCTACCGATCCTGAGTCGAAAGAAGGTATTTGCATTGGACTTATCGAACTCATTCAGTCCACACCATTCGAAGTCCTCAAAGACAACGAGCAGGAGCTTACTGCACTTATCCGCAGCTGTCTTACTGATCTTAATGACTCTGTTCGTGAGGCTGCTTCCCAGGCATTCGAAGCTCTCCAGGAGGCTTTGGGTGAAGTCGCCCAAGACATCTTGCCCGAGCTTATCTCCCAGATGGAGCAGGGCGGTGATGGTGCCTTTGCTGCTCTTAAGGAGATGATGTCTAGCTCACCTGAGGTTGTGTTCCCTGCATTGTTGCCTAAGCTTATCAGTGAGCCTATCACTCCTTTCAAGGCATCGAGTCTTGCTGATATTTGTGATGTGGCCGGCGAGCATCTCTACAAACGTATTGATACCATTGTTGATGCCCTGCTTGACTCCCTTGTTCGAGATTACGATGAGGAGGTCGCTGCTTCCTTGACCCGTATTTTGCACAACCATGCTCCTCAGAGTCACCTCTTGTCTGTTCTCAAGAACAGTGAAACCGCTAAGCGTCGTATTGTATTGAACCAGTTGGCAACTCTCTTCACTGAAGATCACTCGCAAATTGATATGCTTTTCGCCTCTGACTTTGTTTCATTTGCTATTCTTGGCCTCGAAGATTCGAGCACCGAAAACGTCCAGGCTGCTTTCAACTTCCTGCATGCTCTCACTAGTGCTCTCACCAAGCCTCAGTTGGCGGAACTTGTTGATCCTGCTCACAAGGCTTTGGCTATGACTAGCGCGCCCCTTGCTGGATTCCAGTTGCCTAAAGGTGTCTCGTGTGTATTGCCGATCTTCCTGCAGGGTCTTACACTTGGCTCTAACAAAGATAAGGAAGCATCTGCTCTCTCTATTGCTGCCGTTGTGGAGCGTACAGAACCCGAAAACCTCAAGACAAGCGTTACCGTCATTACTGGTCCACTGATTCGTGTAGTCGGCGAGAAGTATCCTTCTGAGGTCAAGGCAGCTATTCTCTACACTCTTAATGTGCTGCTGAAGAAGATACCACAATTCTTGAAACCATTTTTGCCTCAGTTGCAGCGTACTTTTGCAAAGTGTCTGGCCGACCCCAACTCTGCTCTCTTGCGTAACCGTGCTGCCAAGGCTCTTGGTACTCTTATCAGCCTACAGCCTCGTCTTGAGCCTCTCGTAAAGGAGGTTATTTCCGGTATTGAAGGTAGCACTGATGCAGGCGTGACCGCCTCTATGTTGAAAGCATTGTTTGAAATCACTAGTCGGTCTGGCGAGAATCTCACCGAGCCCACAAGACAAAACATTCTCAACTTGGTTCTTGAGACTAGTGAGAAGGAGAGCGACATTCGCCAGTTGTCATTACTCGCAAAGATTGGTGCTAGCATGTTGAGTTTGGTTGAAAACCGCAGCGAAGCAGTTTCGAGATTCCAAGGAACCTCTTTATTCTCATTATTGACTATGAATGCGCTACTTATCTACTCTCCTGAACTTGTAAAGGAGCTTGGTTCTGACTTTGTCGACTATCTCATTGAACAATCCAAGAGCCACAACTCAGAGCTCAGTGAGAGCGGTATTTCCGGTCTTGGCAAGTATGTCCTCGGAGACTTCCCAACCAACGAGGATGCTGTTTCTGCATTGGTTCAGAGCATTCCTAAAGAAGAGAACAGATCTCCTGAGAGTCGTCGCTTTAGTCTAATTGCCCTCCGGGGTCTTGCTCGCGAGAAGCCTTTGCTGATTGAAAAGTACCTGGATGATATGATTGTGCCATTGTTTGCTTGTGTTCGCGATACTGTTATTCCCGTCAAACTCGCAGCCGAAAATACATTCTTGGATGTCTTCAGGTTTGTTGAGACTGGCGACTCTGCCTATTTCAACCAGTACTTTGAGGGCGCAGTAAAGCGTGGTGTCGTTCCTGAACAAACACAGCGGTCGCTTAGCGAGTATGTACGCCGTGTCGCTATGCGCCATGCAGTTTCCCGTCGTGAACAGATTGAGTCTGGAACTACTGATAACGACATGGAAGAGGATCTGCGTGAGATTTGGTCAGTGGGCTACACAGAGACCGATAACTAGATAACGTCTTAGTTTTTATTATTTTCTTGATCGCTTAAAATATATACAAAGTTCCTTGTCCGAATATAGTTACCCAACTAGATGTGAGCGTTGATTGACTAGTACATCTAGACATTGTTTAGGAGACTATGAAAATTAACCCAGCGAATAGATTTGGACGTCATTGCAAAGCATTAAAACGTTGGTTCATTTACAGATATTTTTATACGTGATTTCAATTTTCTTGATTATCTTTAATATCTATCAAAAGATCTGCCCCCACTTTGAAAAAAAAGCCTGACAAAGCAGACTGGAAGTCTTTTCTACACTCAACCATGCATTTGATGTACACTTTGAAAGACGGCAAGCGCCAATACACCCTCAAAAAGGTAACTGAGGACGGTGAAATCACCAAGTCTGCTCACCCTGCCCGTTTCTCTCCCGACGACAAGTACTCTCGTCAACGTGTGACCTTGAAGAAGCGCTTCAACCTGTTGCCTACCCAGCAGGCTCCTATTGAGTACTAAACTGGTAGATTACCGGCACACTAAAAAACAGAAAAATACATAATAAAGCATTTCATCTAGATATTTAAGCACTTGAACCCACTTTTCCACTGCCTGACGCTCTAGCTCGAATGGCTCCCTCCATAAAGACCCTGCCCCCCTCTGCACCCCGGAGTTTGTCATGGTCAGCGAGTCATTCGCTCCCCTGGAGGTAAAGCCGCAAGACAAGCGTCGTGTTGCTTATTTTTACGACTCTGACGTAGGAAACTATGCCTACGGTACTGGTCACCCCATGAAGCCTCACCGTATTCGGATGGCGCACTCCCTGATCATGAACTATGGTCTCTACAAAGATATGGAGATTTACCGGGCCAAGCCGGCCACAAAGCAGGAGATGTGCCAGTTTCACACCGATGAATACGTCGATTTCTTGAGCAGAGTGTCTCCCGACAATATGGACCAGTTTGCCAAAGAGCAGGTAAAGTTTAATGTCGGAGACGATTGCCCCGTGTTTGATGGTCTTTTTGAGTTTTGCGGTATTTCAGGTGGTGGTTCTATGGAAGGTGCCGCTCGTCTGAATCGTGAAAAGTGCGATATTGCTGTCAACTGGGCCGGTGGCCTTCACCATGCCAAGAAAAGCGAGGCCAGTGGATTCTGCTACCTCAACGATATTGCCCTTGGTATTATCGAGCTTTTAAGATACCACCAGCGTGTTTTATACATTGATATCGATGTCCACCATGGCGACGGTGTCGAAGAAGCCTTTTACACCACTGACAGAGTAATGACATGCTCTTTCCACAAGTATGGTGAATTTTTCCCCGGCACTGGTGAGCTTAGAGATATTGGTGTCGGCAAGGGTAAATATCACGCAGTGAACTTCCCTCTGCGTGACGGTATTGATGACCAGACCTACCACTCTGTATTCCAACCGGTTATCAAGGCCATCATGGACTGGTATCAGCCAGGTGCTGTAGTACTCCAATGCGGTGGTGATTCATTGTCGGGTGACCGTTTAGGTTGTTTTAACTTGTCAATGTTTGGACATTCAAAGTGCGTCGAGTACGTGAAATCATTCGGCATCCCAATGCTGGTGGTCGGCGGTGGTGGTTATACCATGCGTAATGTGGCCCGCACCTGGGCATACGAAACAGGTGTGTGCGTAGGAAAAGAAATGGGCTCCGAACTCCCTTACAACGATTACTACGAATACTATGGTCCTGACTACCGCTTGGAAGTTCGCCCCTCTAACATGGTCAACGCCAACAGCCCCGAGTACTTGAACAAGATCCTTACCCAAGTTTTGCAAAACCTTGAGCGCACAAAATTCGCACCTTCAGTACAAATGCAGGACGTTCCTCGTGACCAAGAAGAAGAGCCTCTTGAAGAGGACACCAACGAAGCGAAAGAGGCTAAAGGTGGTACTCAGCAGGAGCGCGATTCTCACGTTGCGGCACGAAACGAGTTTGAGGAAGGTATGGATTTGAGCTAGTGCTTTTGTATTGATATAAGTTAAATTAAATGCCAAAAAGTATATGATTTAGGTGTCATTCGAGGGGTTTCCGCACCAGCGAGTCTACGAACTACACTCGGTAATAATTACCGTTAGAGGACGTTAGTCAATGCTCCACCTACATGTAGATCAGGTCAGTTCCACGCGCTTGAAAGTTAAGCGAGCGCTAAGCGATAGTCTACTATAATTGGCGTTTCTCATCCTAGAGGGAAAGGGTGTGCGAGGATGCATCCATTTACGGGGAAAACCTCCCATCTTTGGAATAGTGTAAAAGTTGAGACGGAGATAAAAGAGCTATAGCTACTGTTCATAATAGTATGTTAGGTTTATATGGCCCGCATTGTGCCTGAAAAATCGTCATTACTAGCGTTTAGCTGTATAAAGAGCTCCAAGCGTACTTCAATCTATCTCAATACCCATGGATGGTATATCTCTAGGCACGTAGACATTACTGTTAGCTAGTTTTAGGCCCAAAATGCATTATACCTCCAAAGTCCTCATGCAGACTAGCCAAGTTAGAGTGGGTCCCCCTGAGTAAAACCGCGTTGACTCGGGTTGACATGTGTAGGATTAAGAACCTCAATAATGCGACAATCATTAAGATAATATTGTTCACATTAATTCAATGACTTTTATATTGCAAATTGTGATGTGAAGCTTTTTTATGGTGTTTGATATCCCCTTGTAGTGAAAAATACGTATTTCAATATGATCCCTAGAGGTAACTGCACGCGGCTGCAGACAGCGCACAGCACGGAAAAATTCTGCGTGTACATTAAACTAGGAAAATCGTCAAAACAATGCCAATAAAAACATTCAATTAATATAAGAATACATTTAAACACGTTTATACGAAATTTGGGCACTTGAATATCACGTTAATGCTCCAATATGCGTGATACAGCATATTTCCGTTAAAGTCCCAAGCGAAAGTGCGCTTTCCAGGGTGGTATGGAAAATCTGCCAATTACCAGGCCAAAAGTGCTCCAGCCCGCACAAAAATTTTTCCTCACATTCCTACTATAATAGCGGGGATAAGGGCAATTTTATATTGTGTTTCTATTCATCCATTTGCGACTTGGGAAATTTTCCCCAGAGGGTATGCATACGCGAGCATAATGACGTGCATGGGTTACCACAATTTTTATATGCATGATCCAAGTACCTCAACTATAAGACTAGGGACCCGGCACTATCATCATCACACAATATGACTACCGCTTACTTTTACACTGTTGGTGCCACTGCTCACGCCGTTACTGAGGAACAACAAGCCATCTTTGCTCCAGTCATGACCCCCAGCTGGTCCAAGGCTTCCAGAACCGCTACCAACAAAAACAAGAAATCCCCCCTTTCCAAGCTCAAAAGCATCTTTCAATAAGCAATTGATGCCGAGACGCGTCTAACTGCACATTATTTATTTAGCATAGACCATTTAGCATGATTCAATACTTGAAACATCAATTACACTCAAAGTAGTTTCAAGTCTATAGTCAATAACTGAACCTTATAACGACCCGGTCTAAGGACCCTGCATCTCCATTGCTCCTTAATTGAACAAGCGATAAAGTAGGCACATGCTCAGGTGCGGCGGGAGCAGTGACGAACCTTAATTTTGAGTTGTTTCACCAGAAACTTAAACCGTGCGGCTCAAGGACTATAAATTCTGACCTTCAACTAGACAATCAGCACCTTCCTTTTCTCTATCAATCGTTCTCAATGCAATTCAACACTCTCTTCTTCGCTCTCTTCGCCTACGCCTATGCCTCTCCTTCTCTTGAGCAGCGCCAAGTCGACTCTTATGGCAACCAGAACCAGGATGCATTCCTTCAGGGTGCTCACGACTCTATGGTAAACGCTCAGCAGGTCCAGGATACCTTGAACAACCAGCTCAAGGCTAACGGAGCTCACGCCAATGCTGATCGTCTTGTTGCCTACATTACTGGCGCCGACTCTCAGATCGATAACAGCATTGCCACTGTTTCTCGCGCCCTTGCCCCCTACACTGGCGGCCTTTCTGTGGCCATTGGCAACGCTTTGCTTGGTCCCTTTGTCCAGGCTGTCACTAATGGCGCCGAGGTTATGCTCGCCCAGGCCGTTGGTGGCATCGAGGACCGTACCCAGGCCCAGATGCTTGCCCGTCTTACTGGCGACTACTCTCGCCTTGCTGATCTTGCAGTCAAGAACAACGTGCCCGCTGATAAGCTCATTAACCTCAACAAGCAGATCATGAACACCCTCCCCAAGAACCTCAAGCGCCAGGTCGATAACCACGGTGAGGATGATGCCTTCCTTCAGGGCGCCCACGATTCCATGGTCAACGCTCAGCAAGTTCAAGACACTTTGAATAACCAGCTCAAGGCCAATGGTGCCCATGCCAACGCCGACCGCTTGGTCGCCTACATCACTGGTGCTGATAGCCAGATTGATAACAGCATTGCTACCGTCTCTCGTGCTCTCGCACCTTACACTGGTGGTCTCTCCATGGCTATCGGTAACGCTTTGCTCGGCCCTTTTGTTCAGGCCGTTACCAACGGTGCTGAAGTCATGCTCGCTCAAACTGTTGGAGGTATTGAAGACCGTGCCCAGGCTGAGGCACTCGCACGTCTTACAGGCAACTACTCTCGTCTTGCCGCCCTTGCCGTTAAGAACAATGTTCCTGCCGACAAGTTGATTAACCTCAACAAGCAGCTCGTCAACTCCTTGCCCAAGGATTTGCGCAACTAAATTCGCACATATTACTTTTCTCTATAGTCATTCTTTAGAATGTGTAGGTTAAAGATTCATTTTCAGTTCAAGTTTAACAAAAACTATTATACATAAAACTAGGCATATTCAGGTTTAGATGGCAATAACGTTTTTAAGATCGTTCATGTCTTTGATGATAGCATCAAGCTCTTTTTCGTTATCAGTTGATGCTAGGCGAGTGGCCAAGTATTTACGATGATTGCTCAGGTGCTCAATCGCTTGTACAAGCTCTTCTTGACCATCAAAGGGCGTGTCTTTGCGTTTCCTCACTGATTTGAGAAGAGCAATTGTCAATAGAGTCTCATCGACAAGATCAAAGCTGATACGGCCAGTCGCTGAGGTCCATTGCTTGAAGCAGGTGCGCATTTGTGTGCGGAAACGCTCAATGAATAACTGAACAGTTATCGTTGCGCGCTCACCCAACTGGTTGCAAAGCACCAGCAGAATTTTGAGGAGAGTGGTCCATATTGCGTGCACATGGGGGGTTGCAAATGGCGTGATATCGCCTCTTTGAATGAACTCACTCATTGGCGCATCCATTAGTATTTGCAGTATGCCGTTGGTCAAAAAGGAGTACCCCATATCTTTAGCCTGCAGCCACTCCAGAATGTATGTGAGAGCGAGCTGAGCAATGACTGGGTGCTGAGTCTCATATTCGAGCTTGCCAGAGTACAGCTTTGCAATACTCGTTGAGAAGTTTGTGTCGGTCATTAGGATTGAAAGTGATGCTTGCTGCTCTGGGGTTGGCTTGAGAATCATGAGGGAGTAGCGCAGCAAGAGAATCAAACACTTGAGATCCTCAGTAGCACCCAACGGATCAATACTGGCTTCGCTGACAACTTGGGGAAGCTGAGAAATGACGATAGACTTGAGAATATCGTTGGTGACGGCAATATTGAGGTCGTTGTTGGCACTGCCCTGGGCGTATACTTCGAGCTGGAGTCCCAAAATTCGAAGAAGGAGTTTGTAGAACTTGGGCTTTTCAACATTAGATGCACATACAGCCATTCCAACAGTCTCGCTACTCAAAATAGAAAGCGAGAAGGCGACAATCTCAGAAGATGCTTTGAGTGCCTTCTTTTGCGCTAGGTTTTGTTGAATGAAAAAGCTAACGCCAACTCTTTGCTCAATGACTTCCATAAAGACGGGAGTTACCATCTCGGGTCCAGTGTTTGCCATGAGGGCTTCCAAAGCGACAAGCTCTAGGTCGAGTTTGGGACCTGCAACTGCCAAGGTGGTGCAAAATTGTGACCATGCCTTGACCAAAACAGTCTGAGCATGAACAAAGCACAGGTTGAAATTTGCCTCCTTTATAGCGTCATCATTAATGCGATAAACAAAATTCTCATTGTACTGCGGAAAGCTGCCAGAATAGAATGGGTTTGATGCACGAGCCTTCAGAGGGTTGGTTTGGAGATAGTGATGAATGGTAGAGTGCAACTCAAACTTGTACCCGGTAATATTGAAGAACTTCTCAAGGTACTTCTTGAACACTGCTTTGTCCTCAAGCACCTTCACAAGGGCACTGATATCTTTCTTGTTGAAGTAAGCCTGGCTAAGGACCTCCAATGCTTTTCCAACGCTGAAAATAAAGTAACAGGTAGATGTGGAGTCATCAAATGGAGTTTCGTAGCCTTCTTTAATGAAGGAGATGAGAATAGGCACGAGCTCCTGCTTGTATTCAGGTTTTTGCCTTACTGAAGGAGCAGAGATAGCATCTAGAAGAGCACCGAGTGCCTCATAACTAAGATAGTCATGTGCCTTGATGATTTTGTCCTGAATAGTATCAAACAACGAGTCTGAATTCTTGGATTCCCGCAAGTCTTTACCACTCATCAACAGAACTGTGAGACCCTCTTGCTTCGAGTTAATGACTGCTGAGAAGAACCGGCAAACACTAATGAGCACAGCGTCTGTGTCCAAGTCGTCATCAATAGACTTGTTGAGATTTGTGAGTAAAAGCCGTGAGTTCTCAGTACCAAGATATGCTAATAGAGATGGTTGCTCCTGGCCCTTTGCCCCTACTAGAGACTCGAAAACCTGCGCCACAACGACTCTGAGGTCACAGTTGTCATTATAAAGTGAGACCAGTTTGGTGCTATTTGCATATAGCTCACGCTCCAATAACGAGTAGGATTTATTGAGTTTGCTGCGCAAGTTCACCAAAAACGAGGAAAACTCAAGGCTCTGCTCAATCAGTCTGTTGTCATCGCTGTCGAGAATGGCAATGAAGGGCTGCACCAAACGAGGCTTGTTTTCTGTGAGGAATGCATTGAGAATCTCGTGACTGTCTAGAGTCTTTAGAGTGGTGAGGATGCTATTCATGATGGCACCTCGTTGTGAGTTATCGTGATAAGACCAGTATGTGAAACTCTCAAAGACATCAATCAAATGCCGGAGTAGCTTGTCCATAACTGCCTCATGTGTTTTATTCTCGGCATTATAAGACATAGCGAGTACCTGTACTAGTTTGAGAAGCCGCAGGGTAAATGAATAGTCGTTTTTGAATACTTCAACGGCACCAATAATGCCAGACATGTACCCTACTTCGCCGTTCCGCTCAAGCAGGCCCGAGTGCCGCAACCAGCTGAAAACACGGTCTGGACATAGCTTAGCCAGTTGAACATAAAATTGAAGGATGAGCATGACAATATTCAGGTGCTCAAACTCGTAACTCAACAAAGACTCAAACTGATCCTGTAAAATATCCACAAAGTCACCCTGGCCCAACGCGGCGCTCAACATAGAGATTAGTTTGTCAATCTGCTCAGCAGTAGTGAAAGATTCAAGTGTTTTGTTGACCAAAAATACCGCGGAAATCGCTGTCTCATCCCATGTACGTTTACAAACAGCATTTTCAACGACGCGGCCTAATAGAGACCAACCATTGTATTCGATATTCCACATCACCAGGGAGCCCATTGCACTAGTATTAATGACGGTACCTTGAGTGCCTCGCTGGAGAATTACACCACCCTGGTTGTCAGTAGGCCTTGCGGGGAAGATTTGTGTATCATCTGCTAGGGCCACAGAGTCGTCCTCACCGCCACCATCTTTAAGCTGCTTGGGGTCTACGAAATCCATATAGCTGGAAAGGGATTCCAATAAGCTCATGGGATCAGGGTAAGATCTCGCAAGACTCAAAAATGTGGGAAGAGCAGCTGGCAGCTTAAGACGGGTGAGTTCGAGAACTTTGACAGTCTCCTCGTCCCAGAACGCACTAGCAACCAGCGGGAAAGGTTCTAATACAACAGCAATTGCGTTTGCGAGAGCTTGGTTCATCATTGTGAGCTGCGTCAATGGTTGAAGAACTGCCGCGATGGTATGTGCGAATTGAATGTCTTGAGGGAGCTGAACATTAATATCTACAAGCTCTCCAAGGGCATGTGCATCAAGAGCCTGTGCCAACACATCTCTTGCCTTTAGTTGTAGCTGCTCCATGGACGCGACACCGAGTGCACTCAAAGGAGGAGTTTCGGGCTGGTTTGCCAATTTGTAGAGTTCTAGTCCAAAAGCCAATTGAACTGGAGCAGGTGTGCGAGGAATCAGCTTGTTCAATTG
The DNA here is from genome assembly GCA_030564425.1 of Wickerhamiella cacticola. Lineage (NCBI taxonomy): Eukaryota > Fungi > Ascomycota > Dipodascomycetes > Dipodascales > Trichomonascaceae > Wickerhamiella > Wickerhamiella cacticola. The sequence continues at coordinate 155,542 of JAJLUX010000008.1, read as the reverse complement.
AGCGAGACACTCTGCGTCGAATAAATAACAGTCACCATCCACTTCGGTGTTGATAAACTGGATGGCAACAAGGGTAGCGAGGGCAAAGCAGCGAGGGGATAACTCATTTGCAGTGACTACTTTGAGGAATTCCACCACAAGCCGTGAGGAGCTCGGCAAAACGCTGAAAAGACCCTCAAAGGTCATTCTCAACAGAGCAAAGCTGACCTCGTCGCCGGAGGTGGTGATACCTCTGAAAACCGATCCCCAGAACGAAGGGAAAGCTACAATTTTGGGCACAAATTGCTGGGCGATTTCCAATTTGCGTGGAGTTGTGCGTGAGCTTTCATAGAGACTAAACAGTAGCGAAACTAGGCGAATTTTGGCGAGATCTCCGTCCCCAAACTCTTCAAAATCCTTGAGATGATTTTCTAGAAAAGTTTCTAGCTCTGAGGAGTTGCGCACAGGCAAATCAGACTGCTGCAGAGTCTCGAGAGCCGCTTGCATCTGTTTTAGTAGTGTTGGTGTGTGTGGATCACGTAAGTAAAAGAATGGCGCGGGAGACCCCCCCTCCCCAGAGGTCCCTGTTTATTGTTTTATTGTTTTATTGGGATATATATTTTTTTTAGCCTCTTAAAAATTCACTTTCTGAGCACCCTACTCTAATGGTTTTGGTCAAAGTTTGCGGAGTGAGAAGTGCAAAAGATGCGCAAATGGCCCTGGAGGCTGGCGCGGATATGATTGGAATGATTCTCGTACCGAACCGTGGGCGAACTGTAGACACAGAGACTGCCAGAGCCATTTCACGAGTGGTGCACGAGTTTGAGCGATCCTCCAAACACGACCAAACAAATTCCAACAATTATTTCGCAAACAAGGCGAACGATCTGCGCGCACTCGCCTCGCGACCACTTTTGGTTGGTGTTTTCATGAACCAAACATTGGCAGAAATCAAGCAATTGATGCAGGAAATCGATATTGATATCGTCCAACTGCACGGAAAAGAACCCATTAGGTTTTGCCGTGAGTTGGGTGTCCCGGTAATCAAGCGTTTCACCCCAGAGAGTGAACAGTATGATCAGTGGAACTCAGAAGGCTATCACTCGGCAATCCTCATTGACGGGGAGACTGGTGGCAAGGGAGAATTGGTCAACTGGGACTTGCTCAAGGGAATCTCCTCTACTGGTGCTCAATTTATTCTTGGTGGCGGTCTTACCCCCGAAAATGTCCAAAGCGCTGCCAATGTGGATGGTGTATTTATGGTAGACGTTAGTAGCGGTGTCGAGGATACAGAGGGCGAAAACAAGGGGTTCAAGAACCCAGAAAAAGTTGCACGATTTGTGTCTCTCGCCAAGACGGCTAAAAACTAACCTGAGACATGGTCTCACAAAATTGTGTGATGCTGTATATTGCAAATAAAGCATTGCAATGTATATAAAAAAGATAATGATACCTCAAGCTACCGGGAATGCAGACACAGCCATGATCTGTGTACTATTTGCAGACGCCATAGTGCAGGTCTCACCTAAATGTAGATGTTTTTCGGCGATTATAGAGATTAGCAAAATTATATAGCAATAAATAACGGGACTGACTTTTGGTTTCCTTTGTTTTAGGCTCATCTAACCAGAAAGATCATTTACCCAGATTAATTTTTGATCCCGAGAATTTCTCAAGTGCACGCTTAAACACGAGATAATTCATTTTATGGTTCTCCGGAAGGTAGAAAATTTCCGAAACGCGAACGTGCCAGGGCGGGAATTCCTGCAGATCCACGCACGGGGTGAACATGATAATGAGGTCGGGCTCATGGCCTACGAGCTGCTGCAGCTCTCTGTCCACAAAATCAACTGTAATATCGTCTGGATTGAGCTTGTTTTCACTTGTGAGCTGGGCAAACTGGTTTGCCAAATTGACAATGACGGGTCTGCCATCTTTTGCACTCAACAAGTTGATTCTCAGCACAGGAGCAGACGAGTTGGAAGATGTATAGGCTACAGGCTCACCGTTTGAGCTGCGCACCTCGAAGCTGGGCACACCGCCAAGACTGTAGTATCCTGTGAGGCTTTCTTTGACCTGCAAGAGAATGTCGTTGAGCGGTAACTGTTGAAGCGCACCAGTGCGCTCGTAAATAGTCAACTCACGGGTGCCTGCGCCAATACACCACCCAGCGAGTTCACCAGTACTGTAAAGGAGACCCTGAACACCACCGAGGTGGGCCGAGACTGGCTCCAAGTTCAAAATGGCAGCAATATGCCGTGGAACTTTGTTGAGTTTAATCACATCATTGCGAATCATCTGCGGCGAGCGGTGATGGTGACCACCCGAGCTGGCGACACGGTAGCTGAGCTGCAAATAATAGTACCGCGAAGTATAACCCAAATAAAATACTGCAAAAATTAGTTGAAGGCTGGCCCATAGAAAGAACTCGACCACTGGGTTTTGTTTCTGTGTTGTTGGCACCACAACATGTGTCGAGGACATTGGTACTCGGCACGCGCCCAGCTGAGGATCATTTATATATAGGTCACGTGGGCAACCCACATCGCGAAAAAGTGACACTAGCTAAGGGTACATCACATTTGAGAGTTTTCTTATTGGTAGCTGTAGAAACATTAAATATTTATGGAAACAAAGAACGCCTTGAAAAATAAGGCTCTCTCCCACTCAGACCAGAGGTAGTAGCTAGGATAGATATCAGCCGAGGAGGCCCTCAAGTAGAAGGTGCCTCGATAAACTCGGGCATCCATTTTCTCAAAACTTCAGGAACTACAACCCTGTTGTGCTGCTCATCGTAATTGTTTTCCAAGATCGCGATGAGGATGCGGGGCACTGCCATAGCGGTACCGTTCAAGGTGTGAACAAATTCCCCGTTGGAATCCACTGTGTGCAGTCTTCTCGACTGGAAATCTGTACAATTTGACACAGAAGTAACCTCTCCATATTTACCACGGCCAGGCATCCACGCCTCAATGTCGAACTTTTCATATGCCGGGTTGCCCATATCAGTTGGACCAATACGCAAGACTTGAGCAGAGAGACCCAAGTCAGCTACAAGTTGCTTTTGGTAAGATAAAAGCTTCTCGAGAGCAGCTGTACTAGCCTCGATTGTAGGCTCAGTCCACATAAACATTTCCACTTTAGTGAACTCATGCACTCTGTAGAGCCCCTTGGTTTCGGCACCGCGTGCACCAGCTTCTGCTCTAAAACTACGGCTTACTGCACACGCAGAAAGCGGTGTTTTCACGGTTTGATGGGCTTTCCATGATGCAAGAGGTATTTCGGCAGTACCAGCCAAACACAAGTCTTCCTGATTAGATCCGCCCTTGACAGAGTAGACCTGTACCTCGTTATTTTGATCACGAGGTTTGAATCCACAGGCAGATGTAAACTCTGACCGAAGCAGGTGCGGTACATTTACTTGTGTGAACCCCCAGCCCTCACACTTTTCAAGAGCATACTGTACTAGAGCCTGCTCCAGCTTAGCACCAGCACCTACTAAATAGTAATGGCCTGTTCCTGAAACGCGTGATCCACTAGCAATATCGAGGATCCCTAGCTTTTGACCAATGACAGTATGATCGAGACCCTTGGTCAGGGGACGCGGGTTCAGGTACTCAATCACTTCAAAGTCATCGGTAATATGCTGGCTAGCGAGAGAGATCAAGTTTGGTATTGAGTCTAAAACCTGGTCTTGCACAGCAGTTAGATCCGTGAGGTCCTGCTCCGCTTGTTTTAATTGCTGTTTGAGCTGCTTTGATTTGGTCAGTAAATCGCCCTTGAGCGCACTGGGGGCGTCTTTTTTATCCACAAGCCCTTTAATTTTATTAACAAGAGCGTTACGCTCCGTTGCGGCCGCTTGGCGCTTTGTCGTGAGCGCATTGAGGTCAGAGTTGAGCTTGGCAAGCGACTCAATGGAGTAACCAGACGCAACAGCGGCTTTACGCTTGTCTATAGATTCTTGATACTCGTGAGTATTTGCAAGAATTCTCTTGATAGGGAACGCTGCCTTTTTGAGGTTGGAAGTAGACCTCAGCATTCCGGGTGGTTGTGTATGCGATTAAAAGAGAGAAAAGTGGCTCCACTAATAGGGAAAATATAGCATCCATTAAAAGAATTCAGGTATATACATTTCCAGAAATAAGTTGAAACAGTTTAAAGCTAAGAGACATTGAAACCTATGAGCTCTGCATGCTATTAATTTTTATAAAATACTTAGAAAGCAAGCTTGGTGAAGAACCACTTGTTCTGGCCAGCCTTGTGTTGCTCCTCGAAGATCTTCTTGATCTCCTTCTTAGCGTCCTCGCGTGCGGAAACCTCAGCAAAAGTCTCAGCGTTAATGACGTTAGAAAGACCCTCCTGGTCAAAAGTGTAACGTGTGGGCATCAAGTGAGTGTAGTTAACACGCTTGATGAAAGGCTTAACCTTGGTGCGCTTGGCGATCTGCTTGTCGCTGTGCTTGCGGGTGACCTTCTGGGGGTAACGCTCAATACCAACCACGAGAGCGTGGCCGTAGGGGTGGCTCTTGGTACCCTCATCAAAAGGCTTGACGATAACGACCTTCTTACCGGCCTGGCGACCACGGGTAACGATGGCGACTTTGTTGGATTTGAGGACCTTAGCCATTTGAATGTTGGATTTGTTCCCTGCCTGATGTTTGGTATTAGGGGCGATTTTTCAGTGTGACTGTGCGCAGCCCACAATTGCTTACTAACAGAAGCCCTACCAACGGTCAACTGGCTATGGATCAAGAGCCAAACTAAATGCGGGGGAATTAGAGGGGGTGTTCTAGAGAGCTATGGCACGCCGGTAAATCTCAGCCGCGCAGAGAAGGAAAATACCCTAGACTGATGGGATGAACAAAGAGATATCAAATTCTAAAATGATTTGCCAAGATATTTACTAGTTCAAGAACTATCCAAATATGCACTATCTACAAAATCCGTGGATCCCACAACAAACTCATACATTTAATCTTCCTACGGTATCAAGTGCATCAGCTGCATTTGCTGCATAGCTTTTGTTTCCTCATCGCCACAATGCCTCTTGTCAGATGAGCGGCGTCAAAGCGAAATAAGGGGTGCTATCAGGGGTGCTATGGACATAATTCAAAACTCCCAAATTGATTGTTTGTTTACATTTAGAATGATGAACAGTGGTCCTGTGCGTCAGGACTCATTTGCGTCTCGAGGAGATGGCAAACGTCTAGATGCGATTCTTTCTCAAATGAGCCAAATCCAAGATAGCGTTGCCAAAGTTAACTCCAACGTTTCTGCTACACTCGATGAGTTTCAGGACTTGGCCGATAGGTCCAAAGACAATGGAATGGCCCTCGAGAGCCTGATGAATGAGATCAAAGGTGTCAGGCAGTACAGTTCAGACGGTGCCGAGAAACTTACCGGTTTAGCACAGCTCGAGCTCCTCAAGCACCTCACAAAGCTCGATAAGCTCGACATTCTCGATAAACATGCAGCCGCAACGGCCAAGCTTCTATCGATTGATTTCACTCCACTCAATAACCTGCGTAATTTCTCTGCTTCGGATTTGCAGCGTCTGAACGAGCTCAGCAGACTCAAGTTGAGCGAGCTCGATAAACTGGGCACCCTGTCCAAGGACATCCTGTCACTGAATTCCAAGCTCGATTGCCTGCCGATGCTCAAGGAGCTGGTACAGAACGGTGCAAAGCGTGGTGTGGAGAAAACAGATCTGGACCGTTTAGAGCACAAAATTGAGAAGCTGGCAGTAACAGCAGCCCCGCAAGCCGCCAAGTCTAGCTCGCAAGAGCTCGTTCCTCACAAGCAGATCCAAACCTTGGAAACCAACATGCTTAACCAGCTCAAGGCTTTGCAATCCCTAGACTCCCTCAAAAAGCTTGACCAGATGGACAAGTTGTCACAGCTGCAATCACTCGCCAAACTTGACTCCATGGACAAGTCCCTGAGCAGCCTCCAGGAGCTAAAGTCTTTGACGCAGAAGCTCGAACAGCTTATGGCGGCCAGCACACACAGTTCCGCTAAAGATACCCAAAACCAGCTCGAATCACTTAAATCTCTGGACACTCTTTCTCAGCTCACTGCTCTTTCAGAACTCAAGCAGCTAGGCAAGTTGGATGAGCTCAAGAAGCTCGAAAAGCTCGACGAGCTCTCTAAAATACAGAACCTTGACCAACTAGTGGAGTTAAGGCAGCTGTCCAGCCTTGAAAACCTTAAACAGCTCGACTCGTTGAAAAAACTCGACCAGCTAGAACACGTCAAACAGCTCGAGTCCTTGAGTAAACTCGACCAGCTTGAGCAGCTCGGGCAGCTCTCTAGTTTGCAAGATATCAAGCAGTTGAAACAACTCGAGTCCCTGAGCAAACTCGATCAGCTCGCACAGCTTTCTAGCCTAGAGGACCTCAAAAAATTGGAGCAACTTTCTAGCTTGGAAGGCCTAAAGCAGCTAGAACAGCTCTCTACTCTTCAAGACCTCAACAAGTTGGAACAGCTCTCTAATCTCAAAAACCTCGACTCCCTGACCAAGCTTGACCAGTTGGAACATGTCAAACAGCTCGAGTCATTGAAAAAACTGGATCAACTCTCTAGCCTGGAAGATCTCAAGCAATTAGAGCAGCTTTCTGGTCTCGAAAAGCTCAAAAACCTTGACTCGCTATCGAAGCTTGATAAGTTAGAGCTTTCTGGATTTGATGAGATCAAAAAGCTTGCCTCTTTGCAAAAACTCGATCAGCTTGAGCAATTGGGCCAGTTGTCTGGTCTTGAGCAACTCAAGCAGCTCGAGTCCTTGAAGAAGCTTGATAAACTTGACCAGGTCCAGCAGCTCGAATCCCTGAGCAAACTCGATCAGCTCTCTAACCTCGAAAAGCTCAGCGAGCTCGAAAGCCTGCAAAAACTTGACCAGCTCAAATCACTTGAAACACTAGAAAAGCTCAACAACCTCGAGAAGCTTGATGCGTTATCGGGCATGCCAGCCCAGTTGGAGCAGCTTGCAAAGCTGAAATCGTTGGAGCAGCTCGATTCGCTTAGTTTGCTCGACAAACTCAATCAACTTGAGAATCTCACAAAGCTTGAAGACTTGACGCAGCTTGGCTCACTCAAACAGCTTGAGCAATTGAGCGAGCTCCAGAAGCTTGGACAAATTATCGAGTCAAACAAGGAGACCCAGGGCGAGATGCGAGCGGTGCTCGACCACATGCTTGGCGCGCACGCCACTGACCGCGATGCTCTCGCAACCGCCCAGAATGAACTGAAAAGCTACAAAGAGAAGCATGCTAAAATTGAGGAGCTTGATAACGAGATTAGCGAGCGTGAGGCAAGAATCAAGCAGCTCGAGGAGAGGGAAAAGGTACTCCTCGCACACAATTCTGAGCTCAAGGGTGATGTCAAGGCAAGCCTTGGCCAGCTTGAGCTTGCACAGCAGCAATTCTCTCAGGTGCTTAAATCGCTAAGTGACATTAAACCTGGCCCACTAAATGAGGCAAACACTATGATTGCCAAACACCAGGTCAAACGAGACAAAGAGAACGATATTATTGTACCAAAACGTCAAATGCGGAGTATCAGCACGCAGATGGCGATTTGAGGGACAGGACTTTTTTTCACACCACCACCTATCTATATCATTTATATTATTATTATTCCCATTAGTATTATGATTTGCTCAGCTTGGACACTGCCAGCACGGCCAGCTCTATTAAACTATGCAGCTTATACAGGCTACCTATCTGCCTTAACATTAGATGAGCACATACAGGCCGTACTATAATGCGGCGACATTTCGCTCACCATCAGCGAATACGAGCGAGGTAGACTATTTTGATGGCATGGAAAGGCCCTGGATGTATGCTGTAGGCTATTCAGTGGTCCGGTTCTACGCTAAGCAACTGGCCTCTCAGCCGTTTGAGGTTGCTCAGTTTTTGCTCCAAGTCAACAGTTTTGAGAACCGTCAGTACTATCAAACTCATAAAGAGGAGGAATCGGATTCAGAAGACGAGCCCGACTACTTTATCAACGACGACGGTACCAAGATCAGAACGTTGCGGCACCGTCCGACCAAAACCAAAATCCGTGAGCTTTCCAGTAACATGCAGCTGGTTCCAGTCAACTCACCGCCTCCTACTGCCATAGCGGTCCCAAAACCAGCTATCTTCCCAGCCCTTTCTGCCATTCTCAACAAAGACGGTCCAGTTGGGCTGTGGAGAGGATTGAACACTAGCTGTCTGTACGTGGCAGCCACAAGTATTACTGAAGCATGGATATCTGGATTCTTGAGCTCTTTATTTGGCATCCCCGACGCTCAATTCGGCGATATAATGCAAGCAAACGACCCACAATTGTTCTTGCTGATAGGTGCGATCGCAACCGGCCTCAGCCACCTCATTATGAGCCCTATTTCCTTGATACGCGCTAAAATGATGATCACCACAATGCAGAAACCGCGTTCCCTTCGCGCATCGCTCTTCAAAATGTCACTTTGCCCCGTGTATGTGTGGCTACCCCAGATCTGCTCCAGTGTTTGGTCAAAACTTGTTGAACTCACTACACCTCTAATCCTGTTTCAGAATTTGGCAGTGGACGAGTTCCGGTCGCCTACTCAGTACGGACTCCTCAGCTTTGGAGTCGAAGTACTCAGTCTCCTGGTCAAGTTGCCCCTTGACACTTTTGCCCACCGTGCTCAGGTTAGCGCGCTAAATGTGCCACAAGAGGATCTTATTATCGATCCAGTACCATACAATGGAATGCTTCATTCAGTTTTGGATGTTCTCTTGCTGCGGGTGCCCCTGAGTACCTTGTACCGGGGTTGGCGCCTGGAGCTTGTCCGCGTTCTTTCAAAATGGGGTTATATTGCTCTAGAACAGAACCAACCTATCAGGGAAAAGTTCTGATAATATTTATAGCGCAGGTAGTGCTAGTTATGGAATGACATCTAACGTTAAGAATAAGCCACAGGTCTGACTCAATTGACAGCTCACAGCTCGTAGGAAACTGGTTATTGAGCCATAAATTACTTGGCTGTGACCTTAGACTACTTGACAGCCCACAATGCAAGAGCTACTCAATGAGCTCAACAGAAGCGGGTAGCAGGGAAATGAATATTCAATTGATTCTAAATAATGTGCTCTATAAATAACTCATAGGGAAAGGCCCACTACCTGATCTGAGAACCATCCAATGGGGCCCTTACCGGGTGCATAACTCCTGCATGTTTCTGTGGCATTGCTCCAGAATATGCAGAGCTTGAAGCGTAAGCATCGGCGACACCTTCATATATAAGCTAATCCCAAGAGCAACAATTTACAATGGATAGTCAGAATCCCAAAGTAGTGGAGTGGAAGGAGCGGCAATCAAAGCTGGTCCACCAGTTTTACCGCAATGATCAAGAGCTCACCAACGATGACCGTAACCGCTTGATTTCGTGCTTTCGTCGCCAGATGTTTGCATTTCCGTTGATCACTATCCCTGTGATGGTAGCAGCAATTCGTATTCCTCGCCGATTTTTCAAAAACCCAAGACTTCGGTACGTGCAAGTTATCTCAGGCCTTAGTGGTGTGTTTATTGGTTCCTCGCTATCTCAAATAATTGGGTATCAATGGAACCTCAGCTCGCTCTCTCCCGAGTCCCCTAGCTACCAATGCTACAGAATCCTTGGCCAGACCCCCCCACAAATTGGTCTGCGCTATTACCAGAACACAGTCAAGCACCCTGAGCTCAAGATGCCAGATCCCGACACTATTGACTGGAGACACTCACTTGCGTTCCCCATGTGCCTTGTTTTCTCCCAGAAACCTGCTGTCGAGAAGCCTCCCCAGCACTTGTACCAACGCCCTGATCGTGAGGCAGAGAAGTGGCGCCAAGGGTACGAGCAGAATGCTAAAAACATGCAAAATGTAGAGGATCGTTTCTCTAACCCCAATCCTTGGGGTGCGCAGAGCGACGCATCTGGTAGCGCTGAGCCTACTGGCTCTTCATGGGATCGCGTCATTCAGCGTCAACAACAGCCTGGTCAGTCACAGTTCCAAACGCCAAACCAGCCTGGAGCTTTCTCTCAACCAACCGGCCAACTCACTGAGCAGCAGAAGTTTGACGCTCTGTTGGAGAAAGAGCGTGCTGGCAACGCTGATAGCTTTGCTTCTAGCGACGAGAAGTCATGGTGATTTATTATCTCTAACTATCTTTTATGTATATAAGCAATCTAGTACGTTAGCTTCTATCTTGTGCAAAAAACGCCCTTGTATCTTGAATGTAGCTCGGTGAGGTCACCACTGCTTCTCGTAGCCATCCGCTAAGCTTGCTGCGGATCCTTGGCTGCTGATACCGGGCATCGAATAAATAAATTGCGGCATAATCCTTGATATGCCTGATAGCGCGGCCCACACTTTGGTTTACCGCACGCATACTGATATTCTCGTATTGCTCTTTGGCAGCTTGAGCAGCTTGAGCTTTTGTTTTCCCGTGTTCGAGCTGACGCGACTCTACAAATTCTTTCTTGGCAACCATTTCGGCACTAAAAGCGTTTGGAAACGGAAGACCAACCATTGCAACTGCTCGCGCCAAGTCGTCGCTAAAGTTGATACCTTCGCTCAGTTTCCCGCCCACGACAGCAAACATGAGGGCGCCACCATTGGCTACTTGCTTACCGTATTCTTCCAAGATTTTATCGACACTCTTGGTTTTATCTTCGGTGAAGATCCTTTTCTTGAGGTCGAGCTGTCGATAGAGCCCACAAGCACGCCATTGCGCTACAACCTGATCGAGGTAGCTATATGAAGGGAAGAATACAACAAAGCCGGCAGGCACAACCTGGCACAGACCGAGAATTTCACGCCCAAGTCTTTCAATCTGGTCCTTGTTGTTGCGCGTTGTGAATGTAAACTCAAAAGAGTCAATCACTCGAACGAGCAGGCTGGATTTTGGGATAACATGGCCGCAACTAAAGTTTTCGATTCTGTCAGTGCCCAAATCAGGAACAAGATTCTCTATATAATCCGCCACTGGCTCCATTGTACCACCTGCTAGCACCACCTTGGCAGCTTGGTCGACAATCTGAGCAAAGGAAGGTGAAGGATCGAGCGAAAGAAAGCTCACCGCGATGTTCTGTCCATGCCTATCGTAAAACAGTTTACCTTGTTGTGATGGATCGGAAGCAAAAGTGAGGAAATCCACTACTTTGCCTAGAACGAATTGCTGAGGGGGTGCCTCGAGCTCAGATTTGATATAGCTATCAAGCTTAAACACGAGCTTGCTTTCCCGGAACCAATTTTTCAAGTCCCACAAGTTTACCATTTCAATATTTTTACGCGTAAACAATTGCGATACATCGATGGCTTTGCCAGGGGCCGTCTCAGCTGAGGGGAGGCGGGCTGCTTGGGCGAAAAAGCCATCCAGGGACTCTACTACGAGAATGGTTTGGTTGAGTTTCGTTTTATTGTGAAGTGAAAGGCGTTGCCCCACCTTTTCTTTGTAGGTTTGCAAACCCTGGAGTGCATTCTGAACATCTCGTTGAGAGATGGAGATAGAGTTGATAGACGTGATTACATCCATGATGTTATGAGCTTCGTCAATAATCACTAGTGAGCCTTTGAGATTGATGCCCAAAGTTTTGCGGGTGTTTTCGTCCACAAGCAACTGGTACGGCAATGTGACTACCTCTGCATACGAGAGTGCATCACGAGCAGCATAATAAGAGCATGCCTTGAGGTTTCTGCCGGCAGTTGCCAAGTCCTCGATATCCATTACATTGGTGATTATATCTTCTGTGAGCTCTTGACGATTGTTCTCAAAGTACGGACACGCCTTCTTTTTGCGCAAATCGGTACATTGATCATTAATGTATTGAGCAGAACCCGCTTTAGAAACCTCTGGGTTCGTGCATAATTGTTTGCGTGATCCTAAAGGCACATGCTTGAGGGGTACCGGCTTGTCTGACCAGGAAGCCTCAATAGCCATCGGCTTGAGAGCCGCAACAAACTGAGATAATTGCGAATGAGTACGACTGGCAAAGAATATCTTACGAGGCGTTACCAATTTCTCCATTATGGGGCTAGGCTCGTTTAAAAACTCATTTAGGAGCTTATCGGTATCATTATCCACGATGGGGTCTTCGAGCAGATACTCGCTACCACTATTGGGCTTGTGTGAGGATAAACGTTGTTTTTTGGCTTGTTGTGATGCAACTCGAGACTGTGAACGCTGGGCTAGTTCCTTGAGTGCTTCGCCCTGGTCTTGGAACTCACGCAACAGCTTCTTTTTTGCGGCAACCTTGATAAACGGAGGTCCCTTGAGATCTTTTAATTTCTCGATCCGTTCTTGGAGCTCAATCTTATCCTGATTTCGTAGCCAGGTAATGGAGGGGCACAGTAACGACAATGTTTTACCGGTGCCTGTAGGACTTTCAAATATACCAAGAGACTTTGGACCAGTCAATAGACCATATAAAGTCTCCATAAACCTTAGCTGGATCTCATATGGCTCATACGGATGGTTGTACGGGCTCTCTTTAGGCATCACGTGAGCAGCAAAACCATCCCACCTTCCTCTTCTCCCCCCCTCTCTCTGATTCCAAAAGAAGAAATTGAGGTATGCCGTCTCCAATTTTTCTCAGTAAACCAAGCAGTGGTTTCACATTTACCTCAATTGTAAGAGGTGCGCAATTAGCCTTTGTCGGAACTTATAGAGCTCTACAGAACCCGGATCTTGCTCGTCATGGCTACTATCAGAAGGCTGCCAAAGCCGCCCTTTATTCGTTTGCATTCGAATGGGCATTCCGGTTTGCCTTCAATATTATCTGCGGACTCTTACGACTGTTTCATGCTAAACAGTCAACTATAGATGATCTCGTTTGGGGGTTAGACAATGTATTACAATTCAGGCAGCTCATGCTGTTCTTGCTCAAGGATGCACCCACAATGGACGATCTATTTTTAATGAGCCTTTCGCATGTCGATCACACAAATACCGTCAAGCACCCAGATACTGACAGACTATATGGCCGCTTGCGAGAGATTGAGCCAGTAAACAATCCATTCAGGGGTGGCAAGAAACCGGCAATCAAGGGCATAGTCCTCAAGTATGCCCGCCGTATTCAATACTCAGTACTCGCATGGGCCCTTTCCTCTGTTCCCCTGGTGGGTAAATGGGTCCTTCCGATAGCCGCTTTCCAATCTTTCAAGAATGTTGCCGGTACCCCGGCAGCTCTCACACTTTTTGGTATTGGCTTATTATGCCCACGCTGGTGGATCATGGTATTCCTCAGTACTTATTGGGGAACCCGCTCAATGATGAATGATCTTCTGACACCCTACTTTTCTAGATTACCATTCAGCCTCAGCACCAAGAGATTATGGTACGAAAACCGCCAGGGAATTCTATTCGGGTTTGGCGCCATTTTTTACTTGTCTACAAAGATCCCGTATGCTGGCTTGTTCCTATACGGACTGGCCTCAGCCAGTGCTGCATACCTTGTAACAAAGGTTAGCGATCCCATCCCTAAGCATCATCTTCATGAGTGGACCGAGGAGCAGGCTATTTGGACATCGTCAGAGCAGAAACCACAACGGAAACTGCCTTCTCGTCCCACTTCTAGAACTGGCTCCCGAAACAATTCTAGGAACGCATCCCCTGCCAGGGGCCCGTATGATATTGGAAGACGGCAAAATATGCAAAACTTTGATACCCAGAGCCTCCACTGAATAGCATTAGTAGTAAACGCTTCATTGACCATTTCTCAACATGAGGCGATTTTGTTGACAACAGCGGAATTCTAATACGCAATAACCCAATCAATATAGTATCAAAGCAGCTAGTGTAAATATGGTACATACTTAATAAATACGATATAGTATTTATACGCTCAATCGAGAGAAATCTAAGAGATGTGTGTGGCAAGCTTGTTCCAGTTTTTAGAAGGCTCGCGTTGGGCAATAGGGTTTTTGATGGCTTATCTATGCAACTCTATGATATATACACAGCAGAGACACTACGGTTGGAATGATTCAAGGGTATAGCGGGAGGGTCCCCACTAGGCGCCCTTTGTTTGGGCAGAATAAGCATAGGGGCTGGTTGCAATCGAGATAAATTAGAAAATGAGGAGCAGAAAGTGGGGATGCATTGCGCCAGCGTGTAGGTTTCCTATGGTAGATACCAAGAAAGGTCACTAAAATGCTTCCATAACAACAAGCATAATGGGTGAAAACAACTGATTAATGTGATGAGAAAATATTCAATATCCAGAAACATTGAATAATTTGCCTGTATCTGCCCTTTAAAAAATCCGTGAATTTTTTGGGTAGGCGAACTTATATTCCCAAAAAATCAAATTTTCGAAGATCCGTTATGGTCTAGTGGCTAGGACGTCGCGCTCTCACCGCGGAAGCCAGGGTTCAATTCCCTGTAACGGAGTTTACACATCACACGAGCAGTCATTTAAGGACATTAGCTCTATATTTTTTATTTTTTTCGCTAGATTGCCCCTTGAACCCCTACCCAGCTCATAAAGACAATCGCGATCAGAAACTGACTCATCAATGAACCACGCATACTATCCTCAGAGCACAAGCCCGCCTCCTCATCGGCCTATTCCTCAGTATGCTCATTATCAACAAGATTCGCACAGTCAGTATCCTGCTGCGCCGGCCGGAGTCGCGGGAGTGCCTCCTGCAGCAGCTCCAATGGGTGGTCACATGGGTCCCCAAGGCCAGGCCCCTCAGTATGGGGCAGGTAGCGCGCCGTTCCAGCAATTTATGAATGATCCCACCGCCCAGCTCGGTGCAAAGCTCGGTATGGACGCATTAAACTATGGACAAAACTATCTCCACCAGAACATGGAGAAATATGCCAACGTCGGGTCAATAAGATATTACTTCCAGGTGAGCAACTCGTATGTTTTGCGTAAGTTGCTGCTGATTATGTTCCCCTGGCGTCACAAGCCATGGAGTCGCCAGCTCAAACGGGACGGCCAGAACGAATCATACGCATACCCTCGTGATGATCTGAACGCACCCGACATGTACATCCCTGCTATGGCGTTTACCACATGGCTCACAGTGGTGGCAATTGTTAGTGGGTTACAAGGAAAGTTCCACCCTAAACTCATTGGGCTTCTTGCATCGAAATCCTTGGCAATCCTGATTGTCGAGCTGGTTTTCCTCAAAATTTTCACCTATTTGCTTGCGGCACAGTCGAAGCTATTAGATTTTAGTGCTTTTGCTGGCTACAAATTCATTGGTGTTACAATCACAATCCTGGCAACTGCTTTGGCACCCTCTACCTGGGTCAAGTACAGCGTGTTTCTCTACACTGCCAGCTCCACGGCATTTTTCATGTTAAGGTCACTGAGATTCATTATGCTGGAGGCTAGCAGCACAGGAACCTCCACTGTGAACTCGTCGCAGCGCCAGCACCGCATTCAGTTCTTATTCTTTTATACATTTGTGTGCCAGTACGTGCTCATGTGGATGCTACTCTGACCCGCTCGTTTGTAATTATTTAATACAGTAAATGCAAATGCAATGATCTTTTTCTGCTATCGTCATTCATTAATACAAACATATATACTATATACAACAGGGGAGAGGTGTGTTTATGAGAAAAAGTAAGGTGACTCAAGGACATGAGAAACATCAAATTCACCTCTGCTGGGAACTTCAGGGATGCGCAAGGGAGCAAATGCACGCACGAGTTTGCCAACTGGTACCTTGGAGATATCGTCGTCATCTTCACCAAAGTCCACTGTATCCAGACCAGTACCCTTGTGCTCTGTGGATTTGGGCATGATTTTGGCAACGCTGGCAGCTGTCTTGGCGCGGCGAATCTCGGTGCTTTCTTGCATGAGTCTTTCAAGCTCCTCGGGGTCAGCCTTTGATACAATGCTAAGCGGACTTTCGGGACAAGACTGGCCTTCTCTAGTGAGGCGCGCATACTCAAGCTCGATCGCTATTTGGTCGTGAAGATTGGCTGCAGAACGGCGAGGCTTTTGCAGACGCTCAGTCCATGCAAGCTGAGCCTCATGGACGCGCTTGCCAAGCTCAGAGTCGGCAGGAAGAACAATTACTTGAACCAAGTCCTTGTAGCGCTGGGAGAACTCTTCACGCAAACGACCAATATGATCACGCTCGTAGAGATCCACAAAACATTTGCGCAAGTTGGCGTTCAAAGTTTCTACATCACCAGCGTGCGTCCAGTAAGAATCATGAACACTGGCGAAATCGATGCCGGCTTCGTTACAACCAATGGCAGACATGAGCATATGGGTAGCATCCAGCGAGTGCACATAATTGGGAGGGAATGCAGTACGCTGTTTGCGAGAGTTGACACCCTGGATACTGTAAGGATCAGAAATAAATACAGTCTGCAACTCGGTTACTACCTGCTTGCGCTTCATCTGACGGTAAGGCTGTACGATAGGCAGTCCCATGGGAGTAGTCCAAATTACGCTCGAGAGGAACTCTGGCTTCTTCTTTTCGTCATAGTTGACGCCTTCTTGCAAAACAATTGACTGAGAAATACGAGTAGCATTCTCACCTAGCCAGTTTTGAATATTGTGAGCACTCTGGAACAACTGACGGACAGCGCCAAGAACTTTGCTTGCCAGATAAGCGGAGTAGGCAAATACTTTGTCTTCAGGGAAGCCATCAATCTCTTTGAGACGGTTAGCAATCTGCTCACGAGCTCCAATGAATGTAACACCATAAACGTGGGTCATAACCGTTTGCTTCACAACCTTACGCGCCAAATGAGGGATCAAGGTTTTAGCAGCTTCATTACCTTCATCGGCATCCTTTTGAACATTCTCTTTGACAATCTCAAGAACACGCGTGTACACATCTTGTGGGCGTTCCTCGGCGATCAAATTGACCTCGCGCGCACCTTCGACATCACCACCGAGAGCAGCGTAATGCTGGAGTCCATTACAACTTCCGTCCATATGCACAGGCAGATGGGAAACATAAGTTTCAGGGTTACCACTATCAATGGCTGCGCGGATATCCGTCAAAGCGGCCAAGGCTTGGAAGGGGTCATCGGCAGTCTGCCACCATGTGGCTTCAAGAGGGCTCTCGACACACTTGATAATTTCATCCATGTGATCATCAATGAATTTTACACGCTCATCAAAGCTCAATTTAGAGTTACCAAACAAGTTTGAGGCATGAATCTTGAGCCATCGTAGACCATTTGGACCCAGCTCGCGGCCATTCCAAAACATCAGCAGCGAGCGACTAACATCATTACCCAAGTGGTTAAGATGGGGACTGAGCGGGTATGCACGGCCACGGAAATCAAGATTATGGGGCATGAAAAACCGTTCACCAATATAAGCTCTTGCAACATCCAGCTTGTAGTTGAGGTCACAGCGCTGAGAGTATAATGCAGCATTGTCAAGGGTCATTTTGCGCAAGGTACGCAAATAGTCTCTGCGAACTGAAGGATCAGCGTCGCGAGGTGGCTCAACGGGGAGAGCTTCGGGCTCCAGACAGGGATCAACAGCAGGGGGTATATCGAGCATCGCCTCTTTAGAGTTCCAGATTTTGGAGATGAGACGAAACATAGTTTTGTTGATAGTCCAGGGAGTACGGCCCAATACATTTAGACCTTTATAGATATTGTCAATCTGACCTCTCTTGGCAGCAGCTTTGACGTATGCGAGTTGCTCGGGCGAGTTACGAGTTCTAATCACTTTAGAGTTGGAGTAATAGTATCCACCCTGGTCCCAGTCGGTCCAAGGACGCGGCTCTACCAACATGGGCAGACGCTCAGGCTGAATCGCCGAAGCGGCAGATTCACCACTCAAGTACTTGCCGACAACTTTGTGAGGCTTCAAAACACCAATTTTGTTACCACCTTGGTATTGATAGGTGTGCTGGAATGCAGGAGCACGGCCCTTGACTTGTTTGCCACTTACGGGGTCGTTACCATACACTGTAACCTTAGCTTCACGAAGGAAAAAGGAAAGAAGCAAGGAACCAATCTTGGCATGAATGTAGTTGGGCCAAGCGTTGCTGGTTTGTAAAGAAGCTTTACGAATGCGAGAACGTAAGTTGCTGATAGCCTTGCGTGACTTCTTGGTGGAGCTGTTTGAGTCTTTAATGATGCTCTGCTCCTTTTCACGCAGAGAACGGAGGCGGTAGTCGGTCTCCACGTTTTTGCCAACATCAAGTACAGCCTTGATAGACTTGATACCATCAGAGACACCCTTGGAGCTGTTGAGGCGAACCAGTGCCATCATGGTGATGGCGGGCAAATTCTCAGGGATTGCAAGCTGTAAAAAGGGGCCATACTCGAACCGGTCGGCGAAGGATTTACCGTGCTTGGCCTTGATTTCGGCGGGAACCTCAGACTTTTTCTTGTACTGCGAGAGCTCTTTGACTTTTTCGAGCTCTTCATAAATCAACGGCAGCATGAGCTGGTTCCACTGCCAGAGCATCATCTCCAAACCTTTGAGGTTCATCTTGGCATCTCCCGAGCGCTCTAGTTGAATCATGCGGTCGAATACATCCTTCCATTTCATTCTTGCCGCCTCGACGCCGCGAGTTTCTATAGCCTGCTGACGGCGTTCATTAATACTGTCGAGATATTGCTCAAATTGCTCACGCTCTTCGGGGGTCTTGAGTTGTTTGGACATTTCAAAAAAGTCAAGGAACTCAGAATTGGCTGCTTTTTCCTGGATCAATGGCTGTGTGGTGAGTTCTTGCTTTTCTTTGGGATTGATGGCCAGAGCAGACAAGACATGGCGAATAGACTTGAGACCTACTGACTGGGTGGGTTCCAAAGACTCAAACGAACCCTTGAAAACTGGTTGTGCGATTTGATCGGTATCAGCGAAGGCATCCGTTGCTTTGGGTTTGAGGTCGAGCAGGTCCTTCACCCGCGAATCAAACAGTTTTGGGTCCAAGTTAGCTGTTTGTGCAATACTCTTGACGGCATCCACACCCAGAATCTCAATGTGGTTAAGCAGAGATGGCAGCTCACTACGATGTAGCTGAATGAATGCATCGAGGGTTCCAGCAAAATAGGCGTTGCGTAAGAGAATAGCGTTAGTTAGGCTATTTTTCTTGAACTTTTCCTTGAGAAGAAAACTCATGCGATTGAGCCAGGACTTGGCAACGGACGGATCGTCCTTGTGCAAGTTCACAAGCTTTAATAAATAGTTGTTGACGGCCAAAGTGACTTCGGTGGGGTCACTGGAGATTTCTGCAAAGCCCAATAACACAAACTCGGCTCTTTCCAAGTTGCCAGACTCGAGACATGCTTCTAAAAGTCCCCATGCGTGCACATAGTCGCTATTGAAAAACTGTCTGCTCATGGTATCGTTATAAAAGTCGGGCTTAGCGGCAGTTTTGACAGGCGTCGGGACGGCCATATTCATCCGAACATCTGTAGCCGCAGAATAGGCCCGGATTGCTCTTTTCAGCGCTTGTATTGATACTTTGCGCAGCATTTGAGAAAAAAGAGTTTGTGGGAAACTTTCACAATCAGTCTCTTATGTAATTTTTTTCTTCGAATATTCAAGACATTGAAGATTAGAGAAACTTTTCATTTCGAGAAGAATTTTTTGATGATAAAAATCGCATAAAAGGAATTAGGCGGGCCAGTATATTTGAGGCCTATTAGGCCTTAGGATGTGGGTTGTTTGGCCTCCAAGTACAGCTCAAGTAGTATGCAGTCATCTATCTAGTGCTAAATTTTTGTGCAATCATATATTAGTCTACACTCCAAAACTTTACGTTTCCATCGTCTCCTCCAGTGACTAGGCGGTTCCCGTACCATGCTACTGTATTTATTTCGTAAACTCCATGTGCTTTTTCGATAAGTTTCTTGACCACCCATTGGCCGTCAACTTCAGTGTAAACGGCAATTCTGCCATCGGCAGATACTGATGCAATTCCGTACTCGCTCCACTTGACGGCATAAATGGTGTAGGTGTGTACTTTAGGTAGGATGGCCTGCTGGTGCCATTCCTCCGCCAGAGACTCCCATCGAGCTGTGGAAGGTAATGCATCTGGGTCTTTGTGGCCTGATTGTGAGACTCGTTGCCATACCCGACATGTAAGATCGTCACTACATGATACGAGACGGCACCTGTCTGAGCTCGGTTCAAAATCGCAACCCCAAACGGTGCTTTCGTGACCCTTGAGGTCGGCTACTGATACCCATTCATCATCATCAAGGGCCCAAAGCCGTACGAGATCATCGTAACTTGCTGAAGCGAGCAGCAGCTCTTTTGGATGCCACGCTACATGCTTGACGTCTTGTGTATGCTCTGTGAGAACAGCGACGCACTCAAAATCCTCGCAATCCTCATCTACTTCCCAGACCCACACCGATTTATCGCGGGAGCAGCTTGCAAGGTACCGGCCGTCAAAACTCCACGCAACGGACTTGATTTCGTTTTCGTGACCCTCGAGCTGGGCAAGGAAATCCCATTCGCCATCTTCATAGGCCCAAATTCCTATCGTAGCGTCAAAACTGCCACTCGCAATCACTGGGACCCCCACGGGCCGCCATGCTACACTTCGCACGCTACGAGTATGGCCCTCTTTGATTTGCTTGGTGATTCCTCCTTCCATCGTCCTTATACACACGGTCTTGTCACTTGAGCAGCTGGCTATGAGGTCATCCCGCACTGCTACGTCCCAGACTCTGCCATTATGGGACGCTTCTTTGCTCATTTTATCAAGATGAGGTTTACCGTAAGACTCCAGTGGTGGTGGGTGGGAGATCACGTGTAAAGGTGAATAGGGGACAGTCGAAAAGCAGGTTTTAGGTTAAAAATGGTAGTGAAATAATAGAAATTTGGGAGGAATTGAGGGCTTGCAAGTACGTTTCGGTGACTCAAGGTGCGGGATTTGATCGAACCAGCTAGTTGTCTCCTACCCCCAATCTTTGCCTCTCTGAGAGCTCTGATCCCTTCTTCACTAGTAGATGCTCAAGAGGTACCCAAGGGCCGTTTGTGCCGCTCAAATGGTCAGAACTGAGCTGAAATATACTCGCATGAACCCCATTTTCCGACAGTACTCGAAAATAACAAAACACAACCCGAAAACTCTCGCAAATCACGAGAAAATCCCTCCCCCCGTACACAGAGTTACCTACGAGTACCCGCCATTACCCACAAAACGGCCGAAACCAAAGGAGAGTAGTGCCTGGAGAAGACATGTACCCCTCTTGATGGGTCTTGGTGGCGTGGTATGGGCATTCTACGCCTACAATTACCTGTTCTCCGAGTCGGGAGGTGAACAAACTCTTTTGGCACCCAACAAGTTCACGCCGTTTTATATTACCCACAAGGAGAAAGTCACTGACGATCTGATGCTGATTGAAATCTCGCCGAAATGGGCTCAGCACCTTGAATTGTTGCAGTCTGGTGGTGGGCTGTGGAACGGTAAGAAACTGTGGAGTGTCGAGATCAAGCACCCGGAAATCCAGATTGCCCGCAAGTATACTCCGTTGCCTCTTTACTTCATGCAGTCACAGCAGGGCAAGCCTCTTTTGCGACTATTGGGGTCTTCACCCGAGGAGGGCCGACTGGTGTTTTTCGTGAAACGCTACGAGGATGGAGAAATGTCTCGTTACCTGTTTGACTTGCCTGTAGGCTCACAGGTAGAGCTGAGAGGACCGCATATTGAGCACCAGTTCAAATACAGACAAGTAGACATGGCCCCTACTCGCCAAACCATGCTCGATGTACCCACCCGTGTAGCCCCCGATAACATGACAGAACCCAAGCCAGACAATATTGCATTCTTTGGTGCTGGTACTGGTATCGCCCCCGCATTCCAGATGCTGTTCAGCCCCAACCCACCTCGCGGTTTGACTCAAGTTTATTATAGCGTGCGGAGTCGTAAAGATATCCCGTTTGAGAGGTTTATGCTCTTTTTGGAGAAAACCGGCCGTGCGAAATTCCACGTGTTTGCTGATGATGAAAACAACACTCTCGAAAGCGTGCCATCACCAGTTGCAAAGCAGCCAAGCCGTGCTGGAGACGTAGAGGTGACCACCCCGCAGTACAAGAATGCCGTCCAGCAGTACCGTGATCCCAACTGGAAACCGTACGTTGACGGTGTAGCGCAAGCGGTTGTTTGTGGTCCTCCTGGTTATGTGCAATACGTAGGAGGGTTCCCCGGGTACAGCAACGAGCTGCCGCTGGGTGGACTTTTGGAACAAGCCGGATGGGACGACACTAATGCTAAAAGACTAAGTGACTATTAGATCAATTTGTACATAGAAAACGTTAATACTACTATCACTAGGGGACCTCTGAGGCTATAGTTCAGCTGGTTGCCACAACGCCTCAATGTCGATTCTCCAGGCAAAAGGACTGGCCCTCGCGGGTAAAACAGTCATGAGTGGCATTCAGCCAACAGGAGTCTTTCATATAGGTAATTTACTAGGAGCGGTAAGATCCTGGGTCGATTTCAACAACCGTGCCCCCGACTCCACTGAAATTGTGTACATGATTGCCGATTTACATGCAATTACAATGCCCAAAAACCCTCAAGACCTTCGAGAATACCGCTGGAAAGCTTTGGCGTCAATGCTTGCGGCTGGAATCGACCCTGATCGCAGCCAGCTCTATTTCCAGTCTCAGGTCCCTGCACACGCCGAGCTTCACTGGATTCTGAGCAGCTGCTCGAGTATGGGGTACCTTTCACGAATGGTTCAGTGGAAATCCAAGTCTGGACTCCAGGAAAAAGCTTCAATCACAAACATGAGCAAAGCAGCGATCGCCAACCTTAACCTGGCCCTGTTCTCCTACCCCACACTGCAAGCAGCAGACATTTTGATTCACAATGCCGATTATGTACCGGTCGGCGATGACCAGTCACAGCATCTTGAACTTTCCCGGCACATTGCCCAGTCATTTAACCACCGGTTTGGGGAGACGTTCAAGCTACCAAGCACCGTTCTCACGCCATACAAAAAGATTCTCAGTCTCAGAGACCCCACAAAAAAGATGTCCAAGAGTGATATGGATCTCAACGCAGCGATTCTCATGACAGATGACACTGCTACAATTGCAGAGAAGCTTAAACGTGCAGTGACCGATTCTGTGCAAGGACCCATCACATACGATCCCGCAAACCGTCCTGGCGTGGCTAATTTGGTATTGATTGGGTCTGGAATTGACGATTGTGCCCCTGAAGAGTACATCTCTACTCACAAGCTAAATACACATGCACAGCTCAAGGAGGCTGTTGCTGCCACAGTAGAGAGCTATTTGGCGCCTATACGGGAAAAGTACAATCTATACATCAATGATAAAGGCTTGCTGGAACGAATTGCTGAGACAAGTGCGCTTAAAGTTCAAGACAAAACCGCTTCTCAGCTGCGGAAAGTCAAGCAGGCAGTAGGGTTCTGAGCTAAAGGGCCCAACTTTTGTACATATAAAATAATCACTTGAACTAAAAATAACTCTTTGAAAATCTACAAAAGTTTGGCTCACCAAACGCTAACTCCGCTACCCCCCGACGCGTCCGATCCGTTTAATAATAGAAAACTATGCCGGAATGGCTCAACGTCGCCGACGATGAAGCGGTTGAATTGATTAGCGGGAGACCTAGAGATGGCACAGGACGAGTTAACCGTGACTATATAGCTCTTGAGGATCTCGATGAACAAGGCAAAGGACCGAGACATAGGTCGTCATTTTTCGACAAAAAGACCCTAAACAAGCTGGTTTTTATACCCTTGGGAATTGCCTTTATGCTTGTTTTGTTTTTAGGGTACTCGTTTGGTCGTCCCGAGCCAGCGTTTGGCCGCGTATCGAATGGAACTCACGAGTTTTACCCCACAACGATCGTTATCTCGTTGGATGGAATGCATCCGCACTATATTTCTAGCGAGCGGACCCCATATTTGGATAATCTTACCAAGAGAAGTGGCTTTGTACCGTATATGATCCCCAGTTTCCCTACTCAGACGTTCCCCAATCACTGGACACTGGTTACGGGGCTTTATCCGGGGAACCACGGGATTATCGGCAACCACTTCTTTGATCCTGTTTTGGGAGAGTTCAACAACACCGACTACGAGAACCTGAGCCCAGAGTTTTGGGGTGGCGAGCCGATCTGGTCCACTGCAAAGCGTCAAGGCCGCATCTCGGCTGTACACATGTGGCCCGGCTCATTCCCCGAAAGTGCCGACTATGTGAGTGAATTCAACAAAACAGAGCCCCTTGAAGATAAAATCCACCAAATATTTGAATGGATCGACCTGGACATTGAGCAGAGACCCCAGCTAGTGATGGCCTATGTCCCCAATATCGATACGGTTGGCCACGAGCACGGTATCGTGGGCGATGAACTGGTGGCTGAGCTGGGCAAAGTTGATGATTTCATTTCTCAAATCCAACAAAATCTCGCTCGCAGAAAGCTGGGGGATATCGCTAACCTGATTATCGTGAGCGATCATGGTATGGCCCCAACGTCAGACGATCGGATCCTGTTTTTGGACGATTATATTGATATGGACCTAATTGAGCATACTGCGGCTTGGCCAAATGTTGGCATCAAGCTCAAAGATGAGTATACTACTGACCAGATCCGCCTAAACCTCACCAGATCAATACCCAAAGATAAGGCCACGGTGTTTGATTCGAGCAATTTCCCCGAGGATTGGCATTTTAGTAGCCAAATGAAGTTTGGGAATCGTATTGCACCCATCTATATTGTCCCGCAAATAGGCTGGTCTATCACTACTCACGCAGAATACGATGGCACGTACCCCTTGAAGGGTGTGCATGGCTATGCTCCCGAGAACCCATTGATGAGAGCCCTTTTTATCGGTGTAGGGCCAAAGTTCAATGCTGGCGAGTTTGCACCTTTCCCCAACGTGAACCTGTACCCTCTCATGTGCAAGCTATTGAACATCAAGCCTGCAAAGAACGATGGCAAGGCCAAGTTCGAGACCTTCAATGCAACAAACTATGTTGAAGACTACCCCGGAACACCCTTTGAAGTTGATCATTTTGACAACTCGACATTTAGCACATAGAACAATACTATTTATATTTATATATATAACGCTCAAATCTTGGGCTTGGTGCTGGCCATCCAGCCGAATTCAAGCTTTTTGTCTTTGCCAGGATCAATAATGACGTTAATCAAGCATACATCGTTGCTCTTGATAGCATCTAGGGTAGCTTCCTTGACCTGATCAAGGGTAGTTGCCAGGTAACCCTTGGCTCCCAAGCTGCGAGCGAAGTCGTGGTATTTAGTATCGAGACCCAGTGCAGTGGGTGGTAAAGTCACATTTTCATTGTAAAGCTTGGGATCGACACCGTGGTAAACACCAGAGTTGTTCATAACATACACAATCATCGGCAACTTGTTACGCACAGCGGTGTCAATCTCGAGGCCCGAGAACCCAAATGCAGAGTCGCCCTCGATTGCCACGACAAGAGAATCTGGGTTTGCAACTTTAGCGGCAACAGCATAGCCCATACCAACGCCCATGGTAGCATTGGTTCCAGCATCAAGGCGAGTACGCGGGTGATCAAGAGGGAATGAGGTACGGGAAATATCCATTGTGTTGGCACCTTCACTGACATAGACTGTGTTTTCGGGCAGCAAAGGACGAATTGTGGCGTACACGTTCTTGTAATTAAGCGGAGTTGGGGGCAATGGCTGGCTTGACTTGTGTTCGTTCTGTTCCCGCTTGGCCATCACCTGGGAGTTCACGGGAGCTTTCCAGCCCTTGAGTTCGGCCATCAATTGCTTTGCAACAAGGTTTGCATCGCCCCAGATACCCAGCTCAGCAGAGCCTCCGTTGGACCCGAGCTCTTCAGGTGAAACATCCACCTGGATAATCTTGACATTGGGGGCGAATTTGGGTTCTTCACCATAATGCAAGATCCAATTGAGGCGTGCACCAACTAAGAGAATCACGTCAGAGGTCTTGAGGGCTGCAGAACGAGCAGCACTCACGTTCAATGGGTTGGAATCGGGGATCACGCCCTTGCCCATGGGTGTGGGCAGAAACTGGATCCCGGTCTCTTTTTGGAGCGCTCTAAGTGAAGTTTCTGCGCGAGCGTATGCTGCTCCTTTACCGACAATAAGCAATGGCGATTTTGCCGACTTGAGCAGCTCGGCCGCGGCCTTGATCCTCTCGGGGTCCCCAGCAGGACGAGGGGATGCCGGCGAGACAGCCAATGTTTGACCACCCTGACCCTTTGCTTGAATAATATCTGCGGGTAAATCCACATAAGTTGGTCCTGGTTTACCGAAATATGCAGTGCGATAAGCTTTCTCAATGATCTCGGGCACTGCCGCCAACGAGGCCGGCTGCTCGGCAAACTTGGTGAGGGGACGCAAAAGAGAGACCTGGTCCAGCTGCTGGAAAGCTCCCTTTCCGCGCTGGTGGGTTTCGCTGGAACCACTCAGCAAAAGCATCGGGAACCGATTGGCCATGGCATTGTCAACGCCAGCAAGCGAATGCACTACACCGGGGCCTCCTACCGATAAACAGACACCAGGACGACCTGTCAAGTAGCCATAAATGCTAGCAGCATAAGAGGCGGCCTGCTCGTTGCGGAAACTAACAAACTTGATACCGGCTTGTTGGCAAGCTTCGGCAACTTCAATAACTGGAATACCGACAATCCCGAAAATCACTGTAACGCCAAGGTCTTTAAGGGCCTCAGCAATAACACTGCTCATAGTTGGATACAGACTCTTGGTGTGGTCACCCTGCCCCCCATTATTGTGGAGTGTCACGTGAACCGTATAAAAGTGTGACCTATTCCCCCGCATTTAATGCTCTGGTTATGGTTTGTTGCAGGAGCTTTGGCCAATACAGAAAGCTGTTTAGTTGTTTATGATGGTCCTAAACAGCCAGGGCTCTTACCGGATGTTCAGCTCCGTGCCTCGGCAGGAGCAGACGTGTGGGCCCAGCCAGTGGCAGAGCCCGGCAAGTACTTTGCCAAAGTGTGCTGGCCTGCTTCTCAACCGGCCGACCTAAAAGTCGACTTCAACGGCACTCACTTGCTGGTTGATCCAACCCCACTATTTGAGGGCCCAGTAGAGTTTACCGTGCTTTTGAGCACCTTCAAGTGGGGGCTGATCCCTCGAGATGTATGGGATATCATTCCATTTATAGTATTAGGGCTATGTACAAGTTACTTTTTATTGTGAGTTTAGTTCTTTTTAGCACTGGAGGGCACCAAAGTGGCGAATGAACCCAGAGGCATCACGGATATTGTCGAGACCGCACACATACATGATGAGACGCTCGAACCCAAGACCGTATCCGCCGTGAGGGAATGATCCATACTTACGCAAATCAGTGTACCACTCCATCTGCTTGAGATTCATATCGTGTTTCATCATGTTCTCCAAGAGACTGGCATAATTGTCTTCACGCATGGAGCCTCCAACCAGCTCGCCCACCTCAGGAATAAGCAAGTCAAAACACTCGACGGTATTATCGAGATCCTTTTTCATGTAAAAGGGTTTGAGACTGGCAGGGTAGTGCGTAACAAACACGGGAGCTCCGAAATGCTGGGCCAGGTATTTCTCGTGCTCACTAGGGAGGTCATCACCCCATTTCAACGGTGGCAAACTGCTCTCTTTTTCGAGCAGCTCAAGGGCCTTGGTGTATGTGATCCGGTGCCACGGTTTGGTGAGAAGCTCCCAACGAGACTCAAGTTTGGTGCGCACTTGAGGATCACGTTTGGAAGCGAGCAAATCCTCTGCAATTTGGCCAGTAGGCACAGTACTCCTGACCATATTTTCGCAAATTGTGAGCAGTTGAGGGAGGTCAATGAATGCGAGCTCAGCCTCAATCATCCAAAACTCAGACAAATGGCGATTGGTGTCGCTCTTCTCAGCTCTAAACGCAGGCGCCAAATTCCATACTCGAGCCAGTGCTTGGCAGAAAACTTCAAGATGGAGCTGTGAGGATACCGAAAGGTACGCTGGCTTGCCGAAAAACTCCTCGGAGTCTTTGATCTCGAAAACCTCGCCAGCACCCTCGCAATCTGAGGATGTCAAAATAGGAGAATTGACCTGGAAAGTATCGATAGAGTTGAAATAGTTTTGCAGTTGGGTGATTGCCCATGATCTGTAGCGTAGAGTTTGACCATTTGTGCGAGTTCTCCATCTGAATTGGGGCAATTGGCGAATAAATTCTGGTCGGTGAAATTTTTTCTGGAGCGGGTATTCTGATCCGCAGGGTCCCAGAATTTGGATGTTATCGGCTACAAGTTCTTCACCGGGCTTTCCATTACCCTTTGGCTGCATCTTTCCACTAACATTGACGCATGTACCGGTTGTCAGTGGTTCTGCCTGCTCTGGTGTGAGCACAACGGGTAAAGTATGGGGCGAGTTGCCCTGTTGCAGCTCAGCAAACGCAAAGTTTTTGAGTTTACGGACAGTCGAGATCCACCCGTTTTTCATGAGTAAGGCAAGGGCCACAAGCTGTCTTGATCTCTCCTACCCCAAACAGCCTGCCCCAACAACGGGCTGTTTCTGGTCCATCTGTATTTAATTTTAATTTGCAATAAATATCGCGGTGGGACGTTGATCCACTGCAGTCTGTTTTGTAATGGCCCTGCATATCTACTTGACTCTCGGCAACGGTGCATGCACTATCCTTACTTACCCCGCATATGAGAATCGACTTTGAGTTGAAAGATCCAATCAATGAAAGCTTTGCTGAATTGATGCGCATTGAGCGTCTGCCCGGTGGTGGCGACGGTGTTGCTTATTTCCAGTCGAAATCTCAGCCATTTCAGCCCGTCAAGGGGGCTTCTGCGGTATTTGGAGGACATGTGCTAGGGCAAAGCTGCTATGTCGCCGGACAAACTGTCCCACAAGGGTTTATCTGCCATTCTTCATCCTCGTATTTCTTGGCTCCAGGCAACGCCAGAATCCCCTTTGTTTATCGGTGCGAAGATGTCCGCAATGGCAACTCGTATCTTACCCGCGAAGTGAGGGTATACCAGTTTGAGGAGTCCGATGAAATTGAATTCAAGAATGAACACATGTGCTACATTGCTCTGCTATCTTTTAAACGCAAGCAAGAGACGAGCCTTGACTACCAGGCCCCCCAGAACCCGGCATTCGATGCTCGTGACGATGAAATTATACAAATGGAGCTGACCCCCGATGCAGACGCACAAGAAATCATCAGAATATTAGAAGAGCACCAGGTCCCTGCTCAATGGCACCCCATAGATTGCCGCAAGATGGATACCAGGGAATGGAACATGGCCAGAGATCTGCTGGACCGGCGTATCATCCACTATTTCCGCTCCACATTTGAGCTCGGTAATGATCCTCATATTCACATGACTCTTTTATTGTATATTTCTGACCGCAACTCGCTGTTTACTTTATTGAATATTCGTGATGATCCGCATATCAAGATCAAGCACATTGCCTCGCTGAACCATACATTCACTTTGCACAAGTTGGAAGGATTTGAAACTGACAAGGAGTATATACAAATGGAGACCTGGAGTGACCGTGCACACGACTCTCGTGGTCTCTACAATGGTCGCATGTACACTCGCGATGGCCAGCTTCTAGCCTCTTTTGTACAGGATGGCGTTTTAAAAGTTAAGTTATGAATGTAGAGCTGAGGACTGAACCTCATTTTGTTGATTAGATAGATACTTGCTTCACTACAAAGTATAATTCAAATCGTTAGAAAATACCAAAAAGGAAATTGGCGACACCGCCCTACGCTAAGGTCGCTGCCAAACGGCTTTCGTGGTAATGCCTAACCCCCACTCTCCACTGTCGATCATCCTCGCTTATGCATAGCTGTCCCACCTCCAGCGGCCATGTTCTCCCGTAATTGGGGCCCCATTACCAAGCACCTACTTAATAATCTCGCTACCAGACTAGCTATAAAAGCATACCGTCCACTTAAACACTAAAAATTAACTCATGATATTGGCAACGCTTCTCCTATATATCGTGGGAGGCCTCGTAGCTGCTTCCCTCTATTGCGGATACCTATACCAATATGTTTACCGTTTGCGTATGTGGTTCAAAGGGTACCAGTCGCCCAAGATCGTTTCCAGTCTCGGATTCGGTATCCCCGCTACTGCGCACTTTGTCAAGGAAATGCAAGTCCAAAATCTGCTGGGTGCCATCTCTGAATACCTCACTGGTACCGGCGCCAAGACGATTCTCGACCAGCGTGTGTTTCACTGGAGTTTCAGTACCCAGGAACCTGAGAATATCAAGACTGTTTTGAGCACAAAGTTCAAGGATTACAGTCTTGGGCTGCGCTCCCCGCAGATGGCCAAAGCGTTTGGTACTGGTATCTTTACTGTTTCTGGTGAGGGGTGGAAGCACTCGCGTCAGATGCTTAGGCCTCAATTCACTCGCGACCAGATCTCGCAGTTGGACTCTGTTACTGCGCATGTCAATAAGCTCATCAAGGCGATTGATGCGTTGCAGCAAAAGCAAGAGTACGTCAATTCCCAGGAGCTCTTCCATGAACTGACGATTGACACTGCCACTGAATTCTTGTTTGGCGAGTCTATCGATTGTCTCGAAGAGTACTTGGGTGGTAAAAGTGCCTCTGTTGTCAACAACGGCCGTACTGTCAATGCCAAGGAGTTTGTGGAAAGCTACATGTACATGCTTAATTTCACCATCTATCGTATCATGATGGGCCCCTTTTATCCTCTTGGTAATACCCCCGAATTCCGTCGACACATTGACCGGGCTCGGGTGCTGGTTGACTATTACGTTGATTTGGCCCTCAAGCGTCCAAATGACAAGACCGACAGCTATGTTTTCTCTTGGGAATTGGCCAAAGTCACTCGCGATCCAATTGTGATCCGTGACCAGATTTTCAATATTCTGATTGCGGGCCGCGATACCACAGCCGTAACAATGTCATTTATCTCGTTCTTTTTGTCTCATCGCCCAGACGTCGTCAAGAAGCTGCGCAAGAGCATTTTGGAGGAATTCGGAACTGCAGAGGAGAACCGCGAAATCACATTTGAAATGCTGCGAACCTCCAAATACCTTAATGCAGTCATCAATGAAACCCTTCGACTCGCGCCAGTGGTGCCCCTCAACATTCGTGAGGCCGTGCGCGATACTGTATTGCCACTCGGAGGCGGTCCCAATGAGGACAAGCCGGTATTTATTCCCAAAGGTACTCAAGTCTCCTACGCACCCTTTATCTTGCATCGTTCAAAAGAGATTTGGGGCTCTGATTCCGACGAGTTTAATCCAGACCGGTGGCTCAAGAAGCAGGATATCCCTTCATGGGCTTATATTCCGTTCAACGGTGGCCCGCGTATCTGTTTGGGACAACAATTCGCACTTACTGAACTCGCTCTCACATGGGTCCGGTTGCTTCAGACATATTCCAAGATTCTCCCCGATCCAAACCTAACAGAAATCCCCAAATACGACTACGCACTTACAATCAAGTTTGCCGGTGATTTGAATGTTAGATTCGAGAGATAAGGAACTTATTTAAGTTATTATACAAGTTATACATAAACTACTATTATGAGTGGGTCATTGCCATAGCTTTTTCCGTGGTTGCGTCTAGCCTCTGACTGGTATCCCATCTTCAGCGAAAGGTCAACTTGCAAACACAACGTACAGAGTGTCTGCTATATACCTGCCGTCTGTAATTCCGTTGTCGTTCTCAACTACTTGCTCACCCCTTCACCCATAAATTGAGGCACCAGGCTATCTTATTCGGACAAAGTGTCTAAACTTCCTGTTTTTGTCTCGGCACCATACCAAAGAATTCAGAGATGCAGCCCTCGAGCCGCCCAAGTCTATTAATGATTTAGCAATGTAGATGCGCAATTATCAGGTCGATATACCTGTATTTAAAAATACATATCCATATTACTGCCCCTGATATAATACGCCATTTTGTCGTCGTCGGAGTCGTAGAGATCATGCATGTCGTCGCTGTAGTCGGGGTCGTCATAGTCGTTCATATTGTCGTAGTTGTAGTAGCCTTCTTCGTAGAATTCCTGACTGTGAAGGAAATCGTCTTCGTTGAAGTTCCAGTCCTTATTCTCTTCAGCGCGCTCAAGAGCTTCGCATGCTGCTTCATAATTTTTGGCGTCTTCGGCGTCGTCGTCTATCAGGTGTTGAGGAACGGGCATATCTTTGTCGTGATACTGGCGTGCTAGATCCATCCTTGCCCCGGAAATATAGCCAAAGTTTTCAGGATAGCCCATGATTGCGGCTTTACTGATAGTTTTATCAATGACTAGCCTCTCACTGGCATACACTAACGACCCAGGTGCCGCCTGTATAGATAGCAGGACAACCTCATGGTCGTCTTTAAGCCTTGAGCTTGCGTACTGTAGTGGCAAATCATACCCGGAATAATCACCATCCGCCACAGCCATGAGTACCACGCCTTTATCATCGTTAAATTTAGGAAAGTGCTCGAGCATTTGTGCATGTTTTCGGCAGATAGCTAATGCAACGTCACGATCAAGGTACATTTCGGGCGACAATTTCTCGATAAAGCGAGGATGATCGCTTATATCGTAACAATTGATGAGCAGGTGCTTATTTCCAATGTATTTTGGCTCGTTTGGTGCTTTTCGTGGCGTGCACACCAGGTAGCCGAGATAAATATACAAATTCGTAAACAAGTCGTATGATTTCCACAAAGAAATAGCGGTCCCAAAAACACCGTCCCTCCAGATCCGGCGCACGGGTTCGAAATTGTCCTTGGATTTGCTGATAAAGTCTCTGTGGATTCCTTCCTCCAGTCCATAGGGGTTCACTCGCTTCCAAACAAGGTCGCTAGTGAAAACTTTGTAGAAAGACCTGCAAACTGTCGCGAGCCGTGTATATCTTACGGGGTTTGGCTTGACGTGTTGCCCTACTAGGTACCAAATATCCTCAGGTAGAGTGACCGGCATGATGGGTAATCTTAAGTGTAACCTTCGCTTGATGAGTCCTCATTTTTGGGGAGTCCAAATTTCAGAAAATTGTTTTGTGGTGTTTCCTGAATACACGCTTCTCAGTTCAGATTATCTCAGGGCGTACTGTAAATCCGCCGTACCGCCACACACCAAGATTTTGACTCTGTGTATGATGCGCAAGTTCGTAATACGTTTCAAGTGACACCCAAGGTGATTCAAGTGAGGGCACCCATACTAACAGGTAATGGGAAGCTAAATGGTGCTACGCCGCACAATATTAGTACACCAAAGTCGGTAGATGTATATACTCATTATTTCACCTCGAACCCAGACTCTGTTCTTGAAGTTTTACACGTTTTGCTGTGCGTTAATTGGAGTCAGCACTGAAGTAACGATTGCTGCCACGCGTTTTTCAAAATTTTGCAGATGAGTAGTATATTGGTCAATCCTTCCCATAAACAGCTCTTGAATGGACTGTTGGCTACATTCTTACACGCTGAGCTTAATTTTACTAGCGATATGTCTGATTTCCCACGGGAACATATAGAAAATAAACATATTTTTTATATTAGCTGGGTCACGTGACCCGCAATTTTTTTATTCTGTCATGTTGCGGCGATCCTAAAAAATTCGAAATCAAGCGAGGCGTTAGTGGTTTAGTGGTAAAATACGACGTTGCCATCGTTGTGCCCCCGGTTCGATTCCGGGCTAACGCATTTCTTTTTTTCGATTTTTAGAATACTATTGCGGCTCTTTGCCCTGCCAAACGCGCCCCAATTACTATACTACTCTATTTACTTTATAGGTTTGACCTCCATACTAAATTTACTTAGTCATATCCAATTAATCGCGCATTGCTGCCTCTGTGTTATCAGGCTTTATCCCCATTGACTCACACTTCTTCCTCAAAGACCAATTGATGAATTTTGGTCCAGAATTTGGTAAAAAGTACTTTGGACTCAGGAACGGGCTTGTGAATCTCAACCATGGCTCGTTTGGTACCGTCGCAAAGCCCGTTCTAGATGCTCAGAAGCAAGCGATCGATAAGGTGCATGAGTTCCCCGACTTGTACTACCGCTCAATGGCAGCAGAGACTGACCCTCGCCTGGCGATTCGTAGCAAGATAGCGCGCTTCATCAATGCAGATGTCGATAATTTGGTCTGCGTGTTCAGTGCTACTGTGGCCTTTAATGCAGTATTCAGATCATACCCCTTCGAGAAGGGAGATAAAGTGGTCTATATGAGCAGTATCTACTTTAATGATATCAATACTCTGAATTTCTTGTCCAGGCAAGTAGGCATTGAGCTGGTGGAGTTTGTTGTTGATTATCCTCGTGAGCCAGAGGCGGAATTCCTGGCCCGGTACAGGCAAATTTTACGCGAGCATCAACCAAAGATTGCTATATTCGATACAGTTAGCTCAATGCCCAGCGATGTGTTTCCGTGG
This sequence comes from Wickerhamiella cacticola, assembly GCA_030564425.1. NCBI lineage: Eukaryota > Fungi > Ascomycota > Dipodascomycetes > Dipodascales > Trichomonascaceae > Wickerhamiella > Wickerhamiella cacticola. Next base: position 121,254 of record JAJLUX010000008.1, on the reverse strand, counting down.
GAACACATGTGCGAGATCTGTCGTGAAGAACAGGTCCTAAGCTTTGTAGATGGAGCACATGGAATCGGGCTTATCCCGATCTCATTGCGGCAAGCGCGGCCGACGTTTTTCTGCTCCAACTTGCATAAATGGTTCTTTGTGAGTCAAGGTGCCTGCGTGTTTTATGTTGATCATGACTACCACTACTTGGTCAAAGGGTTCCCCATTGCATCCTTTGATTCACTGGATGACGATGATCCCAAAGGGCTGGCCAAGACTTTTGGGTACATGTCTACTATGGATTACACTGCTATCGATTCGATCCCTGCCGCGTTTGAGTTCATAGAGCAGCTAGGTGAAGCAGAAATCTTCGCGTATCAGAACCACCTCAGCAAAGAAGCTTGCGACCTGGTATGCAAGTCGCTCAACGTTAAGCCACTCTCTGGTGAGCCGCGATGTGCCATGTTTACCGTGGAATGCCCTGTGCAGCCCGAAGACCCCACTGAGTTTATCGACTTTGTTGGGTTACGATTGATGCATAAATGGAATACTTATGCTCCTATTGGCCTTTACCATGAGAAACTTCATATACGATTCAGTGCTGCTATCTACCTAAACCTGGAATCATTTGAATACGGCCTCAAAGCTCTCAAGGAGTGTTTTCAGGCATATACCGAAGAAGTTGAAGATAGAAGTGGCTAAATAAGATAATATATACACAGATTAAATTGGATTATTTCTTGACAAGTTCGCCCAGGGTTTTCGTAATGTCTTTAGGATTATAGATACCCTGGGTAGTCTTCATGACCTGGCCGAGCAGGAACCCAATTGAGCTCTTTTTACCGCCACGAATTCTTTCTACCACATCTGGATTCTCGTCAACAACCTCACGACACACTTGGACTAGAGCGTCCTGCTGGTTGTCTTCGTGTAGGCCATACTCGTCAATTAAGCCGCGCACGCTCTTGACTTGGTCCAGCTCACCAGACTCTGCCAGGGAGGCCAAATGGTTAAGCACAAGTCTACCAGATGCAGTTGTGATCTCCCGCTTGTCTAGTAGCAGTAAAAACTCTACAAACAAGTCCAAGGGGGGCAAAATACTGGTTTGGCCAAGCCATTTGTGGGTGAGCCAGTTGATCACAGATTCCTTGTGCTGGCCACCACGCTCCAAAAATGATTTGTGTGCGTTTTTGTAAAACTCAATGCACTCGATGCTATTGTCCATGAGGGTGTGTGCCTCTACGAGTTTCAGATTATAGGGCTCAACCAGCAGGCTCTTGAATATGGTATCGGGGAGTACTGGCAGCGACTCTGTGATGCCCGAAACAACGCGTTGGGGTATATTTATCTCGGGAATTTCAGGATCTGGCATATATCTGTAATCGATTGTTCCCTCTTTCCCACGAAGAGTCCACGTTTTCTTGCCATCCCATCCACGGGTCTCCGAGACCAGCGTTTTCCCTGCCTTGACATCGGCCACCTGGCGCTTGAACTCGGCCTTGATTGCAGCTACAACAGCTGTAGTGCTAAACAAGTTTTTAATCTCACAGCGGGGGCCATCAAACCCATCGTCGTGGGCACTCACGTTGACGTCTACACGCAACGCACCTGTCTCCATATTTCCCGAGCAAACGCCTAAATGCCGCAGCAGCAACTGCAATTTGCGCACAAATACACCTGCTGCCTCTGCAGTTCTGAGGTCGGGCTCCGTGACGAGCTCAATCAATGGAGTATTTGTTCGGTTGAGATCAATGAGCGCGAGATCGTCGACGTAGGTACTTTTACCAGTGTCTTGTTCTAGCTGAATTTGTTTGAGACGCACTCGAACTTCCTCGCCGTTGGTCCTAAAGTCGTGTTTGTGCAGGTCAAGGTATCCTCCCTTGGCGAATGGTTGATAAAACTGAGTAATTTGGTAACCTGCTGGCTGGTCAGGGTACATGTAGTGCTTTCTATCAAACGAACAGATTGGTTGAACCTGTGCATTTAGTGCAGCAGCGGCCTTGATACCAAGATGAACGCACTCCCAGTTTAGCAGTGGTTGAGTGCCCGGAAGTGCACAGTCGTAATAGGAAACCTGTGAATTGGCAACAGCTGCAAACGATGTGCGAGTGGGACTAAATAATTTTCGTATTGAAGCCAGCTGGGCATGCACTTCCAGTCCAACCTTGAGGTACATGACTTAGCCAAGTGTGGAGACAAAAGTCAGGTGCTCTATAGAGAAAATTTAATAGTGGGTTATATGCATTATAATGGAATAAATAAATAAAAAAAATGTGCTGATTTGGCTGATTCAAAAGTTTATAGAGCAGATTGAGAGATTTCATCAAGTTTGGTCTCTTCTTTCCAGCAATTGAATATCCACTCACTACCGACAATAAATGGTCCCATATGACGAGCATACTGAGCTCTTTTCTCCCTTTTATCACATATAACATGTGTTACCAGCTCGCTGTTGTCAAACAAACTGATTTTACCCGACCCAAACGTGATGTACCGTTTCAGTTCTCGGACGAGATCCTCATCCAAGTCTGGGTCAAAATACACTACAACACCGTGAAACATGAGCCCTCGGGTATCCAGGCGATCTCCAGTCAGCATTAATCGCTCAAGAGCGGCGCTCAGCTGCTGTTCACCACACGGGAACGGCGGTATAGTTTGGAGCTTCCGCTCTACATCCTCAAACCGGTACCGCCGACTTTTGGTTAAACCAGCTGAATTCACTTGCTGTTTAGCCACTTGCGAATCATCTGGTGTTGCGAAATAATAGTGGTCTGGTTCGTACGGCAGCACTCGGCCGTTTTCAATGCAATCATACACCCATCTCGGGTGCACGACGCTCCCACTTTGTTCGTCTACTAGATGGGCTACTCGCGGTAATTTCTGGTCCGAGATGATGATTGCACCACTTTTCAAACTCCTGGTGATATTTCCACCGTATGACCTTAGAAGGTTCTCCAGTTGTGGCTGTAGTAGGTACTCGGGGTCGCGAACATCGCCGGCGACATAGAACTCGAGGCCATCAAAAACAAGGCTCTGTATTTCTGGTGCCGCTAAATCACTGCTATCATACTGGAATTTGGTCTTTTTGGCAGGGCGCGCCGGCGCAGCCTTTGCAGCGCGTTTCTGACCAGCTACGGGATCCTGTTGCTCATTTACCTGCAGAAATTGGTCAAGAGTCAAAGCTTCCTTGTACGATTTGTCTTCACGAAGGCTAACAAACCGTGGGAACCGGAGTGAATGGCCGCAACTGAACTTTTCTGCCGGCCAAATCTGCGTCGCCTTGACCTCAAACACTAGTGAATCCTCGGGGCGAATGAGCTTGTGTGGGGTCTCACCGCCAATCAAAACACCGGCTGGGATCTTTTCGCGGTCGAAATCTATCCATTTTCCCTCGGTCATATGACTGATTTTGTCGTACATTGCCATACAAATACCATTGCCAACTTTACACACAGAGTAAAAAGTCTTGCTGTCTTCGCTCCGTACTGCGCACAAAAAGGATGCCAGAATACTGCCACGCTTACCACGGCCATAGAACCCTCCAATAACTACAAGATCGAAATTCTCTGCTTCGTACCCAGACATGAATTCCGGTTTGACCTTGATCCACGCGTCGTTGTAGCCATCAATGGCGTACTTGGAGAGCGGATTCTTAATTATGAGTCCTTCTGAGAGCTGTGATATGGCTCTCTCAAATTCAGTTTTGACTTGTTGTTCAGTGTGAGCTAGCAAATACGGTAAGATGCGGACGCTTTGGTTTGGTGATTTCACCACCATTTCAAGCGCTCTTTTACGCTCTTTGAGAGCTACCGGCGTGAGATCTTTACCATTGAGATGTACTATATCAAAGGCCATGAATAGGGGTATCCATTGATTTGAGCTGTCGTTACCAGAGGCCGCTTGCTTGACTTTGTTGAGGGGGCATATTTCCTCGTTTGCTATATCATAGGCAACCATCTCACCATCAAGCACGCAATTCTCCACTTTTGGGTTTATTGCCTTGGCTAGTTCTCGAGACAGCGAGGCATCGGGATCAGTGGCGCTTTTCCCATAGTAACTAGTGTACTCTTTACCCTTACGACTGAAATACTTTGTAGTGGCCCCACCGTCACACCAGTGAATTTGCATTCGTTCTCCGTCCATTTTCTCCTCTATATAGAACCCCGAGTCTGGCATTTCTTCCACAACTGCCTTGAACTGTTGCATGGCCTTTTTACGAAACTTGGACCGCTGCGGCTTGAAGCAGAACCCGGGCTTGATTGCTTGATCTTTAGCTTCTAGCCGTATTTCTCTGTCCCATAGCTGATGGCACACTACTTTGAGATCATTGGTGACATTGAAGAGAGCCTGTGAGTCTGGGTGCCAGCAATGGAAAAACGTGTGCTCGGAAACATGGAGGTGCATTGACTGCAAAATAATTTTTATTATCCATTTCATCTCGACTGCATTCATTGCTGCAATCATTTCCCTAAGGATTTCCACTTGTCGAGGAAACTTGGCCTGGGAGAGCTGCCCCAAAGTGTCCAGTACTTGATCCACAGTCATGGAGCTAAACTCGATGTTTGTGTCTCGTTTCTCGATAATCTTATAGGCAATTTCCGGGAATTTGCCTGCCATCCTGCCCTTTGTACTTCTAAACTCGAGCAATTGTTTAGCATCCTGAGAAGTTGAGTTCAAGTTCATGGCCGCTACCAGGATCCTGCCAAACTTGTGTTCCTTGATGTTGTAGAGTCGTCTAGTGTTATCGCTGTCCAAGTGAGGCAAGATCAGCTGGAATGCCGGGTATATATCGTTGCCCACATCCTCTCTCCACCGGCTAATAAACCCATTGATAAGCTCATGTCTTCGGTCGCGAATACCAGCGCCGCTCAGATTACTGATTTTCTCGAAAAACGTAACCAAACGGCTAAACGGTGGAGACGAATTGTTTGGTAACGGAGCAGGCAGCTCCACAATAGACATTTGGGTTACAAAGACAGTCAGAGCCAATGTGTTTGAAGGTATAAATTTGTCTACTAGAGTGCATATCAAGTCCCTACAATAGAGTGCAAAAAGTACTATCTTCAAGATAGAATGAAAAACGTAAAATTAATGTAATTAAGAAAATATATGAATTGGATTAGTCCATCTCCTCGGCGGCAGCAGTCTTGGTGCCAATGACGAAACGAGACTTACCAGTGACCTCATCCTGCTCGTGCTCAATGGCAAGACGAGAAATGCGGGCAATGAGATTCTCAAGCTTGGCGTTGGCGTTGGAGCGGTTAGCACGGCCAAGGTCAGCAAGAGCGGGAGCACGGTTAAGGACAAAGGCAAAGACAGCAATGACAATTGTGACGAAGATGGAGTACAACCAAACAACAACACAAGTGACAATAGAAGTCCAACCATCGGCAGTCTCCTCAAAGAGATCACGGGGGTTGGTCTCAAGGGTGGAACCAGGACCAGACATCCAACCGAAGAGGGCGAAGACAGTAGAGATGACATCGACACCAAAGATGGCGGCAACAAGCTGCCAGCTGGGGAGGGTTTGGCCACCACGGGTAACAAAGATAAGCCAGTTCTCGGTAAGAGAGATCTCAAGGAAAAGAATCTCCTGGACGGATCCGTAGTTGTCAACAATACCACCGTTGGGCAAGTACATGGTAGCACGAATGACCCAGGTACCAAGGGCAAGCAAAAGACCGAGGACGGAAGAGACAATCCAGATCTTGGGCAATTGCCACTCGACAGGGCGCTGCTCAAAGTGGGCATTGTCGTAAGCGACGGCGATGGTAGCCAAGTCAGCGAAAAGGGCAATAAAGACAACAAGCTCAGCACGAAGGGTCTCGTTGATGATAATCATGGAAGTAACAAGGTAGATCTCCAAGTGCAAGCACAAAGCGATACGGTACTGGATGTAAGCCTTCATACGCTGGAAAATCTGACGGGCAACCTTGATGGCATCAACAATGGTAGAGAGACCAGGGGCAATGAAAACGATATCGGAAGCAGCCTGAGCAGCCTCGGTAGCACCCTCGACGGCGATACCACAGTCAGACTTCTTAAGGGAAGGAGCATCGTTAACACCATCACCAGTCATGGCAGTCAAGTGACCACGCTCCTGAAGCATCTCAACGACCTGGTATTTGTGCTCAGGGAAAACCTCAGCGAAACCATCAGCCTTCTCAACAAGGTCGTGCTGAAGGGCACCAGTCAAACCACCGTTGACAAGCTTGTCAGAGTTGTAAACCTTAGTACCAAGAGCCAACATCTTACAGGTCTCCTTAGCAATGGCAATAGCATCACCAGTCAACATCTTAACGGAAAGACCGAGCTGCTGAGCCTCAACAATAGTCTGGGCAGTGTCATCACGAGGGGGGTCAAAGAGGGAGATCATACCAAGCAACTGCCAGTCCTCGTCACCCTTCTTAACGGCAACACCAAGGGAACGGAAACCACGGGAAGCAAACTCACGAGCCTTCTCCTTGTAGAGATCGGCCTGCTCGGGGGAGCAGTTAGAGAGCTGGAGAATGGCCTTGGGGGCACCCTTGGCACAGGTGTAGGTCTCACCGTTGAGCTCGCAGACAGCGGTAATACGCTTAGAGACAGGGTCGAAGGGAGTGAAAGAGATAGTCTTCCAGCCCTGCTGCATGATGTCGAGGGCCTTGGGGTAACGACGGAGAGTAACAATGGTGATCTTGTCAATGGGGTCAAGAGCCTTGATGTTGTGGGAAGAGGCAAGAGCAGCGACGGCCATCATCCAGTTGACGTCGACACCCTCAGCAACGAAAGGCTCACGGATGGAAAGCTTGTTGGCGGTAAGAGTACCAGTCTTGTCGGAACAGAGAATGTCGACACCGGCAAGGGACTCAATAGCAGTAAGCTTCTGGACAATAGCATCACGGTCAGCAAGGTAAGCGGCACCGACGGCCAAGGTAGTAGTGGTAACGACGGGAAGACCGACGGGGACACCGACAATGAGCAAGATAAGAACATAGTGGAGCAAGTTGTTAGAGGAGTGCTCGGGGGTGGCGAGCTTGAGGTGACGGAAGAAACCACCAATCCAAGCAATCAAGATCCAAGCAACGACCAAAACAAGCAAAGTGTAACCAATGGAGTTCATGATGGCCTTAAAGTGACCCTGGTCCTCAGCACCCTGAACCATGGAGGCAGTCTTACCGACGAAAGTGTTGGTACCAGTAGAAGTAATAATAACAAAAGCCTTACCACGCTTGCAACCAGTGGTGTAGTAGATGTTGTCAGCCATGTACTTGTCGACGGCAAGAGACTCACCAGTAATGGAGGACTGGTCAACGGCGATAATGGAGTGACCCTGCTTGCGGCCGTGGTCCTCGTCGTCGTCCATGTCATCCTCGGGGTGCTCGCCCTTGGCAACAGCAGAGAGGTCAGAATTAATGTAGTCAAGGTACTCGGCGTAACCAGCGGGGTTGTCATAAGCGCAAATAACACGGGCATCACCAGGAACAACGGTACCCTCCTCAACGACAGCAATGTCACCAGGAACGACCTCACGAGCCAAAATTTCCTGCTCGTGACCGTCACGAACAACGACAGCCTTCATGGCAATGTTAGCCTTAAGCTTAGCGACAACGTCCTCAGCCTTAGACTCCTGGTACCAACCGACAAAAGCGTTAAGCATCAAAATACCAACAATGACACCGAAATCAATCCAGTCACGAAGACCGATAGCGAGAATAGCGGCAATCTCCATAACATTAAGAATAGGACCGGAGAAGTAGCCCAAGAAACGCAGAAAGATGTTCTGGTGCTCAGAGGTAAGCTCGTTCCAGCCAGCCTTCTTACGACGGACTTCGACCTCAGAGCTGGACAAACCGGCCTTCATGTCGGTGCTGAACCAAGACTCGGGAGCAACAAAAGCGGCCTCGGCGTGACCATCGTCAGACTTCTTGGCCCAGAATTTCCACTTGGGAACAGGCTTGTGTTCCTTCTCTTCCTCGGCAGCAGCCTTCTCGGCAGCAAGGTCCTTTTCGTCACGGTAGGAAGCAACGTACTTGACGAGAGCGGCGTACTCCTCAAGGTTATCACCGGTGAAGGGTTCTTGATCTTTCATTTCTTCAGCCATGGTGGGGTATAGGGCCTAGCAGAGAATGTTGTTTGGGGGGTGTGTATCTTTTATATGCAGAAGTCCAAACGGAAATAATTTCTTTTTTATGCATCTGCTGCATACCACATGCCGTGCTCGGATTGGGTGGATGTAACTGCGCTGACTCAGTTCCCTCTTTGGGACAACCCATATCTGCTCAACCGCCCATATAAATGCCTATATCTATTCGATAGTCCATCCTATCTATTTGAACTAAGCTTGTATCAACTTATTTCCCACATAGTTCCGTGAATTCGCCTCGATACAGCATCATCTTGATGCCGGAGCTGGGTGCGGGCTGCAGGTCCGTGCATAACTTTCAAATAGTGATTTCGGACCGGTAAAGATAGGAATCCGGCCAGGTTTTCCAGAATAGAATTCAACCGGATTAAAACTACCTTGGAAGTCATATAATACCTCGTTATCGGACCGTCGCTGCCACTTTCTCAAATTTTTCCAGTCTTAGCCAATGACGGTACGGTAAACTCGAAGGGCTGGTCTGGGTCGGTCTGGGCCCGGAGGTCACCGGATGCCTTCCCAACAAGACGAATGATATATTGGAATAAATTAATGACATTTGGCTAAATTACGGATCTCATATCCCTGTGCAAACATGTTTTTTTGCGTATCTACTTAAATGCATAGTGACATCATCGCCGGTGGATCTAGTCAGACAGTGTCTGAATACTGGGGCTAAGGTGAGTTATTTTGAGTGGATAAATTAGATAAAATACCTCCTATGAATATGAAGTCACTGAGAACTTTGCACCAACGCTTCTCTACTATCGGAATTCAACAACCTTCACCGGCCAGTGTTTGTTTTGGTGCCACGCATAATGTAGGGTATGCAGTACATCCTGCAGTCGCAGCTCACGCATGCATAGAGTGCAGCTCCCGTCTCTGCTACCGACACCGATGCTAGTGACTGGGTACTAGGGCAAGGGTCGCTTCTGAATGGATGTTGAATGTCCGTTGATAACAGCATTGCTGTGGATATTACCGGACTTGAATAAACACACAGAGTTTGCGCGAGTAAACACAACAATAATTGAAGAATACATAAATTAAGCGCAACTTTGTAGTTTAATGATCTAACGCATGATTAGAAGATCGCCGTTTGGCTGTCAAGAGACATTGTCTACTTTAGATCAAGTGGCCAGCCATGCTCCGTAACGTTATGAATTGGTCCAGCCACCTTCAAGACGGCATTTGAATTTGAGATTTAGTTTTAAATTAGATTAATATAAGGTTAAAGAGATTAGCAGTGTGTACTCCCGATGCGTTAAGTTCATCCAGCATAGATAATGGAGCAACCCTGGTCCTTTAGGTTTATGCTGTTGCCAGCACTGTCGGCAAAACTTCTCGCTTATGTAAATGGGTCCCATTTGATACCAAAGCGAGCACCCGCTCCACGGGGGGTGAGGGGGGTTGAAAAAAAGATAGACAGAGAAAAAAAAAACAATTTAATCGCATGCACGCGCACACATACTCAGACGGAATGCATATTTTTATACTAGTAGATCTCACATTATTAGAAAACTTACGGATCTCTCTGTGTAAGGTCTAGTAAATACATTGATAACGCTCAGCGTGGGAGGGCATAGAGCAGGGTGTGTGTCTTACATTCCAACTAACCGAGTCAGATGCATGACGTTCATATTTAACAATATAATCCACATTCGAGTATAGGCTACAAATATAATTCCTTAGATTTAATTATTGGGTGTGTAAAACTCGCTACACCGCACAGCTATGACGCGAGCACTTGCATATTTCATGCAGGCACTGCTGGCTTTACCGATCTGTTAATCCAGAAGATCCCCAGTGTGTGCTTGCGGCTTTGCGGCTCAAAAGTTCACCACTCCTTTTATAGCATCAACAACTCTGACGACATCGGGCACCTGAAACGGCTCAAAAGCCAATGAATTGGGTACATCCCAGCCTGTTACCCGCGTGACCGGAGCTTCCAAATATAAAAAGGCTTTCTGTTGAACTGTGGCAGCTATTTCAGCGCCAATACCATTTGTTTGTGGAGCCTCGTGACTCACCAAGCAGCGGCCGGTCTTTTTCACCGACTCAACAATTGTTTCGCGATCCCAGGGAGCGATGGTGCGCAGATCGATAACTTCGCAACTAATCCCCAGTTTTTCTGCTTTGATTGCAGCCTCATTCAGGACATAAACTTGGGTTCCGTACCCGATAAGGGTGATATCGGTGCCCGGTCGGACAATTTCCGCCGTATCGAGGGGCAACTCATAGTCTCCAAGAGGAACATGCTCGATACTTGCGCGATAAAGTATTTTCGGCTCCATGAAAATCACTGGATCGGGACTTCTGATGCTTGCCAAGAGTAGGCCCTTTGCCTGAGCTGGGCTGCGTGGCACGACTATCCTGAGGCCAGGGCAGTGCGTAAAGAACGCCTCACAGGACTGCGAATGGTATAGGCCGCCGTGGCCCACGACGCCGCAGGGCATCCGGACGGTAAGGCCACCGACACTATAGTGGGAGCCAGCGCGGTACCGGTACTTGGCGGCCTCGCTCACGAGCTGATCAAATGCCGGGAAGACATAATCGGCAAATTGGATCTCTGCAATTGCCCGTTTGTTCATGGCAGCGTACCCAATGGCGAACCCAACAAGTCCCTGCTCACAGAGTGGGGTGTTGAACACCCGCTCGGCGCCAAACTGGTTGTGGAGATCCTTAGTGCACCTGAAAACTCCACCAAACTCCACGTCCTCGCCCAAGACAATTGCCGACTCGTCGGTTTCGAGTGCCACTTGCAGCGCACTGTTTATGCTTGTGCACAGGTTCATGGCCACAGTAGGGCCCGCGCTGCTTAGCTCGGGGCTTTTTTGCAGAATTGCAGCGGAATGATATAGAAATGAAGCGTTGGTGATGTCCAATGCCTGTGAGTAGCGGCGTACTAGGCTGATGCGTTTCATGCCGTTTGGAGATATTGGGGTAATGTGGGGTTGAACGACGCAGGTGCCACCCACTAAAGTACAACTTTTAATAGATATAAATCGTAATCGTAAACTAACTATATGGTCGTAATTTCATAAATGGTGGTCATTGCTTTCGTTAATTGTCGTGGAGTTTGGCTGGCGGCGACGGCCGCAACTCACCAGTCGCAGTTGGGGCGGGTGCACTGGTCACAAGGTCCACAGCTGGCTGGTTTAGTGGGTTTGATGGGACGAAGAATGGGGGGATTGGAGAAATGCATGAGTCGCCTCAGCAGTTACCACCGGGTTTATATAAAACTGTCGGCAGGGTGGTGTGACAGTGGTCTGATGGGGTGATTCTTGGTGGACCAGATTAAAGCTAATTTGGATATTGGCTTAGCGATTTAGAGATTTAATTCAGGCGAGTATGCAATGGTGATCTGTATCGGAGCAAGTTTCAGGCAGCAATGAATTGGGCAAATTGGTGTCTGCGTGCCGCCTCCGTGCCGCCTCCATATCTGCGTACAAGCTTTTCATCTATATAGTATTTGTCTAGTTATCAACAGAGTCAACCTTTTGGACAACAACAGCAGTGGCTGCACCACCACCGTTGCATACAGCGGCAACGCCGTACTCGCCGCTCTTGAGCTCATGGAGCAAAGTGACCAAAATACGGGCACCCGAGGCACCTACAGGGTGGCCAAGAGCAATAGCACCACCCTTGGGGTTAACCTTGGAAGCGTCCAGTCCGAGGATCTTGTTGTTGGCGAGGGAGACGCCAGCAAACGCCTCGTTGATCTCCCAAACGCTGATATCCTCCTTGGTCAAGCCGGCCCGTTTGAGGGCCTTGGGGATAGCCAACGAGGGGGCAATAGTGAAATCAATGGGGTCAGTAGCAGCGTCGGCATAGGCAACGACTTTGGCGAGAACGTTGGCGCCGTGCTTTTTAGCGGCTTCGCCAGAGGCAACAACCAGTGCAGCGGCACCATCGTTGATCGATGAGGCATTACCGGCAGTAACGGTACCTTCCTTGTCAAAGGCAGGGCGGAGAGAAGCGATCTTGTCGAGCTTGACGGCATTGGGGGCTTCATCTGTATCTACTACCTGGGTTCCCTTGCGGGATTTGATCTCAATGGGCACGATCTCGTCCCTAAAGGCGCCCGAGGAGACGGCCTGCTGAGCACGCTTGTAGCTTTCCACGGCGTACGCGTCCTGCTCCTCGCGGCTGATTTTTTCGCGGCGGTTGGTGTTTTCGCAGCAATTGCCCATGTGGATCTTGTTGTAAGGATCAGTGAGGGCGTCGCCAACAATAGCATCCACGAGCTTACCGCCGCCGAATCCAAGGCTACGCTTGACGTAAAAGGGCGAGAGGGACATGGACTCGGTACCACCGGCGAGCACGACCTGGGAGTCGCCAAGCAAAATGCTTTGAGTGGCCAAGCTCACGGACTTGAGGCCACTGGCACACACCTTGTTGATGGTGATGGCCTCGGCATTGCTAGGGATTCCGGCACCGATACCGACCTGGCGGGCAGGTGCTTGGCCGACATCGGCTTGGAGGACTTGTCCAAACACGACTTCATCGATTGCCTCGGGCTTGAGGTTGGCGCGCTCAATAGCGGCGGCGGCTACTTTGGAGCCAAGCTCGGTGGCAGGCACTTTGGCGAGGCTTCCGTTGAAATTGCCAATTGGCGATCTGCAGGCGGAAAGAATATATGCGGCGGAGGAACGCGCAGACGAGCTAAAGTATCGCATGGACATTGTACAAAGTGTGGGGGAAGGTGTGGGGTGGGTTAGGTGCCTACTAGTGCCGAGGGGGTCTAGGGGTGCAAAGCATGTGAACTGTAGGCGGTGGATATAAGGACACTAGAGAGGATGGACGTTCAATAAGTTCCCTATATAACTCTTAATAGCTTAGAGTTTTGATGGCTGTATTAACCTGGTTGATAGCTGGTTCTATGAGTCCTAGTCCTGCCCTGTCCAATCTGCTCTAACCTAGAATCTCCTAGAATCTCCATAGTTGCCACCCATAATCCTAGCCATTTCAACTAACCTGGAACACTTTTATTCCTACCTCTATTTCCAAACCTCTACTGGCCTTGGGGGTCCCACTGTACCACCTAATCAACTACCATAAGTTTTTCCTTAGTAAATCTGGACCCACCAGCTAAAAAATGTTTTGGAAAAAAACCGAAAGCGTCGTGGAAATCGAGCAAGCCCCGAGACCTATCCACCCGCACGCCTCCTTTAATGTTAACCCCACCGACTACTTCAACAAGTACGGCTATCCAGTGCCTATCCAAGACCTTAGCGCCCACACTGAGTTTGTGAGCCTTTACGACCGCTCCAAACGCAACCCGATTTGGGTGATTGAGCATTTGACTGCTGCCACCAAGAATCTGCGTGATGGCGACCGCGGGAAATCGATTTTTCAGGAAGACGTCGCGATCCCCGATATGTTTAGAGCGCGTCTCAAGGACTATTTCCGCTCTGGATACGACCGTGGCCACCAAGCACCGGCCGCTGATGCTAAATTTAGCCAAAAAGCAATGAACGAGACTTTTTTGCTCACAAATATCGCGCCCCAAGTCGGCCAAGGGTTCAACCGTGACTACTGGGCCCACTTTGAACGGTTTTGCCGCAACTTGACCGACAAGTACTCTTCAGTACGCATCATGACGGGCCCTCTCTACCTTCCTAAACGCGATCCTGATGGTAAAATGCGTGTCACGTACGAAGTCATTGGTAACCCTCCCAATATCGCAGTGCCCACTCATTTCTTCAAGCTTATTGTGGCCGAGAACCCTACTCTTCCGAGCCTGCCCACAAATGGCGTTGCCGTAGGTGCGTTTGTGTTGCCTAATGCCCCCATCAGCAACGATATCCCGCTCAAATCTTTCGAGGTTCCTCTCAATGCTATTGAGCAGGCTATCGGTAGTGAGCTTATGCCCAAGCTGCCGCCTCCTCAACGTCGTCAACTCTGCCGCGAAATCAACTGCGCTATCGAGGTTGTCGAGTACAACGATGCCGTCAAGTCTCTGACTGCCCCTAGAAACTAAAAGTCCAACTCGCCCGCCCCCTGCTAAATTTTGCTTAAAATAGATATTTATGATTAACTGAATACTTTGGCAATAGGAATAGTAGCATTGACATCTGGTGTGCATTGGAGGCTCAAACACTGCTGGGCAGTGCTACCCGCGATTCCCGCAGTCTGACCAAACAAACCGCCTAGGGAACTTTCTAATTGAGGAACACCGGCAAACAGCTTACCCACAAGGCCCATAATGATCTTGGGGATACCCATACCTGCACCCCACTGACCAGAAGGGATAATGAGCTTGGTGCCCATAACCAGAATAAACCGGAAAATACCACCTAAAAACTCCATAACGCATAGCAGCAATTGTGAAAAGATGGAAATGAATTTCGAGAGACCTTCAGTCAACAAGCAGTCCAAGTCTAGCTGGAAACACTTCTCACCAGCATTGATGATGAGCTTGACAATCGACTCGCACTCGGTAATGAAATCGTCGCCGAGCGACTGCTCGCCAAGCATTTTCGACTCGATATAGTTGCACATTTTATTTATATCAGCGGCAACCTGGAGGATATCAGCGGCAATAGCATCCATAGCAGCAGACCCTTGGGCCGAGCACCGTTTGGATAAATGGGTGGGCCCAAAAACCGTTAGCTCGGTGCCAGAATCAGTAGTAGGAGCGCAGAGCGCGAGAGTACATAGAGTGAGGTAGTAGTAGAAGTAAAAGAGCATTAGAGTACAAGATACAAAATTTACATGTCAACGAGAGGGTATTTATATGTTTGGGAATTTAAAGCAAGTAGGATCGAGATTAGCATGCATATCTCGATAAGGAACGCATAACGCACGGTACAGTGCATATATTGACGCACTATAAGGTCAAGGTTATGCGGAGACCCAACAGCAATCCGGCAAAAAAGAAACGAGAGGAACAGCAAAATAGGTGCGCACACCTCACTCCTCCTCCTCTACATCGTCAATACCGCGGGTATAAATACCAAACTGGCATTCCTCTTCTGGCAGAATAGGCGAGTCCACGACGCGGCATATACGTGCATTGCCCTTGGCCTTTTTAAACATGAGACGCGTAGTGCACTTGTGGCTCATGACGTGACCGCCAATGGCCTTTTTCTGCTCGCCGTACCCGCCATCCACCGTTGCAGTGACCTGGTTTGTGTAGACGACTGCGACGCCAAACTCATCTGCCAGCGACTGGAGGGTCGAGAGCAGCTTGTTGAGCTCGTTTTGGCGTTCACTAAGCTCACCGCGTCCCGCACGTTCACTGCGCAGATGCGCCATCACCGAATCAACAATAACGAGCGAGAACCGCGTTTGCGACATGAGCTGTTTGGCCTGGTTTAGGAAAACCATGAGCTGCTCGTGCGAGTACGCGCGGCCTACTGCGACGTTGTTGATGGCGCTGTCGTCATTAAGGCCAAACCGTTTGGCAGCAGCGCGGATTCTTTCCGGACGGAACGTGCCCTCGGTATCGATATACAGGGCCTTGCCCTCGCCGCCGTTTTGGTCGAGCGGCAGCTGAGCCACTACTGCCAGAGTATGGCACAATTGTGTTTTTCCGGTACGGTACTCGCCATAAACTTCCGTGAGGGATCCTGTTTCGATACCGCCACCCAGCAGAGCGTCGAGCTTGCTTGAGCCAGTACTGAGACAAATGAGGTGCGCACGCTGTTCCAATAGTTGCGCTGCGGTTTGGAACCCGAGGGGCAGAACCCCGCGGGCTTTCTCCATAATTGCGTCGGCCTTTTTCTCGGATATTCCGTTAATTTGGCACAGCGCGCGCTTGGAGCTATTGGAAACGCTGCGTATAGTATAGTACCCGGCGCCCTTGAGTTTCTCTACATCTTTATCGGTAATCCCGTTGCCGATAAGAGTTTCCACGAGTTCAAATTGGGGTTCTTCCATTGAGAGGAATGGTAAACAAATGGGGGGCAAGTATTTATATATGTCAGGGTTGGGGTATTCAATTAGGCAGGGTGTTTAGGGTGATTGGGGTACCGGGGGGCCAAACTAGAGAGTTGATAGCCTAGTATAGATGGTGTGAGGCAGCCTAAAAATTTGCTGGTCCTGGAAACGCCTGGAGACACCTTGGAGCTCCCGTGAGCGCCATGGTAAATGCACGCGTTCGCGACAATGACTAATCCTATGCACGTAAATTAGCTAAATCCCTCTACCAGCTCCTCTACCTCTTCAAGAATGGAATATGAAGCACCAAGGGTCTTCACGACCTCGGTCTACCCTTCAGGTTCCGACGAACAAGACTTGTCGCATGTAAAGGACAACCTGCGCAAATTTCTCTTGGAATTTTACGAGGGCGATGCATACATTTACCGTGACCAACTGAGACAAAACGTTCTGATTAGGAGGTATGCGATTAAAGTCAATGTCGTGCACCTGCTGCTCTACAATGAGAGCTTGGGCCAGCGTCTTCACGATGAACCGGGTGTCATCTTGCCCATATTTGAAGCAGCCGCTAAAGAGGTGGCTGACCGCATTGTTTTCGCTGACAGCCCCGAGACTTCCATCCCCTATATCCAGGTTATCCTTGACTCTGATGCTAACCCCACTGCTCTGCGCGATCTCAACTCGAGACACGTGAGCCGTCTTGTGCGGATCCCTGGTATCATCATCTCCGCTAGTGCCCTTACCTCCAAAGCCACAAGGCTGCATTTGGTGTGTAAAGAGTGTTTGCATGTTGTCAACCAGGTCGTGACCCCAGGGTTCTCCTCTTTGCAGCTGCCTCGCCGCTGTGAGTCACAAACTGTTAGTGGAGATGGCAATGGATCCAAGGATTGTGGTCCTGACCCGTACGTTGTGGCTCATGACCGTAGTGAGTTTATCGATCAGCAAGTCCTCAAACTCCAGGAATCCCCCGAGATGGTTCCAGTAGGTGAGGTCCCTCGTAACATCCTACTTACCGTGGACCGTACCTTAACCAACCGGTTTGTACCAGGAACCCGCTGCACATTTGTTGGTATTTACAGCGTTTACGACAACCAGAGCAACAACAAGGGAGGCAACTCTAGCGGTGCAGTAGCGATCCGTAACCCATACTTGCAGGTTGTTGGATTCGAAATCACTGGCCACAATAACCGTGGCGAACTGGTTTTCACAGAACAAGAAGAGCAAGAATTCATTGCTCTCAGTCAGACCCCGGACCTGTTTGATGTTTTCAGCCGGTCCATTGCCCCCAGCATCTATGGCCACGAAGATGTCAAGAAAAGTCTCACGTGCCTACTAATGGGTGGCAGCCGCCGTATTTTGCCCGATTCAATGCGGTTGCGTGGTGACATCAACGTCTTGCTCATGGGTGACCCCGGTACTGCTAAATCGCAGATGCTCAAGTTTGTGGAGAAAGTAGCCCCCATTTGCATCTACACTTCGGGAAAAGGATCTAGTGCGGCAGGTCTTACTGCTTCAGTACAGCGTGACACCCACACCCGTGATTTTTACCTCGAAGGTGGTGCTATGGTGCTCGCCGATGGAGGTGTGGTGTGTATTGATGAGTTTGATAAAATGAGAGAAGACGATCGAGTGGCTATCCACGAAGCCATGGAGCAGCAAACCATCTCAATTGCCAAAGCCGGTATCACTACAGTCCTCAACTCTCGTACCTCTGTACTGGCGGCCGCTAACCCCGTGGAGGGTCGCTACAATGACAACAAGTCGCCAGGTGAGAATATCGATTTCCAAACAACAATTTTGTCTCGTTTCGATATGATCTATGTTATCAAGGACAGACACGACGAGGATGAGGCCATTGCATCGCATGTTTTGGCAACCCACCGCAATGGGGGTATCGTTCAGGATGAGGTCGAGGGAGAAATCTCTATTGAGAAAATGCGTCGCTACGTTACTTATTGCCGTGCAACATGCGCACCCACGTTGAGTAGAGAGGGTGCCGAGACCTTGTCCTCGAACTTTGTTGAGTTTAGACAGTCAGTCAAGCAACAAGAACAAGAAAACAATGAACGCACTTCGGTCCCCGTGACCATCCGTCAGCTGGAAGCGCTTATCCGTATTGCCGAATCAATTGCCAAACTGCACTTGAGCCCCGAGGTCACCCCGGCCCATGTCAATGAAGCGATCCGGCTGTTTACTGGATCCACCATGCAAGCGCTGCAAACCGAGAAATTGAGTGTCGAAAGAGCCCGTAAAGTGCATGAGCTCGAAGAGAAGATCAAGCAAAAGCTCCGGGTCGGTTACGGCGCCAGCCTCGACGCGATCCGCAACCAGTTTTGTGCTCACGACAATTACACAAATATGGAACTGGATACTGCTCTCTTGGCGCTAGAAAGAAGAGGTACGGTAACCTATAGAAACCAAGGAAAACGGGTCCATAGAGTTGCTCCATAGTTTTGTCTTTATTTAATCTTAATGTTGGGTATGTAAATGTACACCATAGCCGATAATGAACGGGCAATTGAGTAACAATGATTGGGAACGAAAGATATGCGATAATTGTTACCACAAAGTGCGTCGTCACCACTGATTGTCAACTACGCACATCAAGTAGGGCATACAAGCTCAGCGGCACCTGGCAGTTTAAAATAAGCAATAATATATAAACTAATCTAGAGATTTAAAACATCTCGTCAAAGACATTGGCAACATAGTCGGCGGCTTCCTGAAGCTCTTCCAAGACCTCGTGGCTAAACTCGTCAAACTTCTCCTGGAATCCAGCCAAAGGAGAGGTCGAGGGGGCAGAGGCAAACTCGGGGTCGGAACTCATGGCAGAGTAGAATTTATCGAGGCTCTTGCCACCACCATTGTAAACGAGGACATTAGGGGAAGCGCTGTCGAGGTCATCGAGGATGTCCTTGGTACCAAACGACACCAAGTGCTTCTTGAGCTGCTTGGGGGTAAGGCTAGCCTGGGCATAGGCACTCTTGGAGCTGGGCTGCAAAGAAAGGAAATAAGTGAGCAAACCGCAAACGTGAGGGGAGGCCATAGAGGTACCGCTCATAATCTGGGTGCTGTCCTTGCCGTCGGTACCGGTACTGAGGATATTCACACCGGGTGCAAAGACGTCGACGCACTTTCCATAGTTGGAGAAATAAGCGCGGTCGTCGCCCAAAGTGGTGGCACCAACAGTGATGGGCTCAGAGGCACCAGCGGGGGAGACATTGCAGGCATCCTGGTTCTCATTACCGGCAGCAACTGCGAAATGGACACCGTGGTTAACGGCGGCGTTGACGGCCAAGTCAAGACTGGGGGACTTGCCACCACCAAGAGACATGTTGGCAGTGGTACCCTTCTTGCCGTTGGCAATGTTCTTCTTGTGCTGCTCAACAACGTACTCGACACCACCAATAACGTCGCTCATGGAACCGCTGCCGTCGCTGCCCAAGACCTTGACGGCAACCACAGTGGCCTCCTTGGCAACACCGTACTTGGAGCCGGCAATGGTACCGGCGCAGTGGGTACCGTGACCGTGGGCGTCCTTGTCAACGTCATTGGCAGGCACAGTCTTGCCCCACTTGGCACGGCCTTCAAAGTCATTGTGGTCAATGTAGATACCGGTATCAACGACATAGGCAACAACGTCCTTGCCACCTTCATCGTCATAGAGGTACTTGTTAAAGGAGCCAAGGCTCAGCCCTTTACGGTGAGAAACACGGGCCAAACCCCAGGGGGCGCCATTCTCGAGGTGCTCATTGCTGATGTAGACTTTCGAGTCCTGCTCAACGTGGGCGACAAGAGGAGACATGCGGATGAGCTCAATGGTCTCGGGGAGGAACTTACCGGCGTAACCCTTGAAATCGCCGATATTGAAGATCTTTGAAACACCGGAATCGTCGCCGAGAGCATCGACACCGCCGTGCTGCTCGTGGGCCGAACCGAGCATGTCAATGTGCTCAGTGATAAGGCCGGGCTCAACGCCTTGCTTGAATTGAACAATGTACGAGTTCTCAATGGCGTGGGGAGCGGCAGACTCGGAAAGAATAAGGGGCGCGGGGACGTGCTCGGGGCGCTCGTGAGCGGTACGGACCATATCGCCACGGCGGGGGTGCTTGAGGTGGGGGACCTTACCCTTGTGGTGATCCTTGGACTTGTGTTTCTTGCCCCTGGCCTTGTGGTGCTTTGCGCCGGCGGCCTCGACACCGGCGAGCAGTGGCTGGGCTGGGGGCACGATATCGCCGTGAACTTGTTGGATATCAAGAGGCTCATCCGACTCAAAGGGGATGAAGAGTGCGTGCGCAGCGGGAAGTGCTGCAATCAATACATTGGGGTTGACCATGATGATAAGGACAAGAGGGTGGGGGATAAGCGCTACTTATAAATGATGGGATGAATCATGAAGGGGCGAGGAGAGAGGGTTAGGGCGCATGTGACCCGCTATCGTGTGGACGCATGGTGCCATTGCGTGCGCGATTATGCGGTTGCCACCAGGTTAATATATATTTTAACAAGCAGAAACTTACTGTAAATTAGTGTACGCTTTTTCTTGTGTTTGACTTGCTGTATCAATGCCCGGGACCGAATCCGGATTATTAAATCTGCGGGTGCTCTTATCGCTAGGCATTATGCACAAATAGTGGGCTAGGTTGATCCAGACCGGGAGCCTAGGAGGTTACAGGAGATTATATAGGACGTTAGATAGGGTTAATAGGGACACCTAATTGAGACGCTAAACGGGATAATTAGCAAGAACCAATGGGCAGAGATCTCATTTGCAGAATCGCGTGGCCGCTAATTTTGATTTAGTAACTAAACGCAGATCTCAGTTTGCGACTGCATGTCCCATTATGGACGCATTGGTTATGTCATTATCAGTGGCTAGTGTCTGGAGGCCTGAGGAGCACTCGGATAGGTCTGGATAAGCCAGAGTAGATTTAAACTAATTGGCAATCAGGGCCAAATCCAATCTACAAAATCGCTATTTTTTTTACGCTAATGTTGATTATACTGGCACTTGGTGGAGCTGAAAGTGTAGTAGTCCCAAGTAGTCCATCCCTCTAGTAGTCTAGTGCTGGTCCTTGAGCCTTTGCACTATTTGTCATCATGTTGAAGCGGTTCAACGTCGCGCACCAAAAAGTTAGCGTCGACATAGATCTAGCGTCAAAATCAATAAAAGGATGGACCGAGCTCACGGTGATTCCATTAATTTCCGATCTCAAAAGCATTGAGCTAGATGCGAAGCAGCTCACCGTGAGTTCAGTGCAGGTCAACACCATCCCGGCCGAGTTTGAGCATAATGATTTAATAAAAACTCCGCCTAAAAGAGAAGGAAACATCTACAAACACCACGAACTCTTCCAGCAACACGACCAGACATTCAAGGGGCGACGGTGCCTCGCGATCTCTATCCCTGCAGAGATCAATGTGGGAGCTTCTGGCGACACTTTTGTGGTTGAAGGCGCTCAGAATTATGCTGCACTCACTGTACGCGTCTCGTTCGAGCTCGTGGACCCCGTCGAGGGCCTCAACTTTGTCACCAGCGGCAAGGCCAATACCTGGCATGCGTATACCACTCACAGAGCTATGGCCCAGTCAACGAGCTGCTGGTTTCCGTGTCTGGATGGGTTCAGCGAGCTGTGCACTTATGAGCTCGAGTTTAGCGTCCCGAAAACCGTTGGCGATATCACCACCGAGAGCTCCTCCATGGCCCCGACAAAGGCAGCAGCACAGTCCGCTACCGAGGAGGACCCCGAAGATGAAACGGAGATTATCGTGGTTTGCAACAACAACTCGCCAACCCAAGTAGCTCACCCTACCAATAGCTCCAAAAAAATCGTGCGGTTCGAGATGTTTACGCCGATTTTCGCCCACCACTTGGGTTTCACAGTGGGCCCGTTCCAACAGGTGCCCATGAACAGTTCAGATGAAGCAGCAGAAAGCAGCAGCGGTATGCCATTTTGTATTTTCGCACTGCAAAGCAAAATCGATATGGTCAGACACTGCTGCGGTATTTATTCTAAAGCAATGGAGTATTTCACTCGAGAGTTTGGTTCTTTCCCGTTTTCAGCTTATTCCATTTGCTTTGTGGCCGATTTGCCCGAGAGTGCAGATGCAGCAGCGCTCTCTATTGTATCTGATCGGCTGCTTTTTCCGCCCCAAGTCATTGAGCCATTATTCGACCATACCCAGCCACTAATCCGGTGCTTGGCTGCGCAATGGTGCGGTGTAAACATTATTCCTGCCACCTGGGACGACGTCTGGGTCACCGAGGGTATCGCATTGTACATGACGCACACGTTTATCAGACGACTAATGGGTAACAATGAGTACCGCATGCGGATGAAATTGTTTGTCGATGAGATTACTCGCCAGGACATTAATATGCCCCCCATTGGCAGGCCGCAGTTCCGGTTCCCCGTCACCACCCACGACCTTGATTTCATTCGCCTCAAGGCCCCCATGGTCCTATATATTCTCAACCGTCGAATGACCAAAACCGATCGGTCGCTGGGTCTCTCGCGTGTTATCCCCAAGATTTTGCTGCAAAGTATGAGTGGAGACCTTAATTCCCAAATTTCAACTGCACATTTCCAGAAATTATGTGAACGGGTTGCCCACCACCGTCTGGATGCGTTTTTCAATGAATGGGTACACGGATCGGGGTACCCTATTTTCAGGGTTACCCAGCGGTTTAATAAAAAGCGAATGTTTATCGAAATGGGTATTGGCCAGGTGCAGAGCCGTGAGCTGCCCGAAGAGATTCTAAGGGACGACCAGTTTTTGGACAGAGCGGTTAGTGATATCATCAACGAGGAAACAAACAGCAAGTACCATGTCGCGGCCTCGTTTAGTGGGCCCATGACTATCCGAATCCATGAGGCAGACGGTACTCCATACGAGCACGTGGTTGATCTCAAGGAGAACTTCACAAAGCTGGACATTCAGTACAATACAAAGTACAAGCGTCTTAAACGGAACCAGAAATTCAAGTCCCACGACGGTGGGCCCGAAGACGGACTCATCAACTGCCTTGGAGATGTGCTGATGAAGTCTAGTGATATGGCCAAGTGGAAGTTGACGGATTGGGGACACGATGAAGAAGAGTTTATGTTTAATGAAGCGTTCGAGTGGATCCGCGTGGACTCTGATTTCGAGTGGATCTGCAAGATGTTTTTGGGGCAACCAGACTATATGTACGCGTCCCAGCTTCAGCAGGACCGGGACGTGGTTGCGCAGTATGATGCAGTGACGTTTTTCTCTACACAACAAGCCAACCCAATCTACTCATCGATCCTTACCCGTACCCTAATGGACTGGCGCTACTTTTATCAGGTACGCGTTCATGCTGCGCACGGACTGGCCAACAATGCTACTGAACAGGTGGACTACCTCGGCAAGTTCCACCTCCTGAAAGCGTTTGAGGATATGTGCTGCTTTGAGGATAGTCTGATACCCCGGGCTAATGATTTCAGCGATTTCCCCAACTACTTTGTGCAAAAGGCCCTCATTGAGGCCCTGTCGCGAGTACGCGACAAAGAGGGCCACTGCCCAGAAGACATTTGCCGGTTTTTGCTTGATTTGATTCGCTACAATGAGAATTCCGGAAACCCCTACAGCGACAGTTTTTACATGTGCACGGTAATAAAGGCCGTAGTGGATGCCGTCAAGTCTCTTGATATAACAATGCTGAACGAACCCAAATTCCGGGAATTCACTTCGCGGGTAGTTTCAGAAATCGATAAATGCCAGCGTCTTGACTCATGGCTGCCTTCGTATCACCACATTATCACCACAACGGCCATATTCCAGGATGAGATTCTCATTCGACTGGGGTACGGCACGCCGCGGATGAACAAGCTGCTGGCAGACACGACGCCGGAAAACTCTGCGGATATCCGTTTGGCAGCTTTCCAGGTGATTTTGGAGCTCGGAGGGTACCGCGAGCCCGCGATCATCAAGTACGTGTTTCAAACTGCGCTGGGCGACGAGTCACTACTGATCCGATGGGGCCTGATCCGCAAACTTCAAAAGCTTGTGGGGGTTATTGCCATTGAGGGAGAATATTTTGCCGATACCAAACACGAACGGGTGGACCTTATGAAGGCCCGCCATGAGGCAATTGCTCGCTCCTCAATCAGGACCTCGATCCCAGTAGTAAGGTCGTATCTCGGCAAGTACCCAGCATTAAGCCATAATATATGGCTCGCACTACACGACCCCAGAGCAAGCAGTATTGTACGGCGCATTCTGTTTGATATGTGCCGGGTCCTCTATGTGCCAGAACAAACTAAAAAGAACTATCAGCTCACCGCACGCCGCCGGGGCGAGGACTTTATGATGGTGTTGCGGTATAGAAATGTGAATAAAACGCCGCGACTCAAACTGAGCACAAAACTTGAGCACCCAGGAGACGAAAATGAGGAACCTAAACCAATGAAGCTCAAGCTCAAGATTGGAGGGCTCAGCTAATGGAGGGCTCAGCTGAAAAAATTAAATATAAATAACTTATGTACTTGGTAATGCAGTCCTACAAACAGGACATTCGAGTTTACGCTCCATCCATTCCTGGAGGCACGGGGTATGGAATACATGGCGACAAGGTGTGACCATGTACTTGCGTCTGGCCAGTACTGACGCGGCACTATTGGAATCGGATACCACCAACTGCACGGGGGTCATGCAGATAGGGCAGTCTACTTTTTTGTACCCTTGCTCTTGGCTATGCTCGACGGGCAACTCTGAAGTATGGAGCAGTGCCTCGAGATCGGTAGTGAGGATCGGGTGGTAATCGTGGCCATCAATAGTGAGGAATTTGGGCAGCAGCAAATGCCCACCGAGGTAGTATTGGGCTGTCAGGAGCATCACCTGGAGCCATTGCCATGCCAAGATAAACCACCCCAGTTCGGGATCGTAGCGGTGGTACCCCACGTTGTGAGGGTAAAAACACATGTACATTATGGGGGCGACCCGCAAAATGCTCGATCCGTAAACGTACTTGAGCAAAAACGGTTTCGAGAAGCCACGCCGGGCGCTGCGGTAAATCTGGGGCCACCAGTTGGAGTACAACAGCAGCAGGACCGACCACTCGACGATTTTGCGGTTGGTATCGGTGAAGCTGTAGCTGGAAATGAGCAAAAGGCACAACACAACGATGGAAATGTACATGCGAGAATTGATCATGGCGCTGACTTGGGCCAGGCTCAAGTCTGCCGAGGACCGGCCTGCCTCTGCCAATTGAGAATGGAAAATCGAGCCGAGGAAGCTGAGCTGGACCGTAGTAATAAAACAGAAAACAACCACTACAATAGCCATGAGCTGCAGCGCAAACGCACGCTCAAACGTACTTACCATGCACACCATGCACACGAGACCATCCGGCAGCGTGGCAAGAGCAACTGACCAAAACGAGATCCGATAAGTAGCAGTAGGAGAGCTGGTATGCTGGACCTGCATGGTTGTGAGCGTGTAGAGGGCAATAAACAGCCCCAAAAGCACAACGAGCCCATGCCTTAGCCGGACCCTAAACTGCTCGAGCCGCTCGCCAGTCGATTGCAGCAGCATACTCTGGCCGCAGTCAGGGGAGTAAACTACTGCATCTAGCACCAGTGGTGGTAACGGCCGGGTCGGTCTTCCAATGGGGTGCTCGAGCTCCTGCTCAATCGCGTCCATCTCGTCCTGGGTGACTGTTGTTGCTGGGGCCAGCCGACCGTACAGCACCCATTCACACTGACCGGCCTGTTCGAGCCTTTTCTCAAAGTCGCTGTAATCATAAGTTGCCGTGCTATTAGCAATGAGCTGGCTCATTAGGTCCCGTGCATCCTCGAGCCCGTCCAGTGGGGGAGCGATAAACGGCAAGGCCTTGGTGCCGCTAAACTTCAGGGATTTCGTAGCAGAGATCAGGTGCCCCGATTCCAGATAAAATCCGTGCAGGTCGACCGCATCGGTGCCGAAAAACAGCGACGTCCGTATTACCCCGGCCACCCCCCGTCTGATTCCTTGCTTGACGTTGACCTGGATTTTATTGGCATCCTCGAGGTTCAGCGGCGTCGGTGGATCCACACTGGCATTGTACTGGGCCACAGACATCTCCTGGGGGGTCAATTGAGGTCCCCTGAGGTACCGGCCATGGAGGATGGAGCTGATATTGCTGTAATAAACGCTATGGTTGTGGGGGTCTTTGGTCCATAACTCACCAACATCAGCGGCCAATTCTTGTGGAATAAACTGATTCAACTCACTGGCATTGGATGCCGGTAAAACGCCCGTCAGGTTGAGATCTTGGAGCGGAGTTCCGAGCTTGGACATTAGCTGCTCGGTCTCGTACCTCGTTACATTGAGCCATGTGTCCAGTTGGTACCTGTGAAGCTCAGAATCGGGGGGATCCGGCTCCATACGCATCCATAATAGCACCAGACATAGCACTAGCAGTACTAGAGCGTACATCATGATGAGTAACTAAAGCGGTTGGGAACATATAGGTGGGAGCCTGATGTTGAATGTTGTAGTTTTATTCATAGATAGCCAGTAGCTTTTGTCACAGCATGTCTACACCAACTCCTGAACTGAAAGATGCCCATCAAGTGCGAGTTCGCTCGTTTAAAGTCGCTAGCGTAGTTGAAGTTTCTCCTAGAGCCATTGACGATGTCCAAGAGGAGCCCGAGGAGCTGGAAGAGCCTAAGGAGCTAGAGGAGACTGCAGACAAGCTCGAGCTCGAGACTGTGTCCACACAACCCAGCGAACTGCTCGCCGAGACTGCAGAGCCCGAATCCAGATGCTGTCTTTGGTCGGTGTTTTTTGCACTGGTAGTGGCAACAGTACCAATGGCTGTACTGGTAGGAATTGAGTACTGGCCGCAACCGTACCTGCGGAGCACGCAGTCCCTCCAACTGTTTGACCGAGTTATGATCAACAGCCGTCTGCCCAACCTCATGGACCTGCTGGACCTTTACTCGTATAAACAAATATCCCTCTGGTTTGAGTTTGGGTCTCCGCTCGAGGCAATCTATAGCCCCAGCGTTGTTGACCTTGTGCTATCCAAACCAACAGGCATGGACCGGCACACGTTTGAGATGATCGCCCAAGTTCTCGGGCAAATCAAGCCGGTAGGAATAGTCTTGTAGGTATAGAGCTAATATTTAACTACTACTAGTTGCGTACTTGGTTGGGGTCGCTATAAAGGCTAGTGTCGGGCCCCCTTAGTCATGGACCCTGAACGCCAGAGTTTCAGCGATACGGCACAAAGTGCATCCAACGCCGTTTACGAGCTCAATTCAAATGTGCGGAGACTCAAACAGCTGTGCTCACGCTCTAAAGCGTCGCCGGACCTGTCCAAGCTCGTGGCAAACGTTGCTACCCAGTGCGAGCACACAAGTCAGGTGATTGATGCCCTCAACCGGCACAGCGACATTTCCGTCACCGAACGGCTCCAGCAGCAACAAATTTCTAAAGAATTTAATTTAATTGTCAAGGATTTCGCCGGGCTCCAGCAAAAAGCAAGCCACTTGTTACGACAACAGGTAGCCGCAACCCAGGACCACTCGGCAGAGCCACAGCAGGGCGATGCGGATGCGGATGCAGGGCAGCAGCAGCAGCAGCAGCAGCTTACTCAGGTTCTGGAACAGCTCGATCAGGGCACAGTTGATTTGCACCAGCAACTGATTGAAGAACGCGAGCTCGAGATTGGCGAGATCCAACGAGGGATGAACGAGATCAATGCGATTTTCAGCGATTTAGGCACCCTAATCCAGGAGCAAGGTGCTCAGCTCGATACGGTCGAGGATCACGTAACCGACATTGCAGGGCAGACCTCGGCAGCTCACCGAGAACTAGTAAAGGCCGATAATTACCAGCGCAACCGTGGCCGCTGGAGCTGTTATTGTTTATTGGCATTACTGGTGATTACGGTTGTTGTAGCCCTCACGTTTGTTTAGCGTTTTGCCCCTTTTGGTATTTATTAGCCGCATTATTTACTAATTTTCTATTTACGCACTGATCGGCAGCAGATGCAGAGGCGTCGGCCCAATCCGGTAGAGGCGAGCATGAGGACATGTAGTCAGTGGTTCTAGCCAAGAGGCACATGACAGATTATATCGTTAGAATACAGATCTAGCTAGTTATTGTGGTATCGTTTGCGTACAAATTACAACTTAGAACATAGTGTTGTTGTTGGCAGAGTCGGCAGGAGAGGGAACTTCCTGAACAACGTCCCAGTGCTCGACAATGCGGTAGTTGTCGACACGGAAGATGTCAACAACAGACTGGCCAAGGTCGCCAGTGCTGTTGGAAAAAGAGTGGACGTGCAACCAAACGAGATCACCGTCAACAGCGCTGCGGACAATCTGGGCGTGAGACTGGGGGTTCTCGCTGAAAAACTGGGTAAAGAAGTCCACAAAGGGCTTCTTACCGTTGGGCACACTCGGGTTGTGCTGCTTGTAGTCGTCAGAGATGACCTCGGCGGCCTGCTCAGTCTCGTGACGGTTGAAGAAACGCTCGTAAAAGTCAACCACCAAGTTGAGGTTGGCTTCCTGAGCGGCCATGTTGAGAGCAGGAGCGGCCATAGCAGTAGCGGCCATAAGAGAGGAGACGACACTAGAGAACATCATGTTGATGATCTATAGATGATCACGCCTCGATATTTATATGCTTGATCAGGTGATTTGCGGTCTCGCTTGCAGCAGCATATTTACTTCGGACACCCGAGTGTCAAGGCAAAAGTGTACGGGTTCCCGATGTTATGAAATCAGCAAGATCAGTTTAATCTCTTGGCATATGCAAAATGTATATACAAGGTTTTCATTAGTAAGAAAAGTTTACGGGTATATACGGAGGTCACGTGAGAAGCGTACCTCTGGCTTTCTGGTTATGGGTACGCTAGTGGGGTGTGTTTACGGTAGTTTAGGTATGCAAATGTAAAACAGGATGTAAGCGTGTTTGTGAGGGCATGCTTTCAATGATACATATCAGGAACTAAACTAATACCCTACAACTGCTATTAGAGTCTGCAACGCTTCTTTTATATTACTTTGCTTCTAACGCCTGACCTGTAGCAGGAAATTCTCGGGTTCCTCGATAAACTTTTGTGTCTGCTCTGGAGGTACACTCTAACGGTTGGTTGATACGGCCGGTGGCGGTGGTGGCGTCATGCGGGGATTATCGCGGGGGATCGTGCCGCAATCTTTAGATTCGCAGACTTTTTAGGCGCACCCGCTCCAAACTACCCAGCTAATTGCACATTTGCAGCCCCCAGGATGCTAAATCAGCCCGTAACGCCTTATCATTGAAGTTGTGGCACCCTGCCCATCCTGCAATGCATGCATGTGTAAGCAGGGCTATGCGCCAATTATAAAAGCCCGGCTCCCGCCACTTCCGCCTATAATGAAGTTACTTAGTCTTGCTTCGTTGTTGGCATTGGGCCAATGCGGAATGTTTGATTCTCTCGAGGATATTATTGAGGGCACCTTTGACGATCTTTTGGAGGGTGCCTCCAAGAACGTCCCGGTAACCTCTGCCGCCGATTTGATGCTCTCTCTTTCCGAAAAGGGCGAGGAGGTGCTGGGAAACATCCCTTCTGGAGCCATTGAGGCCTGGAACGCCGTGATTGAGCACGTGCCCAACGGTGCCCAGCAGCTCAAGGACGATATCCTCAAGGAGATCTCCAAGCGCACCAAGTCCAGCAAGACTTCCAAAAAGTCTCAGGGCACCTCTGAGTTTGAGATTACCGTTGAGGATTCTCGTTTCCCCAACCACAAGGTCCGTGCTACTGACCCCTCGAAGCTCGGAATTGATGATGTCAAGCAGTACAGCGGTTACCTTGATGTCGAGGATGCCGACAAGCATTTCTTCTTTTGGTTCTTTGAGTCGCGCAATGACCCCAAGAACGACCCCGTTGTCCTTTGGTTGAACGGCGGTCCCGGCTGCTCGTCGTTGACTGGCCTCTTTTTTGAGTTGGGTCCCGCTTCAATTGGCCAGGACCTCAAGCCCAAGCACAACAAGTACTCTTGGAACTCGAATGCCAATGTCATTTTCTTGGACCAGCCCATTGGTGTTGGCTACAGCTACGGTGACGACACTGTTAGTGACACTGTATCTGCCGGCA
This sequence comes from Wickerhamiella cacticola, assembly GCA_030564425.1. NCBI lineage: Eukaryota > Fungi > Ascomycota > Dipodascomycetes > Dipodascales > Trichomonascaceae > Wickerhamiella > Wickerhamiella cacticola. The sequence continues at coordinate 91,177 of JAJLUX010000008.1, read as the reverse complement.
AGGACACCTATGCTTTCCTTGAGCTTTTCTTCAAGCAGTTCCCCGAGTACGCTGGCAACGATTTCCACATTGCCGGTGAGTCTTATGCTGGTCACTATATCCCTGTTTTCGGAAGCGAGATTATGAGCCACGACGATAAGCACTTCAACCTGACTTCGGTTCTTATTGGTAACGGTTTGACTGACCCTCTCCGTCAGTACGACTCGTACGAGCCCATGGCCTGTGGTGAAGGCGGTGCTGACCCCGTTGTTGACTCTGAAGGGTGCCAGAAGATGCTTGATTCTCAGGAGCGCTGCAACAACTTTATCAGCAGCTGCTACGAGTCCCAGAGCGCCTGGACTTGTGTTCCTGCCAGTATCTACTGCAACAATGTCGAGCTTCGCCCCTATCAGGAGACTGGCCGCAACGTCTATGACGTTCGTGAAGACTGCGAAGGTGGTGGCCTCTGCTACCCTCAGCTTGATGTTATTGACAAGTACCTCAACCAGGAGAGCGTCAAGGAGGCTGTTGGAGCTGCCGGTATCGAGACCTACCAAGGCTGCAACATGGACATCAACACCAACTTCCTCTTCCACGGTGACTGGATGCAGCCTTACTACACTGCCGTTCAGGACCTTTTGGCCCTCGATGTTCCTGTCCTCATTTACGCTGGTGACAAGGACTTTATCTGCAACTGGCTCGGTAACGAGGTGTGGTCCCGTGAGCTCGAGTGGGCTGGCCACAAGAAGTTCGCCGCCAAGAAGTTGACTCCTTGGACCCTCAAGAAGAGCGGTAAGGAGGTTGGCCAAGTTCGTAACCACCAGCACTTTACTTTCTTGCGCGTTTACGAGGCCGGCCACATGGTTCCTTACAACCAGCCTGAGGCAAGTCTCGAGATGCTCAACAGATGGATCAAGGGTGATTTCACTTTTGCTTAATTGTAGCTTTAAATATTTAACCTATTCTATTGTGAGGTGCATGAGCGGGTCGAGCACTTGGAGCAATCGCCACGCTGCTCCAACACAGCCCATTACTTGGTGCTGATTCCCTGATCGCAAACAACTCCTTTCTTATCAGTAATTCTATATAACAATGTACTCAAAAGCGCTCACTAGAGCCCGTACCAATGTAATCAAGCAGCACAAATTAGCCCCAGTGACTAGAAAGTCGGGCCAGTATTTGACCAAGGCTATTTCGAACCGATCGGTTACATTGGTGCGAACTCTGTGAGCGCTTTTGAGACGCTTCTAGCTAGCTAGATTGATCACCGTGGTGAGACGGTGATGGCAACGACTCGAGGAATTGCTCTCTTATATAGTAAGCGTATGCAACATTTCTTTTTATCTACGCATTGCGCCGGGCTTACGTGTCGTCTAGTGTGGTGCATAGACATGCAGTATCATGCGTTCCAATGCATGGCCGCGACCAGGTGCTTTTCTGGTACTCAGACAGGCCAGTGTCGGAGATTATAGACAGTAGGGGATTAAATAGTCATAGATACCTTGAATAAGAGCTTAAATACGGCAACTTGGCGAGCTCGAGCGACGTTAGTATACTGGATACACTCTAAGCTATAGGGCTATATATCGTGAAAATTTCAGATCAGTTGTGTACTTTAAACTACCCCTTTAGTCTAGTAGGGAATGGATAATAATTACAGCATCACCGAATGGCTGGCATTTACTAGACACACAGACGGTGTATGTTTGGGATAGCGAGCAGCCACTAATTACTGGTGTACAATGGGTAGGCCGATAGCAGCCCTGCTGAAATATTAATGATTCTATTAGTGTACTAATATACAATTACTTGATATTTCTAGTTGGCGTCTATTCGGCTTTCCGCAAGGCTACTGGCTATAACCCTTGATGAACTCGGCTTGGTGACGTTTGTACTGCGCATAAACACCCAAATCAACACCAGGATCGAGCTGTGAAGCGAGCTGAGGAGTCCAGTCGGGCCGTTTGCCAGTGGCTACCCAGCAGGCCTGGATAGCGGCCCCGCGAGCAACGTACTCACCTGGTTCAGGCACAAGCACTGGGATACCAAACACCTGAGCAGCTATTTCCTGTACTAGAGGGTTGACGCTCGCTCCTCCAATCAAGTAGACCCGTTGAGCATCGACGCCCTGGGCCTTGACTGCACAGATGCCGTCCATAAGAGTACAGACGAGCGCTTCGAAATGTGCTCTAGCAATATTATGAGCGTATGCATTGGACATTGTGAGGCCCATTATCGAAGCAGTGGCACTGGGCAAGTTTGGAGTTCGCTCACCTTGGAAATAGGGGATAAGAGTGACTCCGCCCGACATGGGCTCGGCTCTTTGGGCAATTTTATTGAGTTCGTCAAAGCCTCCCTGAACATCCAGAGTATTGATAGCACTGGTGAGGATGCGGGCACCGTTTAGAGTACAGAGCAGTGGCAACATGCGGCCCGACCCATCAGCGAACCCGGCAACTGTACCACTGGGGTCCATAATTTTAGAGTCTGTGGGTGCGAAAACCGCGCCGCTAGTGCCGATACTGGCGACTACATCTCCAGGCCGGGTATTGAGGCCCAGGGCACCACCAGCATTATCACCCAAACCAGGGCCTACAGTGAGGCCATTGATTGTACCAGCGGATTCACTAGGTCCTAAAACGCGAGGGAGAATGACCGAGTGGCTGGCACTAGTAGTAGAGGTGCCCTCCCCCACGGCCTCCCTAGCCACTCTGCCGAATGCCAAATGAAACAGCTCAAAATCATAGCAGCCAGTATTGGCATCCCAATAAGCAGTACCACTTGCATCGCTGCGATCCGTCACCAGAGCTTCCAAGCACGGGTTCTCTGGACCGTACCCCAGGAGCCGCCAGGTAAGGTAGTCGTGGGGCAACGCCACGGCCGCTACGCGCTCAGCATTCTCGGGCTCGTTATCTCTGAGCCACCTAAGCTTTGTAGCGGTAAAACTAGCTACGGGGACGAGCCCAATACGCTCAGCGTACTTGTCGGGGCCCCCCAGCTCGGCGATGAGCTGTTTGGCAGCCATTGCGCTGCGATTGTCGTTCCAGAGCAGAGCTTTGCGCACCACTCGGCCTTGAGCATCTAAACAGACCATTCCGTGCTGCTGCCCAGCAATTGAGACGGCCTCGACGTCCTCCAAACCGCCTGCCCTCTGGATAGCCAGCTGCAGTGCTTTCCACCATTCCTCGGGGTCTATCTCGGTCCCGTCGGGGTGACTGGCAGTACCAGTACGGACGGTTTTGCCGGTGCTGTCTAAGACCACTACTTTGCATCCTTGCGTGGACGAATCCACTCCAGCATAGAGCTTCATTACGAAGTGGGGTAGCGAGTGAGCAGCCAGTGAGCTGAAAAAGTGCGCTCAAGTGAGTACGCAGTGAGCTCAAAGCATCGAAATTGGCAAAATCGTATTCTAATTTCTAACTAAATATCTAGAATTCAAGAGCAGTTTCTTGAGCATCGACCAGTTCAGGGCTGGTGGTGAGGTCAGAGTACCGCTGGCCATCAGCAGGAGAAGGAGTCGTAACGTGGAAAACTATGCTCAAAGGCGAGAATGTAGTGCTGGATTTGAATGCGGGCACACTCGAGTTGTAAACTTCGTTTTGGGCTCTGTGAGTGGCAGTGCCATTGACACTCTTTTCAATCTCAGGAACCTCCATGTCGATATCGGCAGCACTATCGTTGGTCTCAATAGTGGTCTCGAAAAGATCCCACAGGTCATCCAGCTTGGTGCGCGTTTTGTTGTGCGCACCGGGGGCACGCACGGTACCATTGGTGCGATCATGCAATCCAGTAACGGGGCCGTGGTTACCGGGAATAGTCACGTTGACTGAAGTGTGGTTCAACGGCGTGGCAACAATGGTACCGTTAACTCCAACCCGGTGGGTGTTGTTGAGACGGGCAGCAAGATTATCAGTGGTACGGTTAAGAGCAATCGAAAAAGTACCAGAATGGTGGGTGCTGTTACGACTAGCATGGCCACCGTGACCAGAATGGGTGCCGTTGTGGGTTCCATTGTGGTGGTGAGCATGGGCAGCAGCGTCAATAGTAGCGCCCTTGGCAAGCTCTGCGCTATCATTGAGCTCATTAGCTTGCGCATCCTCGACATCAAGCTCATCATCAACCTCTTGAGCAGCGCTATCAGTGATGTGCTCGTTGGCAGCCTCAATGGGATCCTGGTAGAGAGGCTTGTCGGTGACAATAGGGTGGGTGATGGGCTCCTCGTCAATCATGATGTTGGCGTTCATGTTTTCAGCGGATTCGGCAGTGGAATAGTCCGACATGAGGAGCTGGTCCTGGTCCGAGTGCTCATCAGCTTGCTGGGCATCAAAGTTATCAGCGACCTGGGGAGTAGGGACATCAGTGGCAGTCTCGGTCATAGTGTGAGTGGTCGTATCAAAGACAGTCTCAAAAGCAATTTCGGCAGATTCGGTAGATACTTGAGGGGCAGGGGCTTCAAAGTCGGCGGTAGGTTCAGAGGTAGGTTCAGCAGAGGCGGCAGAGGCTTCGACAGAGGTAGCCTCAGTAGAGGTAGCCTCAAGGTCTGCAGGGGCAGTCTCAGAGCTAGGAGCGGCTTCAGTCTCAACAGCGCTAGATACATCAGTGGCAGACTCAGTGGCAGGCTCGGTGGGCTCAGCACTCTGGGTGGCCTCTGCGACTACCGAAGCCTGAGACTCGACATCGCTGGACACCAAGGTATAAATAGGCTCACCAATCTGGGTAGACGTAGACTGGGACTCGATGCTGGAGACAATGCTGGACTCGATGCTGGACGCCATAGTCTCCTGGCTGCTGGCACTCTCGCTAGTGCTACTGCCAGCATCGTACACACTGACTGTGGGCACGTGGCTCAAGGAGCTGGTTACCACGAGCCGAGTCGATGCGGTGGAATGGATTTCCTCAATAACGCTGAGGTTAGCAGTAGCGTTACTGTTGTACCCCCTGCTATGCTTGACTCCACCCATATGCTTTAGTTCTTCAACATCGGCGAGCGGGATATGGTTAACTCTGGGGTCACGATGAGCGGCAACTGCACCAGTAGCAAAGATTAACACAACCCACATCATGCTAAATCTAGCGATTGGTGCTGGCATATATACATGTCAGGGCAGCCGTGCGGTCAGACGCGTGCAGGATGAGACCAAATGCCACAGTACAGACGGATGCAAGGTAGAATCAAGTGATATAAATTAAAAGAGGATAATGAGATGAACTATAGAATAAAAGAAATGAGGTGCTGTTGGTGCGGGGTAATGACGGTATCTATGTGACGGCATGGAGCTACAGATTGGGTGCAGACAAGAAGCGATTGAGATACCGCAGATCGGTGCCAAACTGCTGCTAGCGGCCGGTGTTTATGGCAGGTTTGTAGTTGTGAATACAGTGGGTTCCCAATGGGTTCCCAGTGGGTGATCGCGATTTGAGTTGAGAACTGCGTCTGTTACGCGGACGATTTCAACTCAATCGGGACCTGCATATGAATGCAATAAGCTGGAGCCTATCTAGGTGTATTTAGTCTATCATTATATTCAGCTCAGCTCTCAAGCTCAGCTTCAGCCTTATCGCTCTTATCAGCTAGCCTATCGAGCCTTACTGCCAGCCACCGACCAGCCCCACCAGTCCCGAGCAGTCCCCAGCCATATCCCAATACTTTACGAACTATCCACCTAATTACGCTTCTAGTTGCCCACCTAGTTGACCAACTGACCGAGCACACTCTGCGAAATTGCGGCACCAATTTACCCAATTTGTAAATCACATGATCTCCAAAAAGTTTCAGAATTGAAAAATATAAATTAACTATCTAACGGTCTGTAATTATTAGGGAAGGCCATCCCGCTCGACAAAAGGATAAATAATGCTCACTCGCTGTTGTCAAAAGAAAGAATAGAGGCACTACTCTTCATAGGACGCAAGCTAGGGCGAATGTGTTGGGGGGCATTGGGGTCCCACCATGCTTTTTGGTGAATACAGGCGCCATTAAGGCATCCACAGGCAAGGTGGTGTGTAGAGTCGGTGGTCTTATCTTGCATGATAAGGCTGGGGACCACCTTGGGGAGGGAGTTTGCCTTTTTAGGGGGGGAGGCAGGGATGTAGTGTTCCTGGTAAAACTGGTTAATAGAGGCAGAATCCATTTCGTGTGTGTGTGTGTGTAGTAGTGGAGGAAAAGTTCAACGAAACGTGGGGACGTCTTGGTTGTTATATATTTCTCGCGATGGTTGGATTTTGCCATTATGCAATGCATCTTCATAGCCACCCCCTTTGGCACCCTTGCCCAGTGCGGTGCGCATACGGGATGTAAAAAGTGGCCGAAAAATGAAAAGTGTAGGGAATCTAATAAACCAAGTTGGGCAGGCAGCTAGGAGAAGTGTGTAAATCCGAAAATTTCTCGGGCAATGGCCGCGCAAGTGCTGTGTGGTTCGGGGTAAACGTGAGGTCACGTGCTCGGAGGACCTGGCTGCATGTTTTAATCTTGTGCGCTAAAAATAGTAAACACCAAACCGCGTATGGGCCTCGTACCTCTATTAAACCAGCAGATAAAATAAATAAAATGAGCCAACCGGTAGACATTTTTCTAATATTTTTAAATTTATTGCTACTGCACTTGAAACAGCACCAGCCGTCACTTGCTCACATGCCTTGCCCCAGGCTCAAGCTTTCGGTGCTATGCGTCCGTGCATGAATCAAATATGAAGACAAGTTAAAATGTGAAAAGGTAATTGGCGAGCGGATAAAATTTGATCAAAATGTTGCAACACTAAAAGTAAAACACACGGCGTGAAATTGGTCTCTCTGTATTTAAGCTAATGTCTTTGAATCCCCTACGTTTGGTATGCATGGATATGCACGGCTATAGCTGTTCTGGAAAATATTCAGATAACGGAATGCAACTGGGGCAGAGGGAGCAAAAGGTGGGAGCTATTGAGTGGGAGGGAGCTATTTAGAGTGAATAGGGAAATTGAGTTAGGCAGATATGAGTGTGTGGCTGTGTAGATAGGTGTAGGTGGCAATGTAGATAGTGGGTGGCGATATAGGTATACGTGGTCATGCTAGGTGCCGGCTGCCAAGCGATCTGCGTTAAATATTCAACAAGCTGCATGCTTGCCATTATAGAAATTACGAGCTCATTAAAAGCCATGACCCCTGTACTGCCTATCGGTATGGCTGGTATGGCTAGGGTGGCTGACTGGTGGCTGAGATCCAGATAAGAGAATCTTGAATAAATAGATTAGAGACCCACATACTAAATGGCATCCACTACGTGGCATCCTTGACATTGGAGTTCAGCCGGTCACATGTCTCGGTGATTTGACGCCATAGCTGATCCACTACCTGCTGCTTGGCCTGGATCTGCTGGTCGACCTGCTGGACCTGAGCGTCGATCTCGGCAGCCTCCTGCTCAAGGCTCGCAATGTGCTCGAGCCGGTCCTTGCGGAGCATACACGCGGTCAAATCACGTGGCGAGACGTTTTTGATATCCAGTGGAGCGTCCTGCGGGCCCCGTGACTCGCCGTCCTGGTGCCTTTGCTTGCGTTCTTTTGCTTTATCGACGCAATCCTGGAGCCGGTCCAGGTTCTCGTAGACGCGTTTCTCGTTAAGAATCACCTGACAGTCTTTTTTCACGTGCTGCTGAAACCATTCATTGACGCGAGTGTGCACCTCCTTGAGGTCGACTTTGTGGCGTTCCTGGGCCATTAAGCTGGGGAAAGTTTCCGTCATTTTTTTCCAGCTGCATTTGTTGAAGACTTCAGCGATTGAGCGGTCGTAAATGTTGTTGAATGCGTTTGTTCTGTCGCTCATGTCAGACACTAGGCACTAAGGCTTACTGTAGTTAGGCACTTAAGGCTTACGGTAGGCACTATGGCTTACTGGGCTCCCAAGGCTCAGGATTACTGTAGTGTAGGCCCACTAAGGCGGCTCCTAGCCCTTGGGCACTCACAAGTCCATATATCTAACTTTTAACTTTTCTCAATACAGAACTCTATCATAGCCCATCAGGGCCCAGGCCTACTCAGCACTCATTACGCTCTAGACTGCTCTAAGGATCACTAAGGCCCAGATCACTAAGGCCACTAAGGCTCCCAGATCACTCCAGACCATCCATGGGATTCACCCTTAAAGATACCGCAGAAGTGCCCAAACTGGCACTCAAAGCCATGCGATACCAGCACTCGGAAACAGGGCTGCAGCATATCCATGTGCACCGTCCCGACCAGAACCGAGTTTTCTCGCTCGCATTCAAGACGCAAGCACCCGACAAAACCGGGGTGCCGCACATTTTGGAGCACACCACGCTATGCGGGTCGCAGAAATACCCCGTGCGGGACCCATTTTTCAAGATGCAAACGAGGTCTTTGGCCAACTACATGAACGCTCTCACCGGCACCGACTACACCTACTACCCCTTTGCCACTACCAACAAGCAGGATTTCCTCAACCTGCAGCAGGTTTACATGGACAGCGTGTTTGATCCATTGCTGCGGCAAGAGGACTTCAACCAGGAGGGCTGGCGGCTCGAGAACAAGGTCGTGGGCGACGCCGAGTCGCCGCTCGAGTTCAAGGGCGTGGTGTACAATGAAATGAAGGGCCAGATGTCAATGCCCGCGTACTATTTCTGGACAAACTATTTCCAGAGCATCTACCCTTCCCTCGAGTACTCGGCCGGCGACCCCCAGTACATCCCTGATTTGACATGGGAGAAGCTCGTGCAGTACCACCACTCCAAGTACCACCCAGACAATTGCTATACGTTTAGTTATGGCGACTTTGATGCCCAGGAAGCGCTTGAACCGCTCGACAAGTACCTCCAGGCACTGGAGCTCAAGTCGGCTGCTGCTCTGGACGCGGGAGTGCCCCAGCCAATCTCTCTCAAGGAGCCCCTCAAGGTCGTTAAAAGCGGACCCATTGATCCCATGTACGATCAACACAAGCAGCACAAGGTCTCGTTGACGTGGTACGTTGGCGACCCCAACGATGTCACCCGGACCCTCGCGTGGAGAGTGCTGGGCCTGCTCCTTACCGATGGCCACGCGTCGCCGTTCTACCAGGCAATTATCGATACCGGGCTGGCCCCCGAGTTTACCGTCAACACCGGTATGGAAGACACGCCGGGGCAAATCATGTTTACTATTGGTGCTCAGGGGCTGAGTGCCGACGCCATTGAGAAATTCAAGCAGGTTGTGTACCAGACTTTGGAGCAGGTTATCGAGACCGGGTTCCCGCAATCGCGTATCGACGCAATCATCAACCAGGCCGAGCTCAGCGACCGCGAGATGGACGCCAATTTCGGCATGAGTATGCTGGGCCGCGTGGTTGCGCGCGTTTTCCACCCCAACGACGATGTCATGGATACCCTTGATAACGAAATTTTGCTCAACAAGTTCAAGGCTTTGGTGCGTGACGACCCGCAGTGGTTCCAAACCCAGCTAAGGGAGATGGTCAAGACCAACCATTTCGAGTTTATCATGGAGCCGAGCGCCACATTTGAGCAGGATCTGCTGGCAAAAGAAGCCCAGCTGCTCGAGTCGCGTACCGCCAAGCTCACTGCCGACGAAAAGACCCACATTCTTGAACGCGGAATCGAGCTCGAGAGGGCCCAATCTGCGCCGCAAAATGTCGAGCTGCTGCCTAAAGTCACTCCCGCTGATATCAGCCCGCAAACAAAGGATATCCCCGTGGAGAAGCGCCAATACTCGCAGTGCAATTTCACTGTCCGGGAAACGCCGCTGCAAGGGCTCAGCTACATTGGCATTTCGCGTGACCTCTCCTCGATCCCGAAATCGCTAATTCCATTTTTGACAATGTACAGTGAGTCCCTGACCAACCTGGGCACTCACAGCCACACAATGGCCGAGCTCGAGGACTTGATCAAGCTCAACTCGGGCGGCGTCATGACCAGCGCCGGCAGCAAACGGCCCTACCAGAAACCGCTCAGCCTTGCGCTTGGCTATGGCACGTATGGACTCGATTCGCGGGTCGAAAAGCTCTATGACCTGCTGCAGGAGGTTGCCACGACCCCCAAATTCGAGAATGTCAGTAAACTCAAGAGCCTCATTGACGGGTCTGCAGGCAACATCATGAACTCGTTGAGCCAGTCGGGCCACTCGTACGCTATTGGAGTTGCCTCTGCGGCGGTATCAACTCGCAAGGCCCTCGATGCCATGGTGGGAGGGTTCCAGTACGTCAAGCAGCTCAAACACCTGGGGCAACTTGATGAGGCGCAACTCGGCAGCGAGCTGGTCCCAATTTTGGAGCAAATCCACAAACAGCCGTGGAACGTCACCGGTTCTGTTCTCTGTTCCCCCGGTAGTCTAGGGCTGCACGCGTCCCCCATGGAGCGGTTCCTTGGTAGTGTAGGCGCGCAGCCTAGCACCGAGCAAGGCATTAAGGGTATTGAGCTTGGTGCCAAGAAAACGTTTGTGCCGCTCCCGTTCCAAGTAAGCTATGTGGGCGCCAGCGTCAAGGGCCCCGAGTACGGCAACAGGGATAGTGCCGCGCTGACCATTCTCGGCAATTTGCTCACGAACCGGTTCCTACACACCGAGATTCGCGAAAAGGGCGGTGCGTATGGCGGTGGCGCCAGCTTTAATGCCCTCGAAGGTATCATGAACTTTTACTCTTACCGGGACCCGTCGCCCCATGGATCGCTTGCCACGATCGAGCGGGCCGGGAAATGGGCTGCCGAGAATAAATGGAGCCAGAGTGATGTGGACGAAGGGAAAGTCGGTGTCTTCCAGGGCATCGACAGTCCCATGAGTCCCAGAGCTGAGATGGCGTTTGCTATTCAGTCGGGTCTCTCGCTGGAGCAACGCCAGAAACGCCGCGAGGATTTGTTGGCTGTTACCCCCGAGGACCTTAACCGTGTTGCCGGCGAGTACCTGGTTGGAGCTGATGGTGGTGTTTGCGTTATTGGACCTGGCCAGGGTATGGACGGGTTTGAGACTTTAGAGATTTAGCGTTGTTGGACAGCGACTTAACGTTTGCAGATAGCGAGTTCAAGATTAATTAGATGTACATAAATAAGCCATGATTTGTCTGGGGTTAACCTGGAGATAGTGACTGAGATAATGCGGGATAGCCAGTGATGGCCAGTAGGCCACGGAGCTGCCAGTAAATGCCACTGGAGCAGCGGGTGAATACCAACGGAGCAGCTGGTGTACAGCCAACTTCGCAGCCAGTAAAGGCCCACGGTAGCTGCTGGTGACAGCCCACGGTAGCTGCTGGTGTACAGCTCCCTAAAGGTGAAACTTCCGCTTATCCTTCTCCATATCGGGACGGTGCTGCCATGCAATTTCATTACCACGAATACCCTTTTGAATTCTCCGCAGTTTCAGAGTAAACTGGGGCCCCAGCTCCTGCAGTCCTACCCGCTCATCGCTCTTGAACAGGTACCGGTGACGTCTGAAAAAGATATAGTCACGCTGGTTGTGGAGGGTGACGACTTGACGGCCCTCAAACTCGGGTCTGTGCGGGAACAATGACTGGAATAACCGGCCAATTGTTTGACCCATGCGGGTAGTGAAGTTATTGAGAATGAGTTCTGGCACGTGATCGGTGCCACGGCCGTGTCCCTTGAGCTGTTCGGGCAGCAGCAGGCTAGAAACCGAGAAATAGAATGTGGGGCCTTCGGGCAAGTGGATAAACGTGAGCCCCGTGACGTTTTTCTTGTCTTCGTTGACGATAATGAGATCGGTGAAGTCACGTTTTTGGCAGATTTTCGCGATATCCTTGATTTCAAACTGCGATTTGCGTTTCACAAACTGCGAATTGGGGAAAATTTCCAGCAAAAGCTCGGCGAAAACATACGCCTGGCGACGGGCACTTTTGTTGGTGGTAATCAGCACTTTGGGAAATTTACCGTCGACAAAATAATTGTCAAACTCATCGGCCTCGATTTCTGTGCCGATAGTTTCGTCGTAGACTCGTTTGGACTCGATAGTCTCCGTCACATTATTGGCCAGTCTCTCTTCCCTGAGTTCTGGGTTTTCCTCTTCCTCACGTTTCCGGCTTTGACGCATCTTGTGACGGGATTTATTGCTCTCGTCTTTGATTCTGGCCAGCACTTGGCCGCGACGCATTTTATTGCGGATTTTGCTCACTTGATCTTTAGTTAGGGCCATGGGGGAGATCAGCAGTAGTAGACTCTGAAAAAATTAAGTAATTCTTTTGGGCTTATTCATGCTGCGGACATTTCAAGGCACGAGCTACCTGTACCATCAGGGCCCTAGCGATAAACCAGTAGTAGTTTATATACCTGGGAACCCCGGTGTGTGCGATTATTACCGAGAATACATCTCGAAAGTGCACGAAATGACCGGGTACGAGTGCATTGTCTTATCGCAGCTGGGCTCCGATATCCACCAGTCTCAGCAAAGCGGTGGGAGCCCATACACCCTAGACGATCAGGTGCGGCATAAAGTAGAGTTCTTGCGCAGCGAATGCAACAACCGGCAAATTTATCTCCTTGGCCACTCGATCGGAGCGTGGATGGCGCAAAGAGTCGCGTGTCAGTGCGACAACATCGAGTTTGTGGGCCTCATGACCCCCACCATCTGCGATATCGCCAAGAGTGATCGCGGCCAGTTGATGACGAAATTCAAGGATTCGTGTGGCTTTTGGGGCGTTGGAGCGGCCGTCGCTGCGGTCACGGTGGTGAGCTGGCTGCCCCGGTGGGTCCTTGGCAGGGTGCTCGGCCTCATTGTGCCTCCCGGGAGCCTCGAAGCGACTCTGGGGATAGCTCAATCGCCTCAAATCGTCAAGCAAATACTTGTAATGGCATTTGAGGAAATGGATAGTGTGGGTCCTGGTGTGGAGCCCGAGGATATTGCCGGATTCTGGCGGTCCAGTGCCAGGAAGTGGCTCTTTTATGCCGAGCATGACCATTGGGTGGGCAACAAGACAAGGGCGGAGGTTATTGAGGCAGTCAAGGGGCGTGAGAATGTGCAAGTGCAGGTTGAGGATGTTGCTCATGCGTTTGTGTTACGGGAGAGCGAGAGGGTTGCACGGTGGACAGTAGAGGCGATGCCTAACTAGCCATCGTGAGCCAACAGTGCTAGACATCCTTTGCTGAATAGTCTAGCCATCCTTTGCTGACCGTGCCCAGCGAGCTAGCGAGTGCCCCACGACCTAGCCAGTAGTGCCCGCCCTAGCTCAGTGCCAGCCTAATCTAGGGCCCTTAGCTAATACATTGCGGTTAATATAATAGTTCAATATGAATAGATCTGTACTTCTACGCTTTGGTATGTTCTTACGCCCTAGAGCTTATCTGCCCACCAGGAGACGGAAGGCATGGATAGGGCCGGCCAAACTTTATATTGCTAAATACTAGCTGATCATTGTGTTGCTTTAAGTTGAAGCATGAAAGCAGCTGTGCGGCTGTGAGTAATTCGCTTGCTATCGGCTAGGCCCATGAAGGGCGAGCGGATTAGGCTGAAAGGCAAATGGATTAGGCTATCGGACTCTAATGAGCCAACCAGCGAGATTGCCTGAATATGCTGGCTATGGCCACACAGAAGCCCAACATAAGAGGCTAGCGCACCTGGGATGATCCCGGGTTGGGAGTCATGTGCACGGCCTAGACCCAGTAGCCCAGCACAGGTACACCCTGCTAGCTCAACACATCACCCTTATCTCCATCACATGCTATCAGCTTATAAATAGCCTCTACCTGCACACCCAGTTGACCCAGAATTCACAAGAGCTGGATACACTAGCTAGACTGCAATGTGGGTCACTTGAATACACAAATTGTGATATAGCCTTGCGTTTTAGGTGCATAGAGCGACGGTATAGGTGGTGCCTCAGAGCTCCACTAGGGCGCTACCGCCCCCAGCGACCACCAGCTGGTGTACCAGTTAGATTCTCGGTTAGTGTCTCACAAAGGCAGGGACCCGGAAGTGGGTAAACTCCAGCCGGCATAGTATCTTATAGCTCATCTAAAACTTATCTATCTCTGGGTGTCCACTTTTGGGCCCACCTTCTCACCTACCTGTCCACCTATCTCTGGCTGTCCCTATCTCCCTGCCTATCACCTCAGCATGATTCGCAGACTATGGCATCCGGTGCGAGCTCCCCGTCCATTGTGTCGCAATAAGAGCTTGCTGAGCACGGGCCCTTGGAAATTCGAGGACGATATGAGCCTTACACACGCCAAGTGCCTCGACGCTACCCTCGCGGGCCACCTTCCCATCCCCAGTGAACCCCGCACCAAGGGAACGGCCGCCACGCCCGGCAGCCACCTCGTATTCTTCAACCACACGTTCCACGAGTCGGAATTGAGCGCTGACGGCTACGACAATTCACAGGCCCCCGAGGGAGACTACCCCAACCGGAGGTGGTACGGCGGAAGCATTGCCTTTAACCTAAATACAGAGCTCAAGCTGGGCGTTCCTGCCGTGTGCGAGGAGTTTATATCCGATGTGCGGGCCCCCGGCGACGGCAAACGCGTCAATGTGAACATCGAGCGTGAGATGCGCAACATTGGCGACGAAACGTGGGCAGTACGCGAACGCCGGTCCATGTTTTATTTTGGCAACGACAAGCGGCTGATTGACCGTCAGTTCAAGCACATTGAACCCAAGTACTCGCCCGCATACACCCACCTGGTGCAGCCCAGCCGGATCCTGCTGTTTCGGTACTCGGCGCTCAATTTCAACTCGCACCTGATCCACTACGACACCATTTACTCTCGGGAACAAGAGAAGCTGCCCGAAGTGATTGTGCAGGGCCCGCTCATGGTGACGATGCTCCTGTGGTGGTTCAGCGAGTCGCTCCTCAAGAATAGCAACTCTGCGCGCCAAATCTCGACATTTACGTACCGCAACCTGGCCCCCATGACAGTCAACGAGAGTGCGTTGCTTTGTGCGGCACCAATCACCCAGGACTTGTTTGAGGTGTGGATCCAAGATCCAAAGGGAGGAGTAGTGTTGAGCGGGCAGTTGGTTCTCCAATAGAGGCCGCGCGAGATGACCGCCAAAGCCAAAGCCGCGTGAGATGACCGCAGCGATTTGGCGACCCTGGCCTGCTCATAGCGACCCGCTCAGCGGCCTCCGCTCATCGTTATCCATAATTGTATCTGCTCATTATCTAGGTAATATGTTTTATAGCGTTAGAGTGTGCCGAGCACTGTTACAGGCACTAGGCCCATGGGTCATGTACCTGAGTCGCTAGGCGCGATAGAGATAGGCAAGTGCTGCTGGTGGGTGAAAGGTGCAGCGTTAGAAACAGGCCGTTGGGTTCACTGTGCTGGTGGACGCTGAAAGAGCGGATGTGATGGACATTGCGAGTTGCGGCAGCAGAGGCTAAAGGTGGCACCAGTGGGCTGCTAGTGTGGGCCTACGGGGCGAGTGTTCAGCTCAAGGGGCTGCGATTGTACCGGCTGCGACTGTAGACACCCAACCACACCCTCCCTGTACAACCCCTGCAAGCTCCCCTCAATCTCCCTCCATTTCTCCATTTTTTGCTCCGACTTGGGATCCAAATCAACCACCCGGGCCCGCACCCATACCCCGTGAAACGACCAGTCTGGGCCGGGACGCTCGGTACCAAGACTCCCCTCAATCAACACGGTACAATCGCGGGCACTCATTGCATCGAGAAACTCTGGAGTTGGGCTGCCCCACACTGAGGGTCCTCGTTGGCACTGCACCAGCTTGTCGAGCAAGTCGCTGGATTGGAGAAACTCGGCCACCTGATCGGGGTACTGGGAGCCCATTTTCCTGGCAATCTCGGGCAAGTTCTCGCGTTTGGCCAGCTGCAGCGGACACCATTTCCTGGTCTTGCCCCTGAGAGCATCAACAGCACAAGTACGGCAGGCACGGGCACCCTTTGGGGCGTCGGGGCTCTGGATCAGCCATTTCGGTTTGAACTCAACCAGCAGCATCTCTTTACCTACATGGTCCATAAGGATGCCTCGCCCTAGTACGGGGTCCTCTGTGAGCTGCATGTGCACGAGGTACCCTTTAAGAGGGGACCAGTGGTTGTAGTAGTTGATGATACGGGCAGGGTCTTGATTG
This sequence comes from Wickerhamiella cacticola, assembly GCA_030564425.1. Classification (NCBI taxonomy): domain Eukaryota; kingdom Fungi; phylum Ascomycota; class Dipodascomycetes; order Dipodascales; family Trichomonascaceae; genus Wickerhamiella; species Wickerhamiella cacticola. The sequence continues at coordinate 75,188 of JAJLUX010000008.1, read as the reverse complement.
GTTTTAGAGATTCGGAGGAGGGCAGGGCCAGCAGGGGAGGGCACGAGGTAGATGGTGTTTGCGTTGCCTTGGTTGAGCACGGGGTAGGGCATGCGTGGGACAGGCAGAGTGGTAGAGTTAGGGTGTGAGGGGTGGCAGTGCTCAGCTTAGGGAGTTTCTGGTGAGTTCCTGGTCTTTTAGTGGTGGACGGTTTTCCCAAAATAAATCGAGATCAAAATATTTATTTTCGTGGAGTGGGAGGGAGCGGTGGTGGTGGGTGCTAGCGTCTGGTCAGCTGGGAGTGCTGGGAGCGGTCATCTTGGGAGTGCTGGGAGTGGGAGCCTACAGCTGGGAGCGAGTCATCTGGGAGTGCTGGGAGCGTCTAGTCATCTTAGTGCTAGGAGCGTCTAGTCATCTTGGGAGTGCTAGGGCCCTCTAGTCATCCTGGGAGTGCTTGGGTGCTTGTACTTGTCATCATGGTAGACATTCCCACAGTGCTATCCACGCTCCGGCTCCAAGTAGACGAAGGCCTCCACCCCATATTCCTCGAAATGGAAGACTTATGGGAGCGCAAGCTCTGGTACCAGCTCACCGAGACCGTCATCAAGCTGTTTAGGGACCCACGCAGCGAGCCCATCCGGTTCCGGCTGTTTGAGAGCTTCATCACCACTTTTGAGGGCAACCTCAACAAATTGGCGTTTGTGTCGCTTGCAATTACCGCCAGCAGCACCCGCTCCGACCAGGATTCGCTCAATTTCCTCGTTTCCATTGCTGCCGACGTCGACAAGGACCAGCAGGTGTGGGTCTACGTGCAGCTGCATATTGCGCAACTCTACGTGAGAATGCACGATTTGCTCAAGGCCCGCAAGATTATCGACCAGTGCTCGCGCCTCAAGGACGACCTGCCCATCACCAACGTCGTGGTCACTGCCGCGTACTATGGCACCTGCTGCGAGTACTACAAGGTCAAGAGCGACTACACTAGCTACTACCGCAACGCACTGCTCTATCTCGCGTGCATCAACCTCGACGATCTCGACAAAAAGACCAAGCAGGCCCGTGCGTACGACCTCGCGGTGGCCGCCCTGCTGGGGGACAAGATCTACAATTTCGGTGAGCTCGTGCTGCACCCGATCCTCGCGACCCTCGACGGCGAGTACCAGTGGCTCCAGGACCTCATCAATGCCGTCAACTCGGGCGACATGAAGGCGTTCCACAGCCTCCGCTCCAACCTCAGCAAGGCGCCGCTGCTCGAGAGCAACTCTGCGTTCCTCGACCAGAAAATCTGTCTCATGGCGCTGTGCGAGTGCGTCTTCAAGCGTGGAGCCACCGACCGCATCCTCTCGTTTGACACTATTGCCAAAGAGACCCACCTCAGTGCCGAGAGTGCAGTCGAGATCCTGCTGCTCAAGGCGTTTTCCATGGACCTGATGCGCGGCAGTATCGATCAGATTGACCGCACTGTAAGTATTTCATGGTTACAGCCCCGTATTCTGAACCACAGCCAGATTGCTCAAATGAGAGACAAGCTGAGGGGCTGGGATCAGGAGGTCCAGAATTTGGGTCAACGGATGCATAAGGAGGGTGAGAGTATTTGGGTGAACTAGGAGCCGCGTTGGATGGCCGTAGGTGAGCCGCGTTGGATCATAATGGGCTGCCGCGTTGGATGACCAGGAGGTTAGGGGCCCAAGCTGAACTCACGTAGATGGCCGCGTTGGCTGCGTAGGTGGCTGTGTAGGTGGTAGGAGCTAGGCCAAGCTGAAATCAGGCGAAAACTACCAGACCACCTTCTCAGGCTCTATGGCACCTGGTCTCCACCCTGATTCATGCATACCGTCACGCTCAACATGCCAGTGCCAGTGCCAGCCAGAGCCAGAGAACAGCTCAGCTCAGCTTAACCCGATTTAGTTACTATAGCCATTGGCGTGTGAGTGTTGGTGGGTGCCAGTGAGTGACCAGCAGTGAGCCATCAGTTTCAGCCCAGGCAGCCAGGCAGCCAGGCAGCTCAACCTGCTCACCTCCAGCCCAGCCCAGCCCACCTGCCCCCATCCCACCGCCTGCCCCCATCCCCCTACATAATCTATACTATTAATCGCTGCCCATCTGCCTATCTCTAACCGGTATCTGCTTCCCCGGTTACCAATCAGGTCCCGATTAGGCAACGTGCATCGTGGGAAAAATTTGCAGCCGCGAGTCTGGCGATCCCGGGTGGCCCACTCTAAATTTTAGATATTTGTAGACATACAGAACTCTCGTAATTAACCTGAAGCTTCAAACCTGATCGCTCCCCTATCAAACACTCTCATGTCTCGTTGAGTCATGCATGATAACGCACCTCCATGCCCTAAACGTATATAATCATGTACTCGCTCCCTCAGCTGCACGACTTGCCCCCAAGTACTCATGAGCGTGACGTCAATGGAGAAGCGCACGTCGGCCGATGTCCACGCGTACGACACAGAGGCAGCTGCCGTCGACAATGTGAGGCCCGGAAACCGTTGGCAGCGGTTTGTGGACGGTTTCAAGCCCGCAGATATCCCTGATTTCGCCAAGCAAGGCCTCACCGAGGAGGAAATCAAGGTCGCCATGACCGAGCATGCCCCCCTCAAGCGGTCCCTCAAGGCCCGGCACCTCAGCATGCTCGCGATCGGTGGAAGCATCGGTTCTGGCCTGTTTATCGGTAGCGGCAACTCGTTTGCCTCGGGCGGCGCCGCGGGCGTCGTCATCTCGTTTAGTATCGTCGGGCTCATGCTGTTTGCCGTGATGCAGTGCCTCGGCGAGATGGCCGTGCAGTACCCCGTGCAGGGTGCTTTCTACGTTTACGCCCAGCGGTTCATGGACAAGAGCTGGGGGTTTGCTCTGGGGTGGAACTACGCGCTGCAGTGGCTCACCACGCTGCCGCTGGAGCTTATCGCGGCCGCCTCGCTGCTCGATTACTGGAACAGCGACAATAACGGCGCCACTAATGTCAATAAAGCCGCGTGGATCGCGCTTTTCTACGCGCTCATTCTCTTCATCAACCTGTTTGGCGTCAAGGGGTACGGCGAGTCTGAGTTTATTTTCTCGATTATCAAGATCGTCGCCGTGGTGGGGTTTTGCATTTTCGGTATCATCGCCATCCCGGGCGGCACTGCCCCCGATCACCGGTACTATGGCGCGTACTACTGGCACCACCCGGGACCGTTCACCAACGGGTTCAAGGGCGTGTGCACGTGCTTTATCAATGCCGCGTTTGCGTTCTCGGGGTCGGAAATGGCCGGCCTGGCTGCTGGCGAAACTGCAAACCCGGCAAAAACCTTGCCCAAGGCTATCAAGCAGGTTTTCTGGCGTATCATGCTTTTCTATCTCGGGTCCCTGACTATTTGCTCGTTCTTGGTCGCGGCCGACAACGAGCATTTCGGTACCACTAGCGACGGAAGATCCTCGCCGTTTGTTATCGCTATTGCCAATACCCACGTCAAGGCGTTGCCCAGTATCTTCAACTTGGTCATTTTGCTGGCCGCCTTGTCGGTCGCCAACACCTCGGTCTACGGTACCTCGCGTACCCTCACTGCCCTGGCGTGCGAGGGACAAGCCCCCAAGCTTTTCGGGTACGTTGACCGCCAGGGTCGCCCGCTTTTCTCGCTCGCAGTCACAATGATTTTCGGCCTGCTGGGGTTCCTCGTGGCTAGCGACAAGTACAATGACGTCTTTAACTGGCTGCTGGCGTTCTCTGGTTTGTCGGTTATCCTTACTTATCTGTCTATCTGTTGGTGCCACGTGCGGTTCCGGATGGCTCTCAAGTACCACAACTTCCCCACTAGCGACCTTGTTTTCACTGCCATGGGAGGCGTGTACACTGCAATTTTCGGTATCGTCATGTGCGTGCTGATTCTGGCGTTGCAGTTTTGGATCGCCGTGTGGCCCATTGGCGAGTCGCCCAGTGCCGAAGGATTCTTTCAGATTTACCTGGGATTGCCGGTGATTCTAGCATTTTATTTCGCACACAAGCTGTGGTACCGCACTCCATGGTACATCAAGGTCCAGGATATTGATATCTATGCGGGTACCCGCAACGAAGACCTTCAAGTGCAGCGTGCGGAAGCTCGCGCTTGGCAATTGGAGCTCAGGAAAAAGAGCTGGCCTATAAGGTTCTACCACATGTGGTGTTGAGGTTGGATTGGACGTTGTTTTTATTACATGCATAGGAATATTTAATTAAATTGTACAAAGCGAGCCGAAGTGCGGTAGCACTGAGGCGAAGGACGCTAACCGAGGAACTAACGGAGCCACCTGGTGGTGGGTAGTAGCGCCCTAGTGGAGCTCTGAGCAACCACATGGCCACATATCCCGTCGCTGTATGCACCTAATACGCAAGGCTATATCACAATTTGTGTGTTCAAGTGACCCACATTGACTCTATCTACCGGCCAGTCCACGGTTGCTTAATTGCCTCAACTAAATTTCATCAACTGATTCTGCTCACCTGAATCTGCTCTAAATCCACCTACGTTCACCCCATTTACATCTAGCCTCAGCTATCAACTCGTTATTGCCTGCTCAACCTCACGCTAACCGCTTGGGCTGACTATATCACCCCACATTCACTGGCACTTACCAATGCTTACTAGAAACCTCTCGAGATTGCCCCGGACTTTGCCTCGCTTGGCCAGTCTGCGTACAACCCATCGCCTTTACTCGATTAAACCGCAACCCGAAATTATTGTCGAGGAGATCCGAGTAAAACGGCCCCACCCTTTCCGCTGGGGACTTGTGTTTGGTCTCATTGGTGGACTTGCATACGGACTCTATGATAACAATGTCATTCATCTCGAGGATACGCAGACCATGCAGCCTCCTACTAAATGCGAACCTTTTGACAAAGACATTGAGCTCAATGGCACTAGCTTTGAGTGTATCGGAGTCGGCGTTCGGACCGTGAGTTTTCTCAAGATGCACGTCTATGCAGTCGGAGTATACATTGCCAAAGACGATATCCCCAAGGCCAAGATCGCCATGACTGCCAGCAACGCCAACACCGACAAATTGAGCGACGACGACGAGTCGGTGGCCATTGTCGATGCATTGCTTGCTGCCGGTGTCCGACTAGCCATTCGCATAACCCCCGTCCGCAACACCGAGTTTAGCCACTTGCGCGACGGGTTTGTGCGCAGTATCATGAGCCACCCCATGTTCAAGGAGCTCAATGACGACGCGTTTGGCCAGGGCCTCGACCAGCTCAGACGCGCGTTTGGCCGTAAACGCAAGGCGCCCAAGTTTGACACTATTTACATGACTCGTACTCCTACTGGCGGTTTGGATGCTATTTACATTGACCACACGGGCAACAACGAGCTTTTGGGCCACGTCGAGGACATCAATGTCACCAGAGTGTTCTTCTTGCAGTACCTTAGCGGTAAGAACCCCAACAGTCCTACTGCCAAGGAGAGTGCTGTCAGGGGGTTGCTTGAGTTGGCTGCTCCTGTGAAGGCCTAAAGCACCTCAGGAGTTCACCCGCAGCCAGTCTTGGCCAGCTAGTAGTGTAATTTATATTTAGCCCAGGATTTGCCCGGAAATTCTCAGAAATTTGCCCAGGAATTTCCACCTACCTAAAAAGCTTCTTTAAGTCCTTGTTGACTGGCCTGAAAGTCTGGAGACTCAAGGCGGCCGCTCTCTGAGCGCGGTCCATGACCTCTGCCTTGAGCTCTCTGTCGTCGCGTAACCATTCCTTGCTGCGGACCAGCTCGGCAGCCAAAACACCGCAGAATGTATCGCCAATTCCGTTCACGCTCTTGATCTTTTCCTGGGGCACAATTTCGGGGATCGGGTGGTGCTGGATGAGCACGCCACAGGGAGCGTTTCTATTCACAATGTAAACGGAATTGACCCCTTCCAAGGAGCTGCCGGTACGGTCCTTGAGGTACTCGATGAGCTGCACTGTCAGGACACCGTGGCCGCCCAGCTTGATGAACAAATTGGGGATATACGGCAGGAGCTGGACGGCAGCTTGGATCATGCCCGACTGCACAATGTTGCTGAGAGCCTCGGGGCACCGGTTAATAAAGGCGTTGAGCTTGAACTGGGTGGCCGGCTGGTCCATTGGAATCTGGTCAATGATGGGGAACCAGTGGTCCAAGTCGAACTTGTCCCTGAAGCTAAACTCCTCAAACATGCTCATGAGTTCCATGCTATTAGGGGTGGCGAACGCGATATCGGCATGGGGGAAAACTTTGAGGTTCTGGCGAGCGATCTTGGCGCTCTTGGGGATGCTGGTAGGCTCGAAAACTTTCAGGGCTTTGGACTCGAGGATGCGGGCAATCTGCGGCTCGCCGAGGTTCCCGTCAAAGATCACCAGGTCAGGATCGGCACGCTTGAGCTCCGAGTCAATGTGGCTGATATCCATCTTGTCTATGGACTCCATGTCGCTGCAGGCCACAATCAGGTCGCCCTTGGAGTCGTTTGTGGAGACGTAGCGCGCAGTACGTTTAGTAGGGCTGACAAGGATTCCGCTAGCATCCAGGGGGCCCAGCCCGCTCAAAATGTTTTTCTCCTTGTCGCCAATCACCGAGATGAGGCGCGTAGGCGTGCCGGTATAGGTGGCTGCCAGAGCGACATTGTGGGCCACCCCGCCAATCGAGGTAGAGATCTGGCCGGGGTAAGACGATACAGTGATGTTATCGGTTTCCAGAGTGCAGGTCAAGTCTTGCGCGACTGCACCGACCACTGCAATCTCGGCCTTGGCGAATGCCTTGGAGGGCGGCTGCTGCGTAGGAGGCAAGGTGTCCAGTACTTGGACGGACGTGCCGTCATTGGCCAGCTCCCGAGCAATCTGGGCGGCCATCCGCGCGTTGTTTTTGACAAATTGGATGTTGACCTGCACCGAGTCGCCGCCCGTGTGCTCCCATACTTTTTTCAGCAAGAACGGTGTGGTGTCTTTGCCGGTGATATTGTTGTTGGCCGCCTCGATTAGCGCACTATCGATGGCACTGTTTACCAGCTGCGGGTCCATACTGAGGTGGTCAGGGCACGGCACGCAAAACACCGAGCCCATATTGAGGCCAAAGTGTGCGGCTGCTCTGATTGAGTCTGCGGCATCTTTGGCGTCGAGGAAATTGAACGGCGATTTAGTTCCGCTGTACCGCGTAAAGAACCCGGGGACATCAACTCCAGGAGGCCCCTGGGTATACACGGGGACGCCCTTGGTTTCCAAAAACTCGAGGGTTTTGGGGATATCGAGGATAGATTTGGGGCCCGAGCAGACTACGGCCACGGGGGTTCTCGCCAATTCCTCCAAATCGGCCGAAATGTCCCAGGTATCGGCGACCCCACGGTGCACGCCTCCGAGACCACCAGTGCCAAATACCCGGATGCCAGCCATATGGGCCAGGATCATGGTAGAGGCAATTGTGGTGCCGCCGCTCTTGTTTTTGGCCACGATATGGGGGATATCTCTGCGGGAGACTTTAGCGAGGTTTTCGCTTTTGGCCAAAAATTCGAGCTGCGAGTTATCGATGCCCACGTGTCCCTTGCCATTGATAAAGGCAATTGTTGCTGGAATAGCACCCTCACTGCGGACAATCGCCTCGACGTCTTTGGCCATGTCGACATTTGCGGGGTAGGGGAGCCCGTGGGTGATAATTGTGGATTCCAAGGCGACCACTGGTTTGTTTGTGGAAATTGCATTGTGGACGGTAGGGGAAATAGTGAGGTACGGCCTGCGGAGGGACGGGTACCGTCTGATTCGAAGCATGCTTGACGTGATTATGTAATTAATTGAAATGTGGGGATTGGCGGGCATGGGGAGCGTCCAACCGGTAGATCTTGTCTCCAACCGATTTGCAGAGGCGTCCAACCAAATTACTTGTCTCCAACCGCTAGGGGCCAGCGTACGTTCGTCTCCAACCGCGATCAGCACACGTCCGTCAACCCAAACGCTCCCCCCTGTTAACCGTCTCCAACCACCCAACCCTGCCAAGCCACCCGTCATGTTCTTTCTCAAGGACCTGAGCCTCGAGCTAACGCTCCATCCATCATACTTTGGACCACACATGCACCAGTACCTCCGCACAAAGCTTCTGCAAGAAGTAGAGGGCACGTGCACCGGCCAGTACGGCTACATTGTGTGCGTCATGGACGGGATGCAGATCGATGTGGGCAAAGGAGTGGTGCCCTCGGGCGTGGGCAGCGCAGTGTTCAACGTCAAGTACAAGGCGATCGTGTGGCGTCCGTTCAAGGGCGAGGTCGTCGACGCCGTCGTCACCAACGTCTCGAAAATGGGCGTATTTTGCGATGTCGGGCCCATGAGCGTTTTTGTGTCGGCTCACCTCATTCCTAGCAATATGGCTTACGATCCTACCGCTAACCCTCCAGCGTTTGTGAGCGACGAGCAGAGCATCGACAAGGGTGCGCACGTGCGGGTCAAGATTGTTGGTGTAAGGGCGGATGTGGGCAACATGTTTGCTATCGGGTCGTTAAAGGAGGACTATTTGGGTTTAATATAGCGTAGCGGCACCTAGCAGCTGCGGAGCGGCTGCGGAGTGCCCTAATACCGGCCAAGCCACTCCAGCCAGTCCAAGCCGTCCGGGCCCAATTCCAGGCCCAATTCCAGTCCAGCCAGCCAGGCCAAGCAATTCCAGGCAGCCCCGTCCAAGCTGGAGCTAATACCAGTGTACTGAATAGCATAGGAATAGTACTGAATAGTTATTTAATGTGTACTTAATGTGTACTTTTAGCGTGCTTCCTGTTGTACTGTCTGGTCTTGGGACGCGTCCAGAGAGCCCATGAGCGTACAGCCTGTAAGCTACATGGATGTACGCTCGGACGCACTTGGGCTTCCCACAGCTCACCCTGACTGGAAGCTGGCTGGCAGCTGGCAAACGCGTAGCGACTACTCGGGGATTGGTGGTCGAGCAGAGGCTTGTGCTACGTCTTGCTAGTGAGTTACCAAATGAGCCACCAGCTGAGTTACCAGCTGAGTTACCAGTTGAGTTAGCAGTTTCGTTTCGTTACCAGTTGGGTACTGCCATTCGCACCTAGCAGTGCTGCCTTGATGCTCTGCCCATGGCGCCATCAGAGCATTTGGGTGCTTCTCCCCTTGCAAGCAAAAGCGTCAAGTATAGCGAACGATCTCTACAACAGCCTATTTCGTTGCCTGAGCTGGGCTCATCTGCCAGGTAGCGCTCAACAGCCAGTTACGACCCTCACTTTGCCTCACTTACGCAGCCGCCTTTATTGCTGTCTGGAAGTAGCATCGCCACTAGCCAGCCTGGCGCTAGCATTCGCAAGCGAGCATCCGTTCTGGCGTACAGCAGCCAGCACAATTTCATAGTCGTCTTGTAGCTCTCGACAATACTGCAATGGCGTATCTCCGTCGGGGCACCCGGCCGTCACCGCCGCGAGCACGATTTCTCTATCATTTTGGAATTCGGGAAAGAATATGAGCATGCATCCGTGCTTTGCGCACGCGGCTAACGCGACGTCTCGGTCAACCTTCAGATCCAAGCAAGCGAGCACCAGATGCTTGCTTTCGATATACAGGGGCTCGTGCACGAACCATCCGGTAGAGGTAGAGGTTCCCCACCACGTCAAAGAAGGATGCATACTGGACAGACCCATCAGACTCCCGCCATATGGAGGCCATCCCAAGGAGGTCCATAGCACCGCACTCGCTGCGAAAGTGCGGGTAGATCCCGTTGGAGACGCCATAAGGTCGGGTCTCCAAACGAAATCGCTGGCGAAGATTTCTACAAGGATCTACAAACTGTTGCAAGCCGTGCATAAGTTTTAGGACTGGGGTCAACGTGCTGGGCTACTTGGTACCAGATATCCAGGTAGAGTGGCCATGGTGTAAGTGCTGATCTGGTGAGCGCGTTGGTGGGCAATTGGTTTAATAAAGTATCTGTAAACGTTTAGATTTAGTGACTATGGGTACAGGGGGTAGCCGATTAGCTGGCAGGTAGCCGCTGGGGTGCTTGAGGTTGGTGGTTGAGCGTGGGGATTGAGAGATGGAGAGATGGGACGATAGGGCGCTGAGACCGCCGGATTTAGGACTGAGCCTCAAAGTGCTGGCCTGTGTTCGCTCTGGAGCGCTGGCCTGTGTGAGCTTCAGAGTGCTGGCCTGTGCTGACCTGTGGAGTGCTGGCCTGAGTTAGCCTGTGTTAGCCTGTGAGCTCATCCCTCCTAGCATACCTCTCCAGCTCCTTGCCCACCTCGGTATCCCACAACCCCGCCTTTTCCACGCCAAGCATGATATTGTATCGGTACACCTCGACGCGTTCACTACACACGCGCATGGTCAACGCCATCATCCCCACCGCGCCCGCCAGCAGCTCCTTGGACATATCAGCAAACGGGTCGCACGCGACGGCATTGAAAATGTCCACCAGCGGCGCTAAATGAGCTACTGCCAGGACGCCCATCTTGGCCACGATGTTGGTGATGCTGGCGAGCACAGATTGCGTGAATTTGACGTGGCCACGCGCGTGTTCCAGCGCTGCAAACGCCTTGATCATGAGGAAATTCAGGTCCTGGCGACCGGTAGCCAGTTCAAGCATTGCGCTCTGGGCGGCGCTATTGATGGCGGCACTTGCGTCCGGTTCCGTCGAGGGAGGAAGGTAGTAGAGCAGCAGCGTCAGAGCTTGTTGCAGGACCGGCCTCAGGCCGCTGGATTCGAGCCTCGGGAGGTCGCGTTGAGCAATCATCTCGGCGAGCCGTGCCCCGGCGATTTTCAGGTCCAGGTGCTCGCTATCGACAAGCGAGAGGGTTGCCGGCAGCACCAGCGACCAGTACTCGGCGAGGCGACGCGTCACCAGCAACCACACCAGCCAAACGGGGGTATCTGTGGGCAGCTCCTGGGGGTGGTCGCCGTCGGGGTTGAGGGCAGCGTAGCCGGCCGCCGAAACTTTTGAGTTTGTTTTCAAATTTTTGAGTTTTCCCGCAGTAATTTCCAGATCTTTGGGCGTCACCTCCATCTCCAGCTTGTACCCCCTCCACGACCAGTACGCATACCGCTCCACCAGCTGCCAGTCGTCGTGGCCGCGAGACTGATCGAGGGCTTGCTGGACTTGCTGCTGGCTTAGGTCTGGTCTAGAGAGGTATTCTACGGCCTCCCTGGCGTCGGGCAAGCTCATGTAAGAAATTATCTATGTACTTCCGTTTTTCTGGATTTCAGCAACAACGGTTTTGTTTGTGTCCATGAACCGTCCGAGACAGTTTTGGAGGCAACTTTTTTCGTAGCCGGTAAGCCTGTCGCCCGAGGTGCTGCGGACGCATTTTTCAAAACAAAAATCCGTAAATTGGTGGATCTGCGACCGGATTTTAGCGTTTTGGGATTCGGCCTGGATCCACTGCATCATCTCGGCCTTGGATTTTTCATCCAAGCTTGCGAGGTTTCCTTCGAGAGACATCGGAGGGTGGGCTGGGAGATGGGAGGGAGCTGGGGTGAACTGGGAGCTGGGATGGGGTGGCCTGGGTGAATCGGTGGGAGACTGGGACTGGGAGCACTGTAAGGTAGGGCTCAAAGTCAGCTGGGATTTGAAAATGTTTGAAGGCGACGGCTGCTGTCCTCCAGCTGTTGGGCCCTCCTATCTACTCAGCTGTTGGGCTCCTGGCTCCTGGCTCCTCCTGCTCCTCCTGGCTCCTCCCTCCAGCTCCCCCTCCAGCATCAATACCGTTTTCATTTACATATTAACATTAAGTAAATAGCTAATAGCTAATAGCTAATAGCTAATAGCTCATAGCTGAAGCTTGGGTCGCCTGCTCGCCGGCTACACCCTTGGACTCCTTGACTGCAGCTGGACAGCCAGGTTGCGCAGTTTCTTGCTCTTGTCCACGCTATCCATGAACTTTCGCCTGTCAAAGCGGTCCGTCACAAGGCCAACCTCGAGACTGGTCATGTCCCAGTGCTTGCTGAAGATATCGGGGTACCGTTCCTTGATGCGGGCAATTTGGCGCTCCAGAATCTCGCACGCCATCACTAGATCGACATTTGCGGGCCGCTGGCCGCACTGCACGCGCACGAGCATCAGCTTCTCCTCGGTGGTCTGCAGCAGGCTCCGGCACTGGCCCAGTTTAGTGCGCAGCTGGTGCTGGTACTGTTTGGACTGGTACGGCATCTGCATCATATTAATTTCCTTGGATTCGGTGAGGCTCTGGCCCAGTTGACGCGTGTCGCTCAACAGCACGTCGAGCTGGTCAAGGGTTTGGTCGAGCTGCGACGAGTGCGGGACCTTGATGCTCTGGAGGTTGGCGAGCCCCTCGTTGAGCAGCTGCGTCAGGTCGGCCGCTTTTGCCAGCGTCCACTTGTCGAACGCCATGTACTCTGTGCCGTCGGGCTGCTCGAGCTGCTCCTGGATGTGCGTGTCCAAGACGCGGATGTTGTTGTCAACCACCTGGAAAAACGAGTTTGTCTCGGCGTACACCTGGTCCAGCGTGCCCAGGTCGTGGAACTCTTGTGGCTCAAACGGCAGCAGGTTGCCGGGGTCCCGGCACTCTGTAGAGTTGATGCTGTCAAAGTCGGGGAGAACCTCCACCTCGGGGCCCGGCTGCTCTTCTGGGTCCTCTAGCTCACTGAAATCAGCGTCCTCGGGTTCAGTAACGATCGGTTCATCTGAGGGGTGGCCTGAAGGGTGGCCTGAAGGGTCATCCACGAGGTCGGCGTCGTCCACTACCACGGGACTTGATCCGGTAGATTCAGAGCGTGTTTGAGGCTTGGAGAGTGCCGCGAACGGGGATTCAGCAAACGACCCAGCCTCAGCCTCTGGTGCCTTGGACTCAAACGGGCTCTTCTTGAACGCAGAACCAAATGTAAAAGATGGACTCGCGCCTTTAAGGAAGCCAGAATCTTTATTATTGAACTCGGCAAACGGCGACTTGTGCTTGGGGGGGCTATCTGCGGGAGGCTTGATTGGAGCAAAACGCGGTGCAGCGGGGGTTTCAACGCGTTCGTAGGATTCGTCGCTCGCGTCGCTGCCTTGCTCGCTCGCGTCGCTGCCTTCCTCGCTTGCACTGGACGCGTCCCCACTATCGGAACGCTCTGTGTCAGATTCAACACCAAACTCTTCCGCCGAAGCATTACCGTGGCTGCTGGTCTCGGTATCATCAGATTCGTCGCCGAATTCGCCTTCCGAGCCCGTCTCTGACTCGCCTGTCTCTGACTCGCCTGTCTCTGACTGCATGCTGAGACCCAAGCGGTCGCCGATACTCAACGAAGAAAAGTCGCGGGACTGGTTAGGAGGTCTGTCCTCGGACTTGAAGCCAAAGAAATCACTCGACTGGTCCACATGAGGCACCGCTGCGGGAGTAGGCTCGGCATCCGACTCGTGCTGCCCGAAAACGCTCGATTCTGAATCGTCGCCGCGCGATTTGGGTCTTCCAAAGGTGAATGCGGGTCCCGATTTGTTGAAAATGCCGCCAGAGTTGGGGCGAGACGAGGATGAGGGGCGTGAGAATGAGTTGTCAAAGGAGCTGTTGCCTGAAGCGTTGCCAAGGATGGGTTTTGGGGTTGATGACGCCACGGGTTGATTTTGAGGTGGACTGGATGGCTCGGGAGCGTCCGGAGTGGGCTCGGACTCTTTGGGCTCCGTGGGCTCCTGCTCCTTAGTCTCTTTGAGTACTTTGGCCTCCGTGGGCTCCTTGGGTTTGGGCTCCTTAGGCTCCTTAGTTTCAGGCTTAGGCTCTTTAGCCTCAGGCTTGGGCTTCTCAGGCTCAGACTCCGTAGTTTCCTTCGGCTCTGTGGGTGCCTGGCTCTTTTCCTCCTTGGCAGGAGTGTCTTTGTCCTCCTTGGACTCCTTGGCAGCCTTTTCAGGAATTTTGGTGGTTTCCTTGGGCTCCTTGGACTCCTTAGCTTCTTTGGTCTCTTTGGCCTCCTTAGTCTCAGGCTTTGTCTCAGGCTTGGCCTCCTTAGGCTCTTTGGACTCATTAACCTTGGCCTCAGGAGCCTGGGCATTCTTAGCTGGTGTTTGAGGATCATCCATAGTTTTTGTAGACTTTTCTTTAGGCTTCTCAGACTTCTCTTCAGAATTCTCAGGCTTGCCCTCCTTGGCCTCAGAAGTAGTCGTTGATTCCTTGGGGGTTTCTGGCTCATCCTTGGCTTCTGTGGGCTTGGCGTCCTTGGACTTGGTGGGCTCAGACTTTGGCGCTTCCTTGGGTTCTGTGGGTGTAGGGGTCTCGGCATCCTTAGATTTAGCGTCTTGGGCGCCCTCAGATTTAGCGGTCTTAGCGTCCGTGGATTCAGGAATTTTGGCATCTTTAGATTTAGTAGTCTTAGCGTCCGGGGCATCCTTAGATTTGGGAGTCTCGGCAACCTTAGATTTAGGGGCTTTTTCGTCCTCAGATTTAGGCGCTTTTTCATCTCCAGATTTAGACGCTTTTTCGTCCTCAGGTTTGCCCCCCTTGGCCTTGAGATCCTTGGCTTCTGTAGTTGTTTTGGCATCCTCATCCTTATCATGCTTGGATTTGGCGTCCTGGACCTGGGCATTTTTGGCGTCCTCGGGTTTGGAAGGTTTGGGCTCCTTGGCGTCCGCGGCATTGGCCTTAGACTCGGGAGCTTTAGCGTTCTCGGTGTCCTGGGCATTCTTGGCGTCCTTAGACTCGGGAGCTTTAGCGTCCTGAGCGTCTTTGGGCTTGGCTTCCTTAGACTCGGGAGCCCCTGCCTCCTTCGTCGGCTTTAGGGGCTCCGTCGGGGTGGCCTCCGGCAACACCGCACCCTCATCAATCGCATCCCTAGAAGCAATTCTCCAGCCCACCAGATTACCCTTGTTGTTCAACACCCAGAAAATCGGCGCTGCGCCCTCAGCCCCAGCAAACAGCTTCGCACTCTCCATGCTCGTCCAATCAACGGCAGCGCCAATGGGCGAAGTGTCCTGAAAAGTGTCCTCGTCCAATGGCAAATTAGCCCTTGCTTCATCCTCCAATGGCTCAAACACCGCCTCGGGGCTCACGAGCCCGAGATCAACCGACTTGGAGTACGCGCAGCACGCGAGGTCGCGGCGTTGCCACCCCGAGAGGTCGCTCATGTACCACGCAAACGGCCGCGAATCGTCGCCAAAGGGCGGACACAGCTCGGGGCACTCGACGAGCTCAGAGTTGGCGAGCACAAAGATCTCGTGGCTGGCTGTGATGATAAACAGCGTTGTGTTGATAAAGGATGCATAAATTACGGGGTCCGCGGCCGTGTACTCGTGCGATTCGCCGGTCTCGTTGTTGCCCAAGATAATCTCGGTTTTGTTTATGACTGCGGCCACGGTTCCGGTGCGGTCCCAGAGAAGGTGGGTCGCGGGCATTTCCTGGATTTCGCCGTCAAGCACCATGAACCCGCGACCCTCGGCGTCGCAAAAGGCGAAATCGGGCTTTGTGGGGTGCGCGTGGACGCTCCTCACGCCGGAAACCCGGTACTGCCACTGGATCTCACCGAGTTGCGAGTACACGCACACTTGTTCCTCGCAAACAGCGACAAACTGGCCCGAGGCGAGGGCAACGATTTGCCGTGGCAGTTTTAAACTGATTTTTGTGAATTTGGACGCATCAAAATTGTGTAAATCGGCCGTGGAACCAAAAACGAGTGTTTCGGGCCCGGCAGCGCAGAATTTGTCGCCAGAAATCGCAAAACACTCAACAGGCCCTGAGGGGAACGATTCCCACGGATCAGTTAGCGCGTGGCCTTGTTCTGGACCAACAGGACGGAACGCCCAGCGGTCTGATGTGATTGTGTCCATTAGTAAGGCACTGGCGCTACAGACTGACGAAGCTGCCTGACTAGTAGTCCCAGGTGATTACAGGTAACTGGCAAGACAGTTGGTTAAGTAGACAAGTAGGCAATTTTTAGGCGATCAAGTAGCGTTGGCAGTTGAATAGCGAATTAGAGTAAATAGTGGTTCGGGAGTAGTTAAGCATCGAAACTATGCAGCATCATGCAGGTCGCCACAACTATGCGTCATGAAGGGGGTCGATTCCGCACTTTCTGGGGGGCAGGTGGTTAGCAGAATTAATATTCTAGTGCGTGTAGGGATGTGAATGTATTTGCTGTGGTTGTTTGGCTGATCTCCTGGGCATGTGGGCGGTACCACCACATGCCCTCCATGCACGCCACATAGGAGGAGCGTTAGCGAGCTGCGATGTCTCATTCACACCAGCTCAGGAATAAATATGACTCAAAATGTTCAGACTGTGGTGACTGGCAGGCTCTTATCTAATCTACTCTACATAGCATCCCATATATTCCCACTAACAAGAGGCGATGTGTATATAGAGCCGGTGGTTACCTCGCTAGCTGGTTATCTCGCTGGTTAGCTGTATCGCCTAGTGACCATCAGAGCTAGCCGGCCTAATCCAGCCTTGTACGTCTAAACGTTCACACTCTATAAGTACCACCCAGGGGACTATAGCATAGCGGAACTCGGGGTGTTGACTATCAGCCACTCGCTGTTGATATTAGGCGGGAGCTTTTCGTTTTCACGGTCGCGGTTTGTTTATTGAGCAAAGTTAGAGTAAAGCACTAGATTCGCAGCCGCACACGCAGCCGCACACGCAGCCATGGTGGTCTTTGCAGTTGCATAGGTGGGCTCCTCGCTGGCTTAAAGAGTCTGCAAGTTACCAACGCAGCACCCAATCAGCAAAGTAGCGCCACTCAGAGACTTGTTGGTGGATCCCGCAGCGTTTGAGCCGATCCAAGAGGAGAGCATAGTGGCAGCCATCTTGGAATTCGCTGGTGCCCAGTGAAGGTAGGTGCGAGGGCGAGACAGGCAAAATACACGTATATGCCATGCGGACGCTGTATCCCACGCTCAACTGCACCGCCGCACATTGAGCGAAAGGTCGCCTGAATTTGGTGGTGGTCACAGAGTGAAGGTAGGTGCGAGAGTCGGAGTGTCTCAACCTCCATTTTGATTGCGGTCACCGGAGCCTTGCTTGTTTACGCGAATACGCGAATACGCGAATACGCTCTACTTGGAGACGACCTCCAGCCAAACAGCCGCAGTTGGCATTCAATGGAGCTTGCAGATCTGAAATGCAATCCACCCAGGAATGCGTAGCTCAATTAGGATGATGAAATTATGTCCGCGTAATTGCCCTGTATAGGTCTTTGGGGCTGAACTAACGCGCTTCTCTCTAAATTTAGTCTGACTTGGGCAGCTCCAGGCCAGTTCACTCCTCGTTGGACAATAGTCTGGAGCTCCGACGGGTCCCACATATTCAGGTATAGGGACCAGTTTAGTATGCACACCAGATTATGACGATTACGGATCTGTTTGGCGCCTGATTAGAGCATATTCGCTCAGCTGGAGCCAATCTCACCAACCTCGATTTCATCAAGCTCAATTTCACCACCGGTCTAGCCCTGCTGCAGCCCCACCAAGGGTAATTATCGACACCAAGGGTCTAATCTCGGCGGATATTCCCAAAATACTGCTGATCTCTGGTACCAGATGTTCCTGGCCTAGGTCCTACAGCTCCCCAGTCGGTCCTATAGTCTAGTGCCTGGCAGCTGGGATTCGGTAGCACGGTCCGGCACTTGTGTAGACTATAGCTATATGTTGTAGGGCCACGAACTGGCGAATCCACCAGATCACCAGATGACTAGTGGGTAGACTAGTAGGACCCATACCGCACCCTGACCAGCACTGCGTAATATTATAACGTTGGATAATCCTTATCCAAGGTTAATGGAAAACAACGATCTGTTATTTCCAGGCTGCAGCCATCATGCATGTTAATGACCAGCCACGTTCCAAAGGGGAAAAGGTCCCACTGGCTGATAAACTATTGATGAAAGCAGTCGACCGTGAATTAAACAATCTGTATTTTCTATATTCTAAATCAACCAATGAGCTACGATCACAGTGACGTCTCTATGAACGCTACTGACTCCAGTGACCAACTCTCTATCAAAAACACTAGTACTGGCTCGTCAACGTACGTAAATATCAGTGAGTTTAAGGCATATCTCCAATGACTCAGTGGGCTGGCCTAGTAATAAGCCTTCGGGCTAGGCCTAGCAATTAGTCATGTCTGTGCTCGATCTGCTGCGGCCAAATATCCGTAAACTAGAACCTTACCGCTGTGCTCGTGACGATTATAAAGCGGGGACTTTGTTGGACGCCAACGAAAACACTAGCGGACCCACTTTGGCGCTCTCTCAAGAGGAATCCAGGCTCGAGCTCAACCGCTACCCTGACCCTCACCAACTCAAACTCAAGGAACTTGTGTGCGATTGGCGTAATAAACAAGCAATTGAGGCCGGATTCGAGCCCAGCTTGACCCCGCTTAACCTGTACCTGGGCGTGGGAAGCGACGAGTGCCTGGATACGCTCATCCGGGCCGTTTGCGTGCCGGGAAAGGACAAACTTCTCGATTGTCCTCCCACGTATTCAATGTACAGCGTTTCCGGCGATATCAACGACGTCCAGGTCGTTTCTGTGCCGCTGGACTTGACTACATTTGACCTGCAGCCAGATGCAGTCCTCATGCAGCTGCATGCAGACCCTCAAATCAAGCTCGCGTTCCTCTGCTCCCCCGGCAACCCTACCGGCAAGCGTCTCAAGGATGCCGATATTGAGAAAATCCTCTTGGGGTGGTCCTCTGGTATCGTTGTGGTCGACGAGGCCTATATCGATTTTTCGGGGCCCTCGCTGTGCTCTTGGGTCAACAAGTACCCTCACCTTGTAGTTTTGCAGACGCTTTCCAAGTCTTTTGGTTTGGCCGGTCTCCGGTGCGGTCTCTGCTTTGCTAGCCAGGGGCTGGCCCGTGCATTCAATGCCATGAAGGCTCCCTATAACTTGTCGAGCGTGACTTCGGAGATTGCCATGCGTGCGCTCCAGCCCGAATCGATTGCTAGAATGAACGAGTTTGTGGCAATGGTCTGCACCGAGCGCCAGAGACTCGTCGAGGAGCTGCCCAAGGTGAGGGGGGTCTCCAAGATTGTTGGTGGCCTCGATGCCAATTTCGTCATGGCACAAATCACCGATTCCGAGGGCAACCCCAGCAACGAGATCGCGCACGCTGTCTACCAGGATATGGCCGAGAACAGAGGCGTCGTTGTGCGGTTCAGAGGCAAGGAGCCGGGGTGTACGGGGTGCTTGCGGATCTCTATTGGTATGCCCAAGGAGAATGATATGGTGCTGCAGCAGTTGACGGAGAGCTTAGAGGTGAATTTAAAGGCCACAGAGGCGAATTAACAGGCTCCGGGTGGCTGCCTGCCGGATGTTGTGGCCTATGTTGTAGCTAAATGTAACCCCTAGCTCTATATATCTTCATGAATAATCTCATGGACTCTGAGGAGGCCTCTCCCCACTCGTTATGCCGCCCCTTGGCCCACTACCGGCAACAAGTATGGGGCATCCTGGATGCAGTGGAACTATCCCTTGACGAGTTTGAATCGCTAGACCTGGACGATATGCGTGGCCCTGTCGCCCAAGTGTGCAGAAACCTTAGGGAAACCTGGTCGGACCGGCTAGTTTTACTCAACACACTGGACACCTACCACCAAGAGCTGGAGGTGATTGTTGCCGGGTCAAAGGGCACAAATTTCGGGGAAATCGTCGACTTCATTTTATGGGTAGCTGATGATGAAGGTTGTGATGCTAACCGTCACTTTGAGCTGTGTAGGCAGCGAGTTATTGGCATAGTGGCCGCCAGTGTGGGGAGGGTAGCCGGTGGGCAGGGTGGGTGAGGATAGCCGGTGGTTAAGGATGGAGGGAACACCGGGTGTGAGGGCCAAACGAGATCTGCTGCTGCGCTGGAGGTCAGCCACTGGAGATGAGCTATTGGGCTTCACCACTGGAGATGAGCCAGTGGCACCCAGGTGGTGGGCCGGTGCCTGCCAATTTCGTCAGCTCTTATTGGCCACTGGATTTCACAGCTCCAAACTAATCTCTACTTGGTAATACTGGCAGTCGGTGGGCCGGTGGGTCCCCTACTAGCCGGTGGGTCCTAGCCAATGGTCAACCTTAGTGCTAGCGAATATCTATAGCAGTCTTAGCTTACTCTAGATTACGCGAATAAATTAATTCAAATGAGCGCATGCTCTGGGTGCTGGGCCCAACTGGCCCCGCTGGGTCCATCTAGGTTCACGGCGATCTGGTTCCTTTGGGCAATCTGGGCGCTCAATTTGTGTCGTTCGGGGCTTGGTGTTTGGTGCCTAGTAGAATATCGGCGACCCAGTTCTGGCCCATCTGACCCACTCCCCACCTGGACCCACCACCTCATTAACAGCAATTACTAGCTACCAGCAGCCTTGGCCGCCTATATACAATAAATATTTTCGTTAATTTTGTGCTCGAGTCTCAAGAGTAGAGCTGTGGTAGGAGCGGGATCGCAGGGAGCTGGGGCCCTCAGGGAACTGGGACCTCAGGGAGCTGGGACCTCAGGGAACTGGGACCTCAGGGAACTGCTGGAGCCTGAGGGCCAGGACCAGGCCAAATGCAGGCCCAAGGAGGGCAAACGCAGCCCAAGGAGGGAAGGAGGGCAACGCAGGTTCGCAAGCTCACCTCTGCTCGCCTCACAACAACCAAACCCCCAGCCCCGGCCTAAACGACGCCCAATCCCCTCCATCAAACAAGTCGAGACTCGAGTGCAGCGTTCTGCTCCAAACAAGCTCTCTACCCCCCGTAAACTGTTTGTGCTTTGAAGCAAACGGAGCAACAAAGTAAACGGGCCCGTTTGCAGCCCGTAACACCTCAGCAACCAGTTCCGGTGGTGACCCCATCATATCCACAAACCGCGTGTAGTTTGAGGGCATCTGCAGCGTTTCCACGATTTCCGAAATATGGGACTCTGCGTCCGCGTACTGAACAGCCCCGCTAGGCTGGTTCAAGAGCCACAGCGGCGGAGTATACGTTTTCCACCACACAATGGTTGCAGGAACCACATTGTTGCCGAGCCAGGTCTGGGCGGGAACCACGCCTCCCTGGTGCAGCACGCCCATCACAAACCCGAGAACCAAGTTGAAAAGCAGCCAGAGCGTTGTGATGAAGACGCGCACTTTTTTCGAGTACTGCCGGAAATCCATAGAGGTGCACAGCAGCGGCACAATAGGCAGCAGGAACCGGGCTTCTTGGTGCGGAACCAGCGAAAGCATCACCAAACCGCCGAGAGCGGCCTGGGTCGGCAAGTTCCACCGCGGCCGTAACGCCAAGAGGCCAGGACCCAGCAATTGCGGCAAGTTTATCACCAAGTGCTGGTACCACGGGTGGGTTCCGTGCAGGGCCAGGTTTTCGGGGTTGCTATTGTACCGCAAGTTGTTGAGCGGCGCCAGTACCCACTCGCTTTTCCCGTACACGAGGGTATCCAGGTACACGCAAACACCAGTAAAAACCGCTAAGCTCGTGAGGAACGTGGCCAGGGACCACGGGTGCCGGTACCAGAACCGTAACAGTGTCAGTGACGGAACCAGGATCCAAAACAGGAATGTCGGCCTGTTGAAGACGCCTATTGTCACTATAAGGCCCAGTAAAAAGCAGTCCATGTGCTTGTCAATAGGGTCCCTGAACGTGTGGTCGAATTCGTGCACAATCACCAAAAACCACAGAATGAAAATGGTTTCAAAACTGTTGCTCAAGGTGTGAGACTGATACGTCCAGGTAACATACGAGGTTGCCGAAAAAATCAGCGCAACCAGCGGGTGGTTCTGGCGCGTGCTCAACCTATCAATGGCCATATCGCCAAACACCCACGTGGTGAACGCCATTAGCGCTCGAATCGCATACAGAGCCACTTGCGGGTGCATGCGTTCTGGTAACAGGTTGAAGGGGATACCGTAAAATAACCAGAGGGGAACGAAACTGCGGATCGGTTTCTCGGTCTTGAACTCCCATGGTTCCTGTGCAGCGTAACCAAACAGCTCGTGAGCAACCACTTGGGGGCCCTGGAGGTACTCGTCGGGGTGGATATAACTGAAACTAAAGGCAAACCATGCGCGCCATACAAGAGAAAATAAGAGGATTCTCTTGAACGAAGTCATAGGTGGGATGGTGGGATAGTGGAGTGGGAGCTGGGTGGGAACGGAGAAACTCTGGGAACTGGTAAGGGAACTGGTGGGCAGTGGCCAAATGTGGCAAATGTTGACTAACGCCACCAGACGCCACAAACTGATCAAAAAAATTCCGCCACAATATAAAAATTTCCGCCACACTAGAGCCTGTTCAAAAAAAAATTACATCACCCACAAAAATCTTGCAATGCCGGCTCCTACTGCAAGAAAAGATGAAATCAGTCAAATTATCGACCAAGCTGAACCCATGGACCCTCAAGTCAATATGGAAGATATCGTGATCAATGTCAGTACTTCGGTCCCGATCGAAAACACTGATCACGATCAGAAATCAGACATGATTGTTGATTCTGAAGGGCGTCCCCAATTCAGCAGCGAAGCGTCGCGCGAGGAAGGAGTCAAGAAAGAAACCCGCAAGATCCCTGTTCCTCCCCATAGATTCACACCCCTCAAACAAGCATGGACCAAGATCTACACTCCACTAGTGAACCATCTCAAGCTGCAGGTCAAGATGACCACCAAGCGCGGTGCCGGTACGGTTCTGATTAGAACCTGCGACAAAACCAAGGACAAGGGAGCCATTCAAAAGGGATACGATTTCCTGAGAGCGTTCATGTACGGGTTCGATGTGGACGATGCCACTGCGCTTTTGCGTCTTGATGATCTCTATGTCGAGACGTTTGAAATCAAAGACGTCAAGACCCTCCAAGGCGATCATTTGAGCCGTGCGATCGGTCGTATCGCTGGTAAAGACGGAAAAACCAAGTTTGCGATCGAGAACGCGAGCCGCACGCGTATTGTGCTTGCAGATTCCAAGATCCATATCATTGGCGGGTTTTCAAATATCAAGATTGCTCGTGAAGCGATTGTGCGGTTGATCATGGGTGCACCTCCGGGCAAGATTTATGGAAATTTGCGCATTGTTTCTTCGCGTATGAAGGAACGTTATTAATTTATAGAGCCCACGAGCGAGCCCACGAGCGTAGCGAGTGGGCGAGGGAGTATGTGAGGATGCGACTCAGGCTCTGGTGCGGTGCTGGCCCTGGCGCTGGTGCCGGCTCAGGCTCAGTTTATAATCTATCCGTTTTGGTTTTGGTTTTGGTTTTGTTCCGGCTCCGGTTCTGGTTCTGGTCCTTACTCTCGCCCCGGTCTGGCCCTTATTCTGGCTCCCTCCCCGTCCTCCCAGACCCCCCGCTCGTGCTCACTTAATAGTCTATTCACTAATATTTTATTATCAATCGCATACCTACCATGCCTCCTGCTGCCTCCTGCCTCCTGCTGCCTCCTGCTGCCTCCTGCCTCCTACTGCCCAGCGCCTCGTGCATCAGCTGTTACCCATCAGCACCCCCAGCCAGTCTTGGACATGACGTACATTGACATATGTACGGTAATGGAAAGGGATACATCGAACCCCTTGTGGTTAGGTACGTTTCACCCGGGTGACGCTGGAGCCATTCGTAGATAAAGACGCGATAAGGAGCAGGAGATGACTGGCTTGATAGATAACTTTAGCTTTAGCATACACCTCTAGATACTAGCCCAGATGCTAGCCCACCTGAACCCACGCAGCTTGAAGATGCGTGTTGCATGGGGCAGTCACACTGCTTGAGCAAATACCTAAAAGTGTTTGCCTAGACGCCGCCCTGGGCGTGTAGTGCACTGTGCAGCATGCCCAGCAAGAGAGCTTGCTACGGCGTCTATATACAAGCTACTAAATCAATGCCTAGCCTAGACGTCTACCCCTGAACACTGATTTGCAATGTCTCGCAAATCGGCCAAGCGTACACGCGAGCCAGAATACAAATCAACTGATGGGTGCGCTAATTAACAGTCTAGAACTAGATACGAGAAACAGCATGCAAGCGTCACCAAGAGCAGCAAGGATGCATGATCGCAGAGGCGATCTCCAGCGGCTAGGACTATCTATGACTGGCTACAACTGGCTACAACTGGCTGCTAGTCTAGGAGATTCTAGTGATTGGTGATTGAGCTGTTTAGGTCAGCAGTTTGTCCCCCACTGTTTGCCCCACGATACCCCCGCCTCGAGTCACCCTGACTCAACTCAACACCCACCATACGTAACACCCCGGGCAACGTTACCCATGAAATTGGGCGTAACGCGGCATCAACAAGCTGCTCTCTATGGTTTCACAACCCGCCTGAGTTTTACAAGAGTTACGGACACATGCGGACCTCGCTAAATTGACTAGTTCTATTTTTATACCAAGTCACCCGAGACACCAGCTCAACGGAAATGGTGTGATGAATACATTCAGGATGAGGTGGTAGCAAGTAGACAGTATCCATATCGCGCCTCGCCACACCCTGCCTGATCTTGCCTCGTGTCCCCCACGATATAATTATAGCGGTTAATGCCGGCCTCAAGCCATAATTCCCAGCCGAATAAGCAAGCTTCCTCCTTGGGTGTGAGTATGTAAGGAATATTCTCGGCAATGCAGTTACGCTGCATGGCATGAAATAATTTTTATATCTGTATCATCGGGCCTACGCCCTGCCGGCTACACGGCAATTAAGTTCCCGTGGACGGCCGTCCGACTATTTATTCCGCAAACCAAAATCGATCGGGTTTTTCCGAGCGCGTGTCAGCTCAACGCAACCAACAGGGGCCGAATAGGGGGCCATCAGAGGAGGCCCAAATCGCCACCACCTCTACCGCCTGCACTCCTATCTATAAAAGCATTTAGCTTGCCAAACCCTCCACTCCTTGGTGAAGATCCGATACCCAAGCAGCTTACATGAAGATAAGGACCCTGCATAGGCATGCAGTTACCACCTGCATAGTATGCACTCGGCTACAGCAGGTAGTGCCCCGAAATAGCAACTATGAGGTTAGCCACGCACGAATTCCTCGATTTCGGCATTAACCCAATCTCTACACTTGTTATTCCAGCGATACAACCGTACCCTGGATGTTTGTCTCACCGAGGTTAGGGCCGACTCACAGCACCGTAACACCATTTAAGTACGACACTCGCTCTCCATCGACCAGAATAATGAACAGCGACATTGCCCAAAGGATCGCCTCCTTTATAGACCCCGACCCCATCCTATACACGCAGCTGGCTCTAGTGTGCCGCGGGTTTTATAGCGCTTTTACCAGCGACCGGGTATGGAAGCACCTCAACCCCCTGGGCGACACGCAGGTCTTCCACAAGTTCCTTGCGCGGTGCGGCCAAGCCGAATTCGACGACATCAAGCGGACGTGGCACGCGAGGCAGCTACGGCCCCGCACCAAGGAGCCGCTGGCGTGGCTCGCGCACTATACCAGCAGCACTTCTTTCCATCAAACGTGTCCCATGACGCAACAGATGATTTGGTGCGCTCTCAACATCTCGCATTACGCAATATACCGGACGGACCCACAAAAGCTGGATCGCGAATGTGCATTAGCTGCAGTGACTACATACGGACCCACACTGACGCTGCTGCCGTCGAAATACTGGTCAGACGGTGAGATCATTGCGGCAGCGTGCTCAAAGCCCTATGACTCGTTTTGCGCACTCGAATACGCTCCCCTCAACCTGCGGGACGACCCCGAACTCGTCAAGCGCGCCGTGTTCCAGGACGGAATCGCCATGGATTTCGCCTCCAAGCGCCTCAGGACAAACCGCGCGTTTGCGCTCGAGTGTATAGGGTACTCGGGCGAAGCCATTGAGTTTACAAACTACTACCACGACCGCGAAATGGTCTACACGGCCGCCCGCACGTTTGGGCAGGTCCTCGAGCAAGCTACGGATTTCCAAGACGACGACGAGATTGTCGAGCGGGCGCTACGGCAAGACGGCCTAGCAATCAGGTGCGCGTCCCCGCGGCTCCGCAACGACCGGAGAATGGTGGCAATAGCGGTCCAGCAAAACCCGGCCGCCCTCAACTTCACGCCACGGTTCACCTCGGACCGCGACATTGTGCTTTTAGCAATCAAAAATAGCTACGACGCGTTTGATTTCGCCTCGCCCTGCCTCAAACGAGACCGCTCGTTTATCCTCGCCGCAGTGGCATACAATGCGTGGTGCCTCTACCGCGTGCCCATGGAGTTTCTCCGCGACCGCGAGGTTCTGCTCGCTGCTATTGATCAAAACGGTGAGATTTATACGCATTTACCGGAGTTCAGATATGATCTGGAGTTTTACCGGCGAGCACTTGTGACGTACCCTTTGGCGGCATGCTGGGCACCTAAACAGTTTTGTGTGCGAGCAAATTGAGCAAATCGAGCGGAGCGAGATTTGCGAGTTTCCAATTTCGCCAACCCTTTCGCCAGCCCTTTCGCCAACCCCGAGGTCTTAGAACGTCAAGTCATTTTGCCACCCCGAGTGGATCCTAGGAGAGCGTCAAGCCCTTTAAATTCAGAGCTCCGCTCCTACCTTGCACTGGGCAGTCAGAGGGTGGTAATCCTTGGGACCCACATGGCACCTCCAGGCACCTCCAGGCACTCCAGGCACCCCCAGCTAACGGCCCTACCGGCTAACACCCTCCCAGCTAAACTGCCAGCCAAACTGCCAGCCAAACTGCCTACATGTCCCCCATAACTGTACTAACTAATCTACATAGGCCCACAACTAGGGTATAATATACCCGTCCCTTGTACCTCCGCTACGAAACCCTGGTCCCGCCCTGCCATTAGCCGCCCTGCCATTAGCCATAGCCATAGCCCTAATCTCGGGTACAAGCTCCTCATAATACCCACGGGCCTGGTTGAACCTCATGAGGGACTTGCTGCGGCTAAGCGGGTTGTCCGAGTATACCATGTACGCGTAGATGGAAGCGAGCGCCAGCACCTCCTCATCAACAGACTGCACCTGCACATCAGGCTCGGCGGTATACTTTTCTGAGCACACGTGATAGCGGAACGGCGAGCTGATCATATCATTGTACTCGGCAGCGAGCATATCCCTGTAGCCAAGCAGAGCGTCATACGTGGGGTACCCGTCCTTGCGAGCAAGATCCAGAAAAGTAAAAGTACAGTTTAGCTTTGCCGCACCAGCGGGAGGACCGCTT
The DNA here is from genome assembly GCA_030564425.1 of Wickerhamiella cacticola. NCBI lineage: Eukaryota > Fungi > Ascomycota > Dipodascomycetes > Dipodascales > Trichomonascaceae > Wickerhamiella > Wickerhamiella cacticola. Next base: position 48,229 of record JAJLUX010000008.1, on the reverse strand, counting down.
AGCCGCTTGTGCATCTCTGGGGTGCCCGCGGGGAACAAGCGGACCACCTCAGCGCTGCCATAGCGGGGACACAGCGTCTTGCAGTATTTCTCGTAGGCTTCTGGACTCTTTGACCCCGTGTCGACCATGTTGCGGACCAAATCGCGCGTGACATTGAGGGTACTAAACCAGTGGCCCGCACGGTCGAGTGCCCTATCCTCTGCGGAGCTGGGCTTGCGGCCAAAGTGCTTGCGAAAAGTTTCAAGGGCATAGCCCAACATTTCTCTCTGGCCGGTATGGTATCCGGTGCAGTACACATTCACTTTGGTGGCAGCAATGAGGTCAACGAGGGGACGCGATTTCGCGGGGTCCTTGAGCAGGTCCTGGGCGTTGTGTACGCGTTTTTCAATTTCGGGGTCGCGTGTGGCCATAATCGCGTTGATCTCGTCGCTGCTGAGCACTAGGGCGTCTCCGTCGGGCTTGCCATCATCCTTCCAACCGTGCATCTGGTTAACGGCACAATAGACTGCCCAAAAGTCGCTCTCGGCGCGTAACTCTGCGATGTTTGGGAGAGAAGCTACAGCAACGTAGGCTCTGGTCTCGTCGTCGACTTGCGCATCGCGTGCAGCAACGCAAAGACGGTCGGCCTTGGCTATAGGGTTGACCATGCCCATGCCCAGGCCAACAACGCAGCCGCTTAAATCCAAATTGAGAGGAGGGAGCTTAATTTCACTTAGTCGGACATGTCCATCCATTCCTTTAGGCTGGCCGTCCAAGCTCAACGCGGAAATACTGAGATCGCTCATGGTAATAGCGCAGTAAATGTGGATATTTATGCAAATTGTACCCCTAACCTACGCAGTAACCTGACCCAAGTCCAAGTGAAACATGACCCACATATGGTATGCAGGGTAGGGGAGAGCTTAGGGAGTCTAGAGAATGTAATAAAAGTGATAACTCTAAATGGTCTGCCCTAGTTGGGCATCTCGCATTCTGGTGGAAGCGATTATGAACGTCATTAGGCATGAGCATGTATAAGCTATAGCCAGAGCAGCTCCTGTTGCATGATTGTGAGCAGATAATAACTCGATTTCCTGACCAGGAGTCCTCCGGAGTCGGCCTGGCTGTGGATTCGCCTAACAGAGAGTCGGCCTGACAGGGAGTCGGCCCACCACAGTATCTTTATGGGGCACCATTCCGTATACTGATCGGGCATCACCCGTCTCTATTCAGGCGTCTACTAGAGCCCACGAGATTATTAGAACTGAATCAAGCAAACCCGTGCAAAGCCAGCGAATATGCAGGGGCGAGACACTCTAGTGCATAGCTATGCCAGGGACGGTGTACCCTAATCTGCTTAATATACGTCTCTAAAAGCTTGGATTAGCAGTATTTAGTACATAATGCGATGGAAAAAGTCACTGTGCGGCTCCACTCTTTCCTACCCTGGTCCTCCTTGTCTTCCTACTCCTCCTCGTCTTCCTGCCTCCTCCTCCTCCTCGTCCTGCTCCTCCTCGTCCTGCTAGTGACTCACATGTATTGCGCTTATTTAGTAGTAATCTATGCTTTTAGAAAATAAATCCCGCATATGCGAGGTCCCTGCATATCCAGTCGTCTACCCGCATGCTGCGTACATCGGCTTCATAGCAATCTTGCCAGTGGGTAACAGCAATATAGGTGGGGCTAGGTGCCCTGTGTACGATTTACGGTCTTATCGTGGCTCTGCTCCCTCCCAAACAGACCAAGAGGTCTCGGCCAACCCTTTGAAGGATGAGGTTCTTGAGTCCTGTAGAGCAGCCTGGCCGCAATTACTAGCGTCAGAGTCCGCATTTACCACTCAATTTCAGTAGCGCTTGATCATTAGAATATCTACAGCTTAATTGCTATATGAGCCCACGACCAAAGTAGACGCTCCAGCTGTAATACTGAATTTCACATTTCTAGACCACCTGTACAGTTCACTTAAAGCCGAATCAGCAAATTATAACGATTAAAGCAGTTTAAGCTAAAGCCGGCTCAAAAACTATCCCAGAGATATGCCAAGACCATCTGCACAGAAGCTCCTCTGAATTTGGCAGAGTTTCCTCTCTGTTTCCTCTAGGCTAGTTCTTTAGAGTCCAAGCAAAAATGTAAAGCAAAAAAGAGCGACCTCGGGGAGGCTCGAACTCCCGATCTCCCGATTAACAGTCGGACGCCTTAACCAGCTGGGCCACGAAGTCGTGCTGTTATTTTCGAGGGTCGCAGATCAGATTTATTACCTCACCCGATTTTTTCAAACCGTGAAAATGGGCAACACTACACTTAAACGTGGGAATTTCGCGGTTATTTAATGCGATATCAACTCCCCGAGGTTCGATCTACCCTTGCAGCCATTTTCCCGCTCCAAAAAAGCGATCCTGCTGAACCCAGGTATGGCCACATCACCACCCGTAACTTAACAAGTCGACGATTTTACCGGAAAGTTACTGGCTATTCACCGCCACTACAGCTTTCAGGAGATTTACTAGGCTATTAGCTGCCTAGTTTGCTGTTATATCTGCGCGGTCAGGGCTGATCAGTCAACCTGCATTTCCAGACCAAAGATTCGCTACTAATAGAGAATAGGGAAAAGAGAGCCACGCTGCTATATCACCACCCTTGAACACCCTGACGTGCACTGTACCAAGTGGCTCCCCCTGGCAAGGCCGTAAAATCCTACGAATAGGGATTCTGTCAGGTTATGGCTGATCATTGGTGGATGTCTGCCCGCTTGGACTGGCCAGAGTGATCCCAAGGCTGCAGGCATACCAGGCATACAAGGCCATAGCAGTGCCCATTGGGCCACACCAATACCCATTTATGCACTCCCGCAACAGGCAGACGGTTGCATTAATTGGTGCTTTAGGATCTCGAAAAAGCACCATCATTGGCTTGAGAGTCTCTCGATAAACCTGTGCTCGATTGTTGTAGCCACTAGCGTAATTAGGGTACTCTGCGATAAAAGAATCGAGTAGACGCTCGGCATCCGAGATAAATTTCTTCTCTACTAGAACAATCGCCTCTTTAGATTCTACCGGTCGCCCTCAAGAGCGCTCAATTAAAATAAACTAAAATACATTATGGCCTTATGGCACAGCTCGCCCGCTCACGGGCACTACTTCTTCCCCCATCCCCTTGCGAGCATATGATTTTCTAAACGTTCCCAAATTCTCTCCACGACCTCAAAATCCTTGAACCGTTTTGTTCTCTCGATTTCCTCGAGCGCGACGTTCCACCCCTTGAGAGCAGGCGGGATAGGGTCGCCCTTGTAGTTGACCGAGAACCCCATGCAGTGCTGGAAAAGCTGGTTTGGGTCGCTCCATTTGTAGGGCTTGAGCTGCCACGGCTGGCCAGTAACGAAAACGGCCACCACGCGGTCCCAGTACTCTGGCTTGAACCGCTCGACGTTGTCCACGACGAAGAAGCGCATCTTGCCGAGCTGCGGGGACTCGCGCTGGATCCTTGCGTACGAGGAGGTCGAGGACGACCGCGTTTGCGGCTCAAACTTGCCCCGCTCCAAAAACTCGGCGATATTTGACATGTTGAGGAGAGCCGACGGCGACGGCGAGAGCAAGATGATGGGTTCCTTGAGCTTTTTGGAGGCAGAGGAAGTAGTTGAAGGGGCGCTGGCAAATTTCTGGTGCTTGCGGAACTCGGCCATGATGAGTTTGTGGCACTCCTTGGAGGCCGAGGAAAAGTTTATGCGTTTCGAGCCCTCGAGGATCGAGTTGTGGTCGGTTAGAGCGACTTCGTTTTCGTAGATTCGCTTGTAAATGGTGCTGGAGGTCTCGGGGGCAGCCTGGGCGTCCTCAATGTACTCTGACTCGTCGCTCTTGCCCTCGAGCCAGCTGAGGAGGTCGGCTCTTTCGGCGAATTTCAGGTTTTTCACGTTATTTTCTTCACAGGAAACAATGTAATCGGCGAGCGAGAGGGCCCTAGTGGACCATGCGTGGAGGACGGATTTGAGGTCCACCTGCCACGGTTCGGGGTCTTTGGCGGTGAAATTTGTGGCCTCGGAGGTGTCGTAGGTTGTGCCGTTTAGGGTTATGCTGTTGGAGCTGGAGTCGACGGGCTGACCAGCAGCGATGGCGTCTCTGAGGGCTCTTAGCGACATGGTGGTGGGTGAGTCAGCAGATTACTCCCTCTTCCTCATCCCCATGCAGTACATTGAATGGGCGTTTGGCAAGAGAATGACGCCAGCAGAAAAACTGCGCAAACACCAGCGCGCGCTGGACCGCACGCAGCGGGAGCTCGACCGGGAGCGCCAGCGCCTCGAACAGCAGGAACGGAAACTCGTCCAGGACATCAAAAAGGCCGCGCGCGATAACCAAATGAATGTGGTAAACATCATGGCCAAGGACCTGGTGCGGACGCGCCAGTACATTCAGAAATTCTACATGATGAAGACGCAGATCCAGGCGGTGTCGCTGCGGATGCAGACCGTCAGAGGCAACCAGCAAATGATGCAGAGCATGCAGGGGGCGTCGCGCCTGCTCGGCACAATGAACCGCCAGATGAACCTGCCGGCGCTTTCGAAGATTGCGATGGAGTTTGAGCGCGAGACGGACATCATGGACCAGCGCCAGGAGATGATGGACGACGTGATTGACGATGGAATGATGGACGAGGAGGAGAGCGATGAGGTGGTGAACAAGGTGCTGGACGAGATTGGAATTGATTTGCGGAATCAGTTGGGGAGCGCACCGAGTGCGGCGGTGGAGCCTCAGGGGGAGGATTTGCAGGCGAGGTTGGATAAGCTGAGCCGCTAGCCGAGCCGAGCACCGCAGGTGCGAGCGAGGGTGGCGGCGATTAGCATCTACTGAGAACCGCCGGAGGTGGTTCGAGGTAGAGATGGAGGTGTCCGTGTGCCCAGATAGCGCCGATGGGTGTACACCAGCGGATACCAGTAGATGTACACGTGCCCGTGGCGAGGCGAGGGTTGGCACCGAGACAGCGCCCGTGGTGTACGTGTGCCGGTTGAGGCGATGAGTTCGAGGTAGAGGTGGAGGTGTCCAGGTAGCGCCCAGGTAGCGCCGGTGGTGTACGCCAGCAATAAGCGGCCGATGTACGTGTGCCGGTTGAGGCCTATTGGGGTGCCGAGACAGCGCCCGTGGTGTGTGCCATCGGATGCCAATGTCTACGCCGATAGCCCAGTCTGAGAGCTGGGTCGGTATTGGTGGGCAGAGTGGTGCTGGTGAGCCAGTGGCCCATTGTGGCCAACATTTAGGCCCAATCGCCGCCAAACTGGATGTCATCAATGCTCTCCCCCCGGATACGCCCATACACCGCAGTCCTCCATCTGCCTACCCAGCCCCAGTGCCCCATCTGCCACCGCCTCCCCAGCCCTACCTGCTAGTCTCCTCAAAACTACGTGTACCGGTGATAGGATTCACTCTAACTCTCTGCTCTTGTTTCAACATGATCTTAGTTTACAAAGAGCTGCATTCGTCACCCTCCCTACTCGCTGCCCATCCTTTTAGCAAGCTCTATTGTTCCTTTAGGGTCGATCTAAACCCGGGACCTTCTAGAATCAAATGCCCTTATCGCAATTGTGGCGGCCTGTTCGGAGGAGGTTCAATCTCATTTTTACAGTGGAAGTGCTTCAATTTTCAGTCCGTTAGCTATGGATTCAGCCCTATCGATTCTATCTACCCAGCTAATTAGTTTAGCACTGTCAGGCTGAGCACTTTATCTTCCCCAACTCACTGTGACGCTTTTAACTAATTTGCACATCAAGTCAAATTACCTCGCAAACGGCCATCATTTCTAGATTGCGACTGCTACTTATTGGTGATCTGCCACCGCCACTGCCGCCTGCCGCCTGCCAACACCTACTTAGTGCTATATTGAGCGGCTCCTGGTGATCTCATAACCGCCTGGTAGTCGCTAGCACCCAACGCATCGTCGCGAAATTAGCGATCGCCGGCATATCTCGTAACTGAAGAGCGCTTACTGCTATTGAGCTTAAGCTATGGATTTATGAAAGGCTCCTGGAGGCGGTAAGATTAGCCCTAAGGCCCTTGACAGGCGGCAAGATTAGCCTTAAGGCCCTTGACAGGCGGCAAGATTAGCCCCAAGGCCCTCAACAGGCTCTTATAAACTAGAATGCTTGTTTTAGCTATGGATTGGGGCTACAGATTGTGGGCTACATCGGGTGGGCTACAGCGGAAGGCCGAGAGATTCGCCCTCCGGCCTGCGGCCTTGGGGCTGGCTGCGCTCGGATTACTCGATAACTCCCCGCTCCTTCAAATACAGCACCACCTTGCCAACACTCTCCTCAATACTATCCCTCTCCGTCAACTCAATCTCCGGCACTTCAGGAGCCTCATAAGGAGCACTGATCCCCGTAAACTCCTTGATCTCGCCCGCTCTCGCCTTTTTATACAACCCCTTGGGGTCCCGCTGCTCGGCCACCTCTACAGGCACATTGACGTAAACCTCAATAAACGGCAAGCCGGCCGCATTGTGCAGGTCGCGGGCCTGTTTGCGGTCGGCCTTGTAGGGCGAAATGAACGACGTCAACGCAATGCAAGTGGAGTCGGCAAACAGCTTGGCCACCTCACCGATGCGACGGATGTTCTCGGTCCGGTCCTGCTCGCTGAACCCGAGGTTTTTGTTGAGGCCAAACCGGATATTATCACCATCTAAACGGTACGAAGTGACGCCAGACTCGAGCAGTTTGCGTTCGAGGGCTTCGGCAATGGTGCTCTTGCCGGAGGCGCTGAGTCCAGTAAACCACACGGTTGCACCCCGTTGTTTGGTCAATTGAGCGCGAGTGTTGTGGTCTACACCAGAGTGCCAGGTGATGTTTGTCGACATTGACAATGTGGAGGTGCTGCCTGGTACTTATGGGTGGTGCACGTGATGTGACGGAATCGTGAGTCACTCGACCTAGCACTCCAAAGGTGTACACCGGCTGCACCCAAAGCCAACTATCGGCACTCCAAGCCAGCTAACGGCAGCACTCCAAGCCAACTAACGGCTATGAGAAGTCTGAATTGCCGAGCTCCAGCTCCATGCACCCCACTACTCAGCTAAGCAAAGTGCTCAGCGCTAAGGCACCCCCGTGCTAATTTGCCAATTGTGTTCCCCAACATTCTAACTTATGTTCACCTCAAGAGTGCTAACGTGCTAACTAGCTAAACCCTAATACTATATACAACAACCTCATCTCCCTCATCCTTGATATCAAAAGTCTTGTCCAGACGCTCGCCGGCAACCTTGAGCAGTGCCAAATCAACCGGCTCGAGGACCTCAAGACCGTTGATGCGGCCCAAACACTCGCTAATGGCCTGCTCGCAGTTGGGCAGCTGGCTCAGCCCATAGAGCAAGCTGGCTTCGCGTCTCGAGTCTTGAGGGCATTTGCTGTACAAACGGAAAAGCAGTTTCTTGACGTCTTTTGATTTGTGCGGCACACGGAGAGCCACAATGCGTAATGCCTCGAGGTAGCAGTCCATGGTGAAGAGGGGGACGAATAGCGTGCGCACAGTGAAAAACTGGTACACCTGCTCGTAGACGCCGTGCTCGGCTGCTTTACGGAGCATGGCCGCGATGTGGTGCGGCTTGACGTTGCGGGCAGTCGTCTTGTGCTCGACGCAGTGCTCCAGAGTAGTGCAGGCCGCGAGGACCTGGTCAGGTGACTCCAATTGGGCAATGAACTCAGAGTAGTCTGCCTTGGAGGGAACGCCCAGATATTCGGTGGGTTCCAACTTGTGGCCATTAAATTCAGGTAAATCGTATTGGTTGAGCAAATGAGCCTTTGTTGGTCTAAAGATCAGCCTTCTATTTGTGGCATTAAGTTGCTCGTAAAGGACGGCCCGTCTGACTTTTTCAGTGGCATTTGTGGGTTTGGGGGTTGCCGCAGCTAATTTTTCAGGCAAAACTCGGGCCTGAACTTGCAACAGACCTTCTTTTGCCAGGACTGAAAAATGTCTTTGCATAGTAAGCAGAAGCCAGCTCCAGCCCCAAGGCCGTAGGCCAGCCCCAAGGCCGCAGGCCGGAGGGCGAATTCCTTACGCAAACAATCCATAGCCCCAATTCGTAGCCAACCCGTAGCTCAACACACGCATTCTATTTTATAATCTGCGATAATCAGGGAGTCATGTATAACGGCGCATCCCTAGCTCTTGATACCAGCATCTAGCCAGCACCTAGCCAGCCTGGCACCCTCCAGTCTTTTAGTTTAGAGATTGTCATAATTAAATTCAGGTGTACCGGATTCATGCAAGTATCCTGTCAACCATTTAGGCTCCCTAATTAGGTGCTGTAGTAGCATGCACCAGTGGGAACAATAGGAACCATCGAAATTGTCGATTTCTGATACTATTAATTAATAAATATAGTCGCGGAGATCCAATTAGCCATTGCCAGGTAGCCCAACCGAGCCCATCCAGGGAGCCCAGCCAGGTAGCCTCTACCAACCTTCCCTCCAGCCATCTATATCCGCTCGCCTAGGAATCCCATAAAACTCCATTCATTTGCTGGATTCCTATAAATCATAGGCAAGGACAACCTGTGCAACTTGGGTGTCAGTGTACTATAGAGGCTAACTAGCTAATACAACTAGTCTAGCTAGGCACCCCACTAGATCCTCGTTTAGTTATTTAATATTGAAGCTAGCCTATCGTTTATACTAAACGGCCTCTGTAGCATACGATGGCGGCCCGCTACTAGGAGTACCCGTCGATCCCACAGCTAGGCAGGCTAAGCCAACTGCACGTTAGGCTCATACCTAGACAAAGGCATATTCAATTCTGATACTAGTCATTTATACTAAAAAGAGTTCTTGGGCTTAACGTAACGGAGGTGAGGAGTGACCTCGTCGACGGAACCAAACTTCTCTTTTCCCTGCTCGGTACTGAAACTCAACGGCAGGATCGTCGCCGGGAGTCCAGTTGACGGGAGTGTTGACCTCCTGAGCATCGGCGAGCTGAAGAGCGTCCAAGACGCGCAGCACCTCTGCGGCCAGTACTGGCAGGGTAAACAATGAAAAGGCGAATTTGGACGGGTCAATATCGTAGACATTGCGGATAGTCATTGCCTTGTCGCTGAGGTTGTTGGACCCTTGTTTGTCGAAGGAGATGGGGAAACCAAACTTGTCGAGGTGGCTGCTGGTCTCATGTCCTTGAGCCGCTCCTCAGTCTGCCGGGTGGGAAAAAAGAATTGTCCACTTGTCTCCAATGTAATTGTGGAAATCAATGTGGCCAGCAGTAGTCAAGTCCGTAAAGTTGGGGGCACGGTGTCGGCCTCTCGGTTGAGAAGCGGCATCGAATGCGTAGGTACGCACAAAGGCACGGGGGGTGCGAAAAGTGAGATTGCGAAACATTGTTAGTTGGTGCCTTGCGAGCCTTTAATACTGTGTTATGCACTCGCTCGCACTGGTGCATACACGAGCGTTATTTCTAGTTTGCTCATAGTCAGCTTGAGTGCGGTGCTTTTTGAGTGGTTTGTGATTATAGTAGCGTAGATGGCGTGGGCTATTGCTGTGCTGGACGTATGAGCCTGGCACAGCAGCGTCCTATAGCAGCTCCCCAGCCCTATAACAGTCACCCTGAAAAACGCTCGGAAACGATAAACAATCTCGTATATAGTCACGCAGGAACCAACTAAAACCTCAGGAAATACCGCGCTTCCCGCAAGGCCGCGCCTAGAGGGGTGACTGGTGCAATTATGGCTATGAATACGCGTTCTCGTAGTTCAGACGTTGAAAATATATTTTATATTCATGCTGGTATAGGCAAAATTACTTAATGAGGGAAATTTACTGCACAAGTGGTACCATAGTGCCCGGGCATAACCGCAAGCCACTGAGAGTGAGCCATAGGACACCCCAAATTGGCATATAGCGACCCAGCCTGGAGAATTACTCGCCTCGCTCGAGTTTCAGCACCTCGTATCCAATTTATTGAGTTGCATGTGCGTATCATAGTCCGGCGGTAGGTAGCTAGACGCTGGTGTGTAGGTAGCGGTGTGTAGGTAGCGGTGTGTAGGTAGCCGGTGGGTCCATAGCCTTCGTCTCGATGCACCAGCAAGGGCCCACCAGGTCGACTATCTATGAATCTCCGATGGCTCTAGATACATCTCACCTAGATTAATCTCTGTAAGAGCTCATGTCCCTTAAAATTGTATGCACCGTGTCCAACTCAGCAATTGAAGCTGCTTAGGCTGAGGCTTTTTAGGTTAGAGCCTTTAAGCGCTTTTGGCCACCTGAGACACCATGACAATCACTCTGCCAGAGGATATTTGGTACCTGGTGGGGCAGCACGTTCAGCCCAACCCCGTGGTGTACGCGCGGCTGGCCATAGTGTGTAGAACGTTTCATAAAGTCTTGGGCGACTCTGTCTGGAAGCGGCTGAACCCGTACGGAGTCGACAGCGGAATATACAGAGACTTCCGCAGCAGGTTGAGTGCTCATGACCTCAAGGGAATTGCTACTGTATGGGACAAACGCGTCTCCTATTTGGTTCCTCCCCCCTACCAATTTGTACATCTACCTAGGCTATCGGACGCAGAGCCCAGACTTGGGTCGACACGAGCCCAGGCCCATTGGAGACAAGCAGTTGCTGCTCACTTGCTTTGGTCTGGTGGTCTATCTCAGGAGCTGCTCGCATGCTATAATGGCCCTCATGTGCGCTTTATTAAAGCACTGACGCCCTCGTACCGTGATCGCGACGTTGCGTATGCTGCCTGCGTCAAACACGGGTGCATGCTCAGGCACTTGCAGGAATTCCAAAATGATAGAGAAATCGTGCTTGCGGCTGTAACGGCAGGGTGGTGTGACCGCGACATTCCGATCCGTTATGTTGATCTAGAGCTTCAGGACGACCGTGAGGTCGCCTTGGCGGCTGTACAAGTGGATGCTGGCTCGATAAGGCATGCTAGCAAAAGGCTGCAAGGTGATAAAACGTTTATAAAAGCAGCATTCGACGTTGCGCCTGATATCATCCGCATTGAGCCCGTAGAGAGAGATCTGCTAATAGCGTACGTTCAACAACGCAAGGAAAATCTCAAGAGACTTGGCCGAGAATTCTGTGACGACAAAGAAATCGTAAAAGCAGCAATCACAGCTAATGCGCGCGCAATCCACGACGCCTCTGACCGGTTGCAGCGGGACTTTGATATCAAATTGGTGCTGGCAAGGCACAGGATTATTTTGAATCTCTTGAAAGTGGGAATGGTTTCTTCAAGGACATGAGCCCAGAACAAAGGGCACTCTTGCTCAGATACGCGCGTACCAAAAAGCGCCGGTTGCGGTGAGGTGACTGCCGAACCACTCACCGGTCAGCCAGCAACTAGCTCAACCTATATAGACATTGATAGACAGTCTAGGAGTTAGGGAGAACACCAGAGGCGAGCGGCTTGGCTACACCGGCTACCTCGGTTGTTTGACCGCACTCACTTGGCTCTCTAGGCTTGGCTAGTTTTATCCTACTTCTAGATTGTTTTAATCTGTTGGAATTGCCTCAAAGATTCGGCCATCAAGGGCACCGAAGGCTAGGATCAGGTACCACACAGCTCAGCACACGAGACAAAGGAATGGTGCTCAATTGATGCTAAAATAGTGGTGGTGAGCTAGCATTCGCGGTCGGGCACGTTCCGCCAGCTATAGTTCTACTGAAACGATAAAAGAGATAGAGGATGGTGCCTGAAACCCAGTGGACTCCTGTTAGGCGCAGTGTTGCCCGAGCACAATGGTTCATCTGCTTCACCCTGGTGCTGATAAGGAGTATACTGAGAATACATACCTACTGGGATGGCCCTGCTAGGCCCTGTTGCTGTCGGTGGGGGCCACAACCAGCTGAGCCCTACAGCAGGACCCGATTTGCGTACAAGGAAATGCCACAACTCAATTCCCTGCCCTGCCTGCCCGCTCTTCCTGCCCCCAGCTTCCTGGACCTCCCTTCCAGCCCTCCCTTCCAGGCCCGCCCCTACCTGCCCGCCCTTGCATGCTATCCGTCCCCCGCAGCATCATGCACTTGCAACCCCACACTCTCCCCACACTTTCCCCAATGACAAACTCTATCCCCCTCGGCTCGTACTTGTTCAAGCGTCTCAAATCTATCGGTGTTGACAAGATCTGGGGCGTCCCCGGCGACTACAACCTCCAAACCCTCGACTACCTCTACCCCGAGGGCCTCGAGTGGGTGGGCACCTGCAACGAGCTCAATGCCGGGTACGCGTGCGACGGTTACGCCCGTATCTCGGGTATCCCCGGTGTCTTTGTGACGACGTATGCTGTGGGCGAGCTCAGTGCCCTCAATGCCGTCTCTGGTGCGTGTGCCGAGACCGTCCCCATCATCCACATTGTGGGCACGAGCGCCCGGTTTTTCCAGGATTCGCACGCAATTATCCACCACGCACCTGCTCCAAGAGGTCTGCACCCCAACGACCACAAGGTGTATGCGCAGCTGCACGACCCGTTTGTGTGCGCAAGCGAGTACATCTACGAGCTCGTGGACGCTCCCAACCAGATTGACCGCGTCGTGCAAAAAGTCCTCGAAACAAAGATGCCAGGCGTGCTTTTCCTGCCCATCGATATGCCCAGTTTGCCCGTGAGTGCTGCCAACCTCGACACCAAGCTCGAGCCGCAGTGGCCATTGCACCCGGATACCGATGCGGTCGTGGACGCGATTGTCGGTGCCTTTGGCAAGAGCAAGCACCCGGCGGTTGTGGCCGATTTGTTCGCCCTGCGGTTCAACCTAAAGCCCGAAATCACCAAGCTCGTTGAGCAGACGGGGGCCATGGCCTTCACCACTATTCTCGGCAAGAGCGCCGTGGACGAGACGCACCCGCAATTTTATGGCGTGTATAATGGCGCCAGAAGTGAAGGCAACATCACTGATCTCGTGGAACACCAAGCCGATTTCGTGTTGGAGGTGGGACCCCTGCACAGTGATTCCAATACTGGAGGGTTCTCGCGCAAGCTGGACAGCGGCAAGACGATCGAGATTCACAGTTTGTATGCGCGTGTTTTCGGCAAAGATTACGACGGCGTTAATTTCGTGCACGTGCTGCCAAAGGTGTTGGAGAGGCTAACAAGTTCCAAGGCGATCGCCAAGGAGCCCACCGCCAAGGAAACCGCGGAAACCGCGAAAACGCTAAGCGGCCCCATCTCTCAAGCCCAGCTCCCGGATCTCATCTCGAAAACCCTCAACAGGGGCGACACGCTGGTAGTCGAGACCGGCACTTTTCAGTTTACGAGCCGGGCCGTCGCTCTACCCGCAGAGGCCAATTTCTTTACGCAAATCTTCTACTCTTGTATCGGGTTTGCTCTCCCTGCGGCTGTTGGCGCTGGCGTGGCCGTCAAACAGCTCGCGCCGAGCAACAAGGTTGTGCTGGTTGAGGGCGACGGGTCGGCCCAAATGACTATCCAGGAGCTAGGAACGCTTGTGCGCCACCAATTGCCGGTCACAGTGATCATTCTAAACAATGAAGGGTACGCTATTGAGCGCGCAATCTGGGGGCCAGAGCAGAGCTACAATGATATCTGCCCTCACTGGAAATGGACCAAACTGTTTGATGTGTTTGGCGACTCGAATGCCAAGACCTGGCAGGTGAAAACCGCAGAGGAGTTTGTGGAGCTCGCCGAGAACCCTGAGTTCCGTAACAGCACTAAGCCTCAGCTGGTGGAGGTTATGCTGCCAAAGTTCGAGTACCCGCAGTGTCTGGTGGATACCATCAAAGACGCGCGCCCTAAACAAATGGAGCTGGCGATTGCGTACCATAAAAAGCACGATCTGAACGGTCCTGATTTGAGCGGGTCTGGTAGTTAGGTGTAGTAGTAGCAAAAGTAGCAGATACTCTCAAAGGGGATAAAAAAGCGCTCAAGATAGGAGCATAGACCATCGTACTGGTTTGCTACATAGCACGGTAGGCTAGGAAAGCTCTAATGGAAAATATGGGAGAGAACTTAAACTAGTAGCCAGAATTAGTGTCTGGTTTTATGCTATTGGGATGAGTGGGGGAGTGCTGTGCCCGGCTTCTGGTACTACCAGTCAAGCCAGTGTCCGGGCCAGACGCCAGTGGCAGTGCGTCGGTATTCGAGTGCTTAGCACACTAGGAATCGAGGATTGCAGCGTGTTGTATACGCGTGTGGGCGATCACGAGCACCCAGAGATCGCGAGGCTCTGGGCAGCTGGTAGACTGTTCAACTGGGACTGATGCAATCTCTATACAGACGCGCAAGTGCTTCTGAAGCCCTGGGGCGCTGGCTAATTGTAGCCGCCAGTGGCCGTAGCCCACAGACCAAAGCTGCCTGTTGAAGCTCATTTGGGCCTACAGATTAGCCCTGCCGTAGCTGGCAGCTGGCAGCCAGGAATAGGGAGTCGAGACCACCAAGTGGCTACTTGGGCTGCTAATCGCTACTACAGAGCCACTTTCCCTTGGGCACCCTGAACTTAGCTGCGTGATTCTGTAACCCTCAAGCTAGGAGCATACCAATTCAGAGCCTAGTGGAGATAAATATCATTACTACGGAGCGGCATTCGCTGATATATGAAAGCTAGTGACACACTTTATTCTGGGGGGTTGTAAAGCATAAATAGAAAAGCGCTGAGCGAGGTGACCCTAAGGGTGGCCAAGCCCGTGGAGTTCAGTCTCCAGCCGCGGGTGCCCCCAAATCAGCTCCAGCAGGCTCCTACTGAACCGACAAGGCTCAGAGTACCCCAGAGCATTGTACTTGTACACCACCGACCGTATCAGCAGTTTACGCGTCAAGTGTTCAAACAAAAGCAGCCAGAGAACCAGTTTCAGGAGATAAAAAGCAGTGGAAAGCGCAAAAGAGAAGCTGCGGCGGGCAGTGGGTGCCTGAGGGTCGCGCGGGGCCGTTGGGGCGGTGATTGGAGCGACGAGCGCGAGCGCCCAGCGCGTCCAAGTAGGTTGCGGGGTGAGGAAGTCGTCACGCAACGAGAAGCCAGGACCAAAGATACGTAGAGGCATGGTGAGTGGAGGGTGGGGAAGGATGGAGAGTGGTGGGTGGGTGATGGGTGATGGGTCACAGGATGTGGGTCACAGGGTGGGTCGGCCACAATGGGTGTATGAGTATAGTGGCTGATGAACTGGCTGGTGAACTACGACCTGTGGCTCACGGGCATGCTATGGTTCACGGCCGCTATTGCTCGCCACATGCTAGCCCACGTACACTCATTCAACAGTGCTATCGGACGGCTCATGCTTAAGTCCAGCTGTTCCAACACTGGCCTGCCAGATGCGTTGTTAGCGTCTTTGGCATTTAGTAGCATAATTATCTAACTAACTAGCTGAACCAATTCTCGAGGAATAGGGCTCACGACCTGCTGGGGAATATGAGTGCACGTGACAACAATCAGCCATATTCCTCAACAGGTTATGAGCCCTGCAGCTCAGGAATTGGTTCTTCCAAGAACGCTCAAGACATCCATCTTGGCTCGCGGGCACCAGCACACCTAGAGGCTCTCACCTGTGTTTGGCTACCCGCGAGCAAACTTGGGGGCTCTCGACGTTCTTTTATAGTACTGATGACTAATACACTGTAGGGCGTGGACAGTCGTCGTGGACACGCAGACTACATATTTCCAGATCACGTGCCCACGCTTGCGATTGATGGAGTGTGGGGGACTGCTATGTGGGGGAGCGGGTCTAGGCGCCTCCCTACCCTGGCTGAGCACCCAAGCGAGATAGTAGAATAGTTAGTGTTAGATTGAGCCGATGGATGCTGAGGATGCTGGCTGGGTGCTAGCTGAGGACCCCCGATGGGCAATAGAGTTGGCTGTCTAGAACTAAAAGGGCTGATCCCACCAAACAGTTGCTCCATTGATGTTTCTGATTTGCCGTTGGATTGTCCACGCCGGATTCCAGTGACTCACAGGGTCCCATAGGCCCGGCCAAGCAGCTCAGTCACGGTTATTACCTCTCCAGAGCTGTTGTGATCAGTACTGCGGTGACAATACATCTATAAATTATAGTTCAGTACCCTCGGAGTCGTCCTGTTGCCCCTTATTCTCTCCTTGGTGCCTGGAACTGGTCATGCAGCTCTACGGCATTGGTGGGTCTGAGGGTCACCCAACTCCTGTGAATTAGAGAAACCCAGTGAGTGCCCTGGTGTACACACGTGCCCAAAACTGTACTCACCTCAACCGGCTACCTCCTCGCCCCGATCCTGGATTTAGTCATGTCTCAAAAAGTCATTATTGAGGACCCAGAAAAGCCTAAAAGCTCGTCTCAAGCACAAGCAGCGGCCAAACTGCGGTCTAAATCAAACGACCAAGCTTGCCGCCCCGAGCCCAAAGAGATCTGGGACCCGTCGTCTTGGCAATCAAAACCAATTGTTCAGGACGTCGTTTACGATGACGAGCAGGCTGTGTGCAAAGCTCTGGCGAAAATCGAGTCTTTGCCCCCGCTCGTCCACCCCAACGAGATCGAGAAGCTCAAGCAGCAGCTGAGGGAGGCCGCTCTCGGCAAACGGTTTGTGCTCCAGGGAGGCGACTGCGCGGAGCTGTTTGATTATTGCAACTCGGACCGTATCGAGGCAAAGCTCAAGGTGCTCCTGCAGATGAGCCTGGTGCTTGTGTGGGGCACCAAGATGCCCATTGTGCGGGTCGGCAGAATCGGGGGCCAGTACGGCAAACCGAGAAGTAAGTTGACTGAAGTGGTAGAGGGGTACGGCGAGATTCACAGTTTTAGAGGCGACAACATCAACGGCTACGACCCAAGCGAGCGGACGCCGGACCCACAGCGGCTGGTCGAGGCCTACTTCCACTCGGCCGCTACCATCAATTTCATCCGCACGAGCTTGAGCAACGGGTTTGCATCGCTGCACCACCCGCAAAGCTGGGACCTGAGCCACGTGCAGCACGATAAAACCCGGGAACGGTACGAGCAGGTGGTCAAGGACATCTCTCAGGGCCTCGAGTTTATCCAGACAGTAGGCGCTGATTCGCAGGTGTTGAATGACGTCGACCTGTTTTTCGCTCACGAGGCAATGCTGCTGGAGTACGAGCAGTGTTTGACCAGAAAGTTGCAGGCCAACGGGCCAGCCAATGGCCCCAACGGGCCAGCCGGTGGTGCCAAATGGTACGACACCAGCGCCCACTTTGTGTGGATTGGCGACCGCACTCGCCAGCTCGATGGCGCCCACGTGGAATATTTCAGAGGTATCGCCAACCCGATTGGTGTCAAGGTCGGACCCACCATGGAAGCAGACGAGCTGGTGCGACTGCTGGATATCCTCAACCCCGATTTCGAGGTGGGCAAAGTAACACTAATTACTCGTTACGGACGCGATAAGGTACACGATAAATTACCGGCTCACATCAAGGCCGTGCAAGCCACTAAACACAAGGTGGTGTGGATCAGCGACCCCTGCCACGGCAACACAAAGACCTCACCAGTAACAAAGCTCAAGACGAGATACTTTGACGACATTATGCACGAGCTCAAGGCTGCTTATTCCATCCATATCGACAACAATAACCAGCTCAATGGCGTGCATCTCGAGCTCACTGGTGATGCAGTCACCGAGTGTATTGGTGGAAGCGAGAACCTCGAGGACGAGGAGCTGAGTATCCGGTACCAAACAGTTTGCGACCCTCGCCTCTCGCTCTCGCAGAGCCTTGACGCGGCGTTTTTAATGGCCGATCTCATCAAACCAGGCCAGTCCTGAGAATAATGACGTCACGGTGCATTGCCTGTGGGTGTACCCCTGTATCCTAAAACAACAAGTGTCACCCTCTCTGAGAAAATGATTTGTCTCAGGTATGTTTTAAGATATGTAGCAGCCATAACAGTATAATGTGGAGTGATTGAAAGGGCGAGGGTGGTAAGGGTGGGCACGCCTGTAAGAGGAGAGCGAGAGGTGCCCGAAAAAATTGGGCAAAATTCAACGCCGCTAGTACGCTCATTCTGAACCACTTGCTCGTCTCGTGGCCGCTTAGTTCTCACCGCTGCACCCGATCTCAGCCGATCTCCACACTAGTGCCTCCCGCATCATGCAGGTACAAGACTTCTTGGCTCAGGAACCTCAAGCGTTTCAGGCATGACCTGCCATACTCGAGGATATGCAGCGTAGGTTTCAGTAACGCCAAGCCCCCAAATAAACATTACGCAGCTCGTAGCCATTTCCTACAGGCTTTTTCCCACCTCGTGATTATTTCAAACAAGGGATAATATTGAGCCTCCCCGGGTCGAGCGGTGTGATGTCATGGTGCATGACGCAGGGCCCCGATTTGTTGCACTAAATCTACCTGCACTTGTCCACACCCATTATCATTAGCGAGGATGCTCAAGTATCTAATGGCCGTGCTGGCCACCGCACACGCCCAGTTGGTACTGGATGTACACAATACCCCCCACAGCAGCCTCCACAAAAGAGAAGCTATTCTACCGCTCCAAAACGCCCAAGAGTTTTACTGGACAAACCTCGAGATTGGTAGTCCTCCACAGAATGTTAGTGTGATTATTGATACCGGCAGTGCCGATTTGTGGGTCCCCCAAGTAGGCTCTGCCCATGGGCTCTACACAGAGTTCAACCCCGGGGACTCGTCCTCGTGGCACTACAACGACACCGATTTCAGTATCGCGTACCGCGACGGCACGGTAGCCAGCGGGTTCTGGGGGACCGACACGATAGGCATCAGCCACCAGCAGGTGGACAATGCGAGCCTCGCAGTGGGCACATTTAGCAATACGTCCATGGGGATTTTGGGGCTTGGAATGCAGGCGTTCGAGTCGACAGTTTCGGGGACTATTGATAATAACCTGGTGGGTGCGTACGCCAACCTGCCGGTACTCCTTAAACAGCAGGGCATCATCAACTCACTGAGCTACTCGCTATCTCTGGGCAAGGTCAACGAGACGGGCGGGGCCCTGATATTTGGTGGAATTGACCATGCGAGCTATACCGGCACCCTCTACAAGGTGCCCCTCATTCGCACCTACGACAATGAGGACCCCATCACCACCTCGGTGATGCTGCACGGTATCAGTTCCCAGGGCCAGCAGCTCCTGTCGTGTGCGATCCCTGTTCTTATAGACTCGGGCACCTCTATAAACTATATGCCGGGCCCCTTTGTCGAGGCGATCGCCGGTGCGTTCAATGCCACCTGGAACGCCGACTCGCGGGCCTACATCATCGACTGCAATACAAACACCTCACTGGACCTGAACCTGAGCGGGATCGAGCTAAACATCCCGTTTACGCAAAACGTGCCCCTCATGAACCAAACGCACGAGCAATTGTACCAGGACGGGGTGCCCATGTGCATGCTGCCGTTTAGGCCCAGCGACAGCAGCTACATTTTGGGCGTGACGACGCTGCGGAGCCTTTACCTCAGTTTTGATTACGAGAACAGCGAGGTGGCCATTGCGCAGTACCAGCCAAACCCCAAGCCAAGCATTGAAGCGATCAGCACCGGCATCCCGGGCGCTCAGCAGGCCCCGAGCTATAGCTCCACTCATAGCACGACGGCCTACTCAATGAACGTGCCCGTCTCGAATATCCGGGGCGTCAAGAGCAGTATTTCGCTAACCAGCTTGACCAACCCCACCACCACCACCACCACCACCAGCAGTGCCAATGGTGCTGCGTATCCATCCAGATGGTCGAATTTTGTTGCTGCGATCATCTGTCTTATTTAATTTATTTTAATTAGTGTTGTGCATTATTGAGCTTGTCTATAAACTGTTCTAGCAGGGTCGGGCTAAAGGGGATGGGGAGGTCTAGAGCATTCCATTTGTGGAGGAGGCGATGCTGAATGTATTTTTTAGTTATGTGTTCGAGTAGTAGGAGTAGGGGGATGCTGAGGTATATGAGGGTGCCCAATTTGTATGCGGTGGGGAGGCCGCAGGCAGGTGCCTGTACAGGTGATCTCTCTGGCACACACCGAGCCACACACCGACGCTCAGGCCGAGGCTCAGGCCGAGGCTCAGGCCCTACACAGCCCACGCTTTCCACCATTTGTGTCTCCACTGGAACCCCCACCCTATACACCCTCGTCCACAACCCATAATTCCTCTTCAAATCCCTCAGCATCAAGTATTAGCAAAGCCTAATGTTTAGACTAAACCAAAAGATTCTAAGAACCAACACCCGGCTGCTGCGCTACTATGGCGGGCAATCGGGGCTCACTATGCTGAATAGAGAGACGCCCACAAACACCATTGTGCTGTTTGTACCCCAGCAGGAGGCGTGGCTCGTCGAGCGGATGGGCAAGTACCACCGCACTCTGGACCCCGGGCTGGCAATCCTGGCCCCCGTCATTGATAAAGTCGCTTATTGCCAGAGTCTCAAGGAGATTGCCCTCGAGATTCAGCCCCAGAACGCAATCACCAGCGACAATGTAAACGTCAAGCTCGATGGTGTGCTCTACTACAAGGTTGTGAATGCTTTTGACGCTTCCTATAAAGTCGAAAATGCTCAATATGCTATTTCGCAGCTTGCGCAAACCACCATGCGCTCCGAGATTGGCCAGCTCACCCTCGACCATGTGCTCTCGGAACGCCAGCTGCTCAACGAGCGCGTGAATGCGGCAATCAACGAGGCGTGCAAAGCGTGGGGAATCGAGTGTTTGCGGTACGAGATCCGCGACATCACTCCCCCCCACGAAGTGCTCGAGGCAATGCACCGTCAGGTCTCGGCCGAGCGCACAAAACGCGCTGATATCCTCGAGTCTGAGGGTAACATGCAAGCCGTGGTCAACATGGCCGAGGCCGAAAAACGCCGCGTGCTCCTCGAGGCCGAAGCTACCGCCCAGGGCTTGGAACTCGTCAGTGCCGCCCTCAAGGACGACCCCAACGCCAAGGACGCCATGGCGCTCCAAGTGGCCGACAGGTACATTGAAGCGTTTGCGAAAATTGCCAAAGAGGGCAACACAGTTGTTGTCCCGGCAAATCTGGGTGAAATGGGCGGACTCGTTGCCAGTGGCATGAAGATTTTGGACCAGGTGAGCGCGAGCAAAGCGAGCGCGAAGCCCAAGGAGAGTGCCAAGGAGGTGAAAGAGTCTGCTAACTAGATAGCTATGTATATAAATGGTCGCTGGACCTGGATCTGCGGGTTGGTTACAGCAGCTGGTTACAGGAGGCTAATAGGAGTAGCTGGTGGGTAGCTGGCTACGGCCCGGCAAGAGAATTTGCAATCTCTAGGTGAATTTGTGTATTTCAGCACCAAGGACCCGCGCGGAAATGGATCCCCATAATCAGATGGTCCCCGATCGTAAGGCAAACAAGGTAATACAAGTGTAGATAGAATAGAAATCTGACTGTTGGAATTCCTGATCAAGTGTTGACTTAATGGGACATCCACACCAGGCCGAATTGCCCGCACGCAGGCTACTTCACCTATTTGGACAGAGTGTCCAAGCTCCCTGTTTTTGCCTCGGCACCGTATCAGTGGAGAATTCTGAAATGCAGACCTCGAGATGCCTAATTCTATTAATGATTTAGCAATGTAGAAGCGCAATTAGGTGCGCGCAGGTCTATTGGCCTGTATATAACTAAAAACATATCAACAACAACGCGTCTCCAATCTGGGCCCCCGTTTGCTCCTTACTCTGTCCAGCTAGCGATAAATACCTGCAATTTTGTAAATTCCAACTAAATTGCTGTAAAAGACTCTTTCAAGTGTCGTCAATATGTGTTTATGCTTCATGGATCCAGTCGACTCCATGGGCTCTTCATGGGTCGCCCTTGAAAGCTCTAAGATCCTTGGATGACCTGCTTCAAACGGTACACTTGAGGGTCGTCCATACCCCCAATTGACTTGCAGAGCCTTCTCCCTCGACTCCAAGCGGTTTACGTCCCTCGAGGATGCCGATGTAATTATAGCTCGAGATAAATACGTTTATGGATTCCTTGACGACTCTGAAACCCATCAACTAAAATATATCCACTCTATAGGCCGCAAATTAACCCCCAAATTGTCCTACCCCTACGCGTCTCCAACCGAGTTGCTACATCCCCACGCCTCCAACCGAGTTGCTCCAACAACCTAGTGGCCTGATCCAAAATCACGTGACCAACAACAATACCGCAACCTCCCCTATAATTGCTCTGCACACACATTGCCAATCATGTCTCGCTATCAGTCTCACATTAAAGGTTCCGGTACAATCCCAATTGAAATTTGGTTGGACTATATCTGTCCCTTTTCCAAAAAACAGTTTACCAGCCTTTACACTGAAGTGATTTCTGCGGTAGAGGCAAAGTATCCCGGCCGGTTCCAGTGGGTTTTCCGTCACCAGGTGCAGCCTTGGCACGCTCAAGGCGTTTGGCTCCATGAAGCAGCTCTCGCGGTGAGTTTGCTGAAACCAGAGAAATTCTGGGACTTTAGCAACGAATTATTTGCTGTCTCGGAGAACTATTATGATTATGGTGCCAAAGACAAGACAAGAACTCAGATTACACACGAGTTGGCCGATTTGGCCGAGAAGTTCGAGGTGCCCAAGCAGCAGTTTTTGGATGCCATTGATATCTCGGGCAAATCTGGTGAGAACAAGATTACCCCCGATATCAAGTATTACGTTAAATTGGGCCGTCAGAATGGTGTTCATGTGAGCCCGAGCATTCTCATCAACGGCCTTTTTGCCAATGATATTTCTTCATCCTGGGGCCAGTCTCAATGGATTGAGAAACTTGCCGAGACAGACAGACTCACCAGCACTAAGATTTAGGTAGTTTAGCTACTTACACATACAAATGCCAGATCTAATAGGGAGATCTGATGACGAAAGTATGCAGGAATTATAGACTAATCTTGCGGTACCAAATCACCATGGCAACCTGAAAAAACCGTTTAAATTTACGAATGAGATAAATGCGAGATCGAAGCGGCCGATAAACTCCAGTACTGGTTCTACTAAACATTAACAAACCAATCTGTTCTGTTGGATTGGTCATAGAGTGTATACTCATGGGGTGCCGAGCCTCACCAGATATGCAGACTTTTAACGGTCATGCATGCATATCTAAACGGCCTTGCATGGACTTTAATTTTATTTTTAGCGGCAGGGGGTCGGGGGACGGCAGCAACGAGGACGGAGGAACGTCTCTGAAAGCGTAAAGTGAAAATCGCGAAAAAATGTAAACCGCTCACAGGAACCAAACAATGCGCAACTCGCGCTGGCCGCCTCTCTTGTTGACGCACGATCACAGTACACGCCCTCATCCCCTAACCCTTGTAAACGGTTGGGCTGATTACTCATTAACTGTCTGTCACTGTCCACCCACCTTTTTCTTTGGAATTATCATATAAAAAATAAAACAGGGAATGCTAATATCCAAACAAAAAGAGTACGAGCGAGTGGGACGCGACCTCCAGTATAGCCTTATCAAAAAGGGAATCACCGGGATTGTCCAGTTTTTACCCCATGCCACCGGCCGAGACATCCACATCCACGAGACGGCGCCTATCGCTCAGTATCTCCAGGTCGTACAGGACTGCGCACACAACGGATCTTTTTATATTGCTCTGGACGTCTTGTTGGAAATCATTAACGAGCTAATGGACCAAGCAGGCTGGACTCTGCGCAATATCTCTTCTGCCTCGGGGCCCTGGGTCGCGCGAGTCACCGTCAACGAGGGCGTCAATTTGAGCTTGCTTTTACAGAGTTTGCTGGTGCTCACGACCACCTGCGAACAGGGCTGGGCCGTTTATAGCGCGCTGCAGGCCGGAATCACGCCCCCACCCACGGGGAGCCGGTACACCATGGAGCAGGCCGGCCGCTCGATTATCCGCAAAGACCCGCAGTTGCTGAGGCCCGTAGAGGACGATGAGCTCGCCATCAAGTTTATGACCACGCTGTGCCGTTTGAGTCCTCCCATTTTCTGGAAACTCAAGCCCCAAGCCGATGACCCCGGGCCGCCAGATGAGGGTTTGACGGGCCAGATGTTTTTATGGGCAAGCGCGGGCCGGATGCTGCACATCCTGGCATTGTGCAACGGCAACACCACGTTTGGAGCCGGTAAAAACGATATCACCAGCTGCGGACTGCCCAAATTCCCTACTGACGCCTATGCCGAGTCACAACCCGAAATCCTCGTGCTGCCGCGTTACCGGCCAGACCGGCCAATGGAGTCTTTTGAGCTGCTACAGACTTATTTGCTCGAGATCAAGCCGTCTCCACAACAACAATCTCTGACATCCCTCTATAATCTAGCGCTTGACCAATGGCTCTGTCTGGGGTTCAGTGCCCACCTCAACTGCCACGAGTACCAGGTGGCTCTACGCGACTTGTTGGCACAGCTCGGCAACTACCTCAAAAAGAAGCCGTTTATTGATTCGGCAGATAGCAGGTTGCACGTGCTGTACCTTAAACTGGCAGTGCTAAAGGATGACGACAAGGCAGTGGCAGTGGGGGCCCGTTACTTTGCCATCTACCAAAAACGCCTCGTTTCCGCGCAGACTAGCGATGAAGTTCTCAACGCATTGGGCTCTCTTAGCCAGCTCGCGTGGTTTTTCTTTATTTGCCGCAAGTGGGGCCGCCCCACCAAGCACGTTGACGCGTTCCTCAAAACTCTGCTGAGCATCTACCCCGAAATGCAAAGGGCGTACGCGTCTGTAGCTAGTGAGATCCAGCTCGCCAGCAAACACTTGCCGTGGGTTTTGGCCTACCATGGCGCATTCGCTGCCATTGACCCAGAACAGTATTTCGCGGCCCACTACACAAACTTGGACCAGCAATCTCCCGCATCGTTAATGGCCTCCATGGCATCGCTCACTAACCGGCTCAGACCCGACGTGAACCTGTCGGAAAAAGAGTTTTGCGCTCAAAGCTCGCGCGTGCTCCAGGCCATCACTCACGCAGGCCGCCAATCAGTAGTGCCCGGGCCCGACCAGGCGCTATACGAAGCTACTTTTACTGTCGGGCTGGTCTATATTTTCCGCAGTGCCGAGCATGTGAGCTACCTCTCCAACGAGTCGATCCTTGATTTCTGCGTCATGGTCTTTGAGACGCTAAAGAGCCGTCACCCCAACCTGCGAGGGAGACCCGTCTCGGCCGCAATCCATTTGTTTACCCACTCTTCCCAGGGTTCACTAGAAGTCATGGTCAAGGTACGAAACCTGCTAGGCATCATCTTACGGGGTGCCGAGAAAGTCACCGAGGACATTGAGTATGTCAATGACAGCGAGAATACCTGGAACATGGATCTCATCCCCGACGTTCTCAAGGCGCGTCTGCACGTCACAAAGCGCATCCTCGACTTGGACCCCACGCAATTAGTGTTGGACGAACAGCTGGAGGACAATATCCGCGCTGCCACGGTTTTCTGCATGTGCAGTGCTGATCGCGAGATTTCGGCGCGCGCCGTTGACTGTCTCAGGCACATCTGCGAAGAAGTTACTATTTGGGGTACCAGCAAGCTGCCGCCTTCTGATTTCATCCAACAATCGTACATCTCGCAGGGCGTGTGGCAGGTCATGATCAGGTACCCTCCTATCGGGCCCAGCTCGCTTTTCCTACAGAAAATGATCATCAAGGTTTTTGAAAAGTACCCAGTCCCGAGACCAACTACGGGCCTCGTGCATTTAACGCTATCGGGCATCAGGCTGTGGCGGAAAAACGAGCTCGACGTCGATCGCAAGCTACGGCCCGTTGTGCGCAAAACTCTCAATAATATTATGGCCCTCGTGTGTGGCGGCGCTCACGCCCTTAGTTTATCGCCTGAACATGCTCACAGACGCATTGCTTTTGACCATACTATCCAGATGGGCCGTAGCCTGGCTTCAGTGCACCCGGCAGTGCGCGACGCGGCGGTGAGTGTTGTACGCCTCGAATACATCAACAAGCCGATTTACTGTATCAACATCATCCAGTGCCTCTGCGAAGGGCTTGTTGAGCCCCGATGGCAGGCGTCGCGCCAGCCCAAAGATATGGACCTGCAAACTTACAAGGGACTCAGCGTTTTGACCAACGAGGCAGGCCGTCTCTATGGCATGGCTTCAAAGATTGAGAACCCTGTCCGCTATGATGTGAGCCGTATCGCGTGCATGCTTTTCGAGCACTGCCGCCACATGTACCAGCGCGCGCCCGCTGCGTTGGCAGAACCGTTTTTCCAGATTTTGTACAATCACGCAACATCAGAGAACTTGATGGCCAGCTCCAAGTTTGATATCTTCCACACAGTCGTCCCCATCTTCTTTGAGGAGCTCAACATGTACCCTGACCACCAGTGCTTGCCCGCAATCAGCCGCACCCTGGCAGCGATTTTGGATGATTACACCCTTTACTCCTTGAGCCACAACAGCAAAGTGTCACTGATGGACAGCAGGTACCGCACTTTTAGAAGTTATGTGGGGACCATGGCACGGTACATCAAGCATGAACAGTACCCTGCAGAGGTTGCCAAGAATTTCGGTAACGCCATTGTGCAAATCTGTCTGGCAAACCAGGAAATGGCGATCGTGTACTTTGAAGAGTCGGAACTGGTGCTCCAGCCCGAGCTGCGCGGCCGTCTCTACCAGTGTTTTAGCACCATTTTCTCTGGCGAAGACGATACCGACGGCTTGCTAAACCCCGACGAAATCATGGGCCTGCTCCTCAACAACATGGTTATTCTCGAGGGAATGTGCGAGGTGTGCCCCCAGGAAGAGTACAATGATTTCGCGTCGTACATTGGAACCCTGTACTCTGAGTACGGCAGGAGCCTTGAGCTGGCCATGTGGGCCTTTAAACGCGACTTGGACGGTGCCCAGCGGCCAGAAGAGGTTATGCGCAAAAACAATATCATGGTCCAGATTGTGCTGCAGATTTTCCAGCTCAACCTCAAGCACAAGTTCCACCATATCATCCGCCACTTGATTCGCAATGTCTACAATGACCCGTTTACATTTTTGGCCATGAACAATCCCGAAAGCGAAGATTGTGCCAAAGCAGTGCGCCGGTCTGTGGAAACTCTGGAGCCACTGCTCGAGGACCCGCAAAACTATTTCGGTGACGCCGTGCTCAAGTTGACGGGCTATATCGAGGAGCAGGTAGAGGCGCGGTTCCCAGGACACGCGGCCTCAGTTTTACGCAATGTGATTTTCCTTCGTATCATCTGTCCAATGATTGTGCAACCGCAAAGCTTTGGTCTCACCCCTCACCTGCCTGAAGGGATGCTCCGTGAAGGGCTGGTGAACCTGGCTAAATACATCCAGCAGATTGATTTCAGGCCACAGAGCGACCCCTCGTACAGACTTATGCGTGATATGGTCCACAAACTCAAGCAAGAGATGATTGCAAAGGGTAAACGCGAGACGCAGTTTGGGTTTGAAGAGAACTTGTTTAGCCCCAAGGTCGTCGAGCGCGCATTCTATGATTTACGGCAGTTTATGTACCGCCACTCGCGTGAGCTAAAGGCCTATCTCTACATTTATTCTAATGCCGGGGACGACGCGTCAGATATAACAGAGCTCTCGTCTACCGACTATGCCGAGGAGTCGACCCTGAGCCGTGAATTCAGCCAGCTCATCCACCGCTTGGGCAGACCGACTATGGGGCTTTTGAACCGCACGCGCCGCCACCATTCCAGTCGCAGCAACACCCGCAAAAACTCGATGGTAACCTGGAACGAGCACGACGAGCCGTGCGTCTACACCGTCAAGAGCACCGACCATCCGGTTATTGTCATTACCAGTGATTTCGACAGTATCGACATCAACTACCTCAGCAATGAGCTGTCCAGCGCCCTTGGCGAGTTTGATTTGACGCGCAACTATGAACGGTTTTACGGAATTTGCGACAACACCAGCTGCGTACTGGAGCTGCAGGAGCTCGTGCGGTTCCGCGAATCGTTGACCACATATGTGAGCCAGACACGGGACCTGCCATTCACGCACATTATTGATCTCAACACCAGCTTCAGCTATTTTGAGCAGGTGCACACCATCTACAGCTGCAGGACTGAACGGCGCAATGTGCGGTTCCTGACCTCGCGAGACCTCGACACAAAAGAGCTGCAGCAGTTTGGGTTGCGCGAAAGTACCCTAATGATTGTGCGCGATATCCACAAGTCTGAGAAGTTCCAGAACGTTATGCTCGAGCACTGCGGAGCCACTTATCCGTTTACAGTTTACGTGGGCAAACAGTTTATCCACGTTATTGGTGAGTGCAACTCGTGTGACGTTTTCTCATTTGACTGCATCCGATTCATCAACGGCGCGATCCACCTCAAGAAACAAATCAAAAAGTTCTCCCTCACGTTTGTGGTGAAACTGGGCCACTCGTCTGCTTTCCACAAGAAAATGTGGACGTTGTTCAACACCACGCGTGGCAACTCGCGGCAGTTGTCGCCCAAACCACTGCTCGAGGTGGAGGCGCGCCAGTTTTATTCGTACCTCTTGTGCCAGTGCATGCTCGATTTGTGTAATCCTTGCCCCCGCATGCGGAACTCTGCGCATTATTTGTTGCCAAACATCCTCACCAAATTCCAGCTGGACAGGCCCGATCTCGATATCTCGCTGCAAACGTCCATCCACCAGCCAGCGCGTGTTGCGGCGATTTCGCGGGCGCTGGCCAACGCACACCCAGGCCTGGTGCTTGATTTCTTGCAGAGCTTTATTTCGCTGTGCACGCATCACGGAAAAATCGACTACAACACTATTATATTCATTACTCCCTGGTTTGAGCAGCTGCCGGTCGTGTACAAGCTGGACGGCAATGACCACAGCAAACTCGAGGTTTTGACGCGTCAATTGTGCACTCTCCACGACACGTTTGCCGAAACTGACCCGGAATCAGAGCAACTTGTTATTACTTATTTATGGCCGTTTATGATGGACTCGCAGATCGCTGCCGTGACTTTTGAGGTTTACCTCTCATACAACACGTTCCGAGTGGATATCCTCCACGAAAAAGAAGGATCAAACGTTCCTCCCGTCCCCATGAGCAGTGATGTCCTGAAATACGTTATTGGACTCGCCATGGACCTCATGTACAATGACTCGAGCGATGCCAAGCCACACGATTATCCTCGCTGGAGCGACAACGTGCGGTGGAACCGCGTCAAGACTGTGCTGCTCACATTCTCCAAGTGTATTTTCTCGGGGCCCAACCAGATTCTGGAGGTCCTGCCCGAGCTAGTTGTGGCCCTCTACTGTTTCTCGGCTATTGGGCCGCTGTACTTGCGCAAGAGCATGCACGATATGATGAACAATATAGTGAGCCAGTGCATCGTTATGCGTGGCATCTCACTGGGTGCTCGCAATGAGCTCGAGAAGCTCAAGGCCGAGATCAACTCTGACCGCGGACTGCTACTGTATGGCGTGCACGCGTCTTTGCACGACGAGAACTACGACGTGTTTGATGGACTCGCGTTTGGCGAGGCAGCGAAACTGGCCAACTACCTAATAGACTTTTGCGCTGCCGTTCTCAGTCCCGAGCGGCTTGCCCAGGTACGCGGCGAGATTCTCAGAAAGCTCTATTTCGCGTTGCCGCGCGGTGGACTCACATTTACTCGTAAAGTGTACTTTGGTATTTTGGCGTTTACCAGCTCCAAACTCACGCCTACTCAGATTGGTGCCCATTTCGCCTTTTGCATCCGCATCCTCACTTTATACCACCGCTACCCTGATCACGCCAAGCCGCGTCTTTTGCAGGCCGTGAGCATGTACTACCAGATCCACTGCCAGCAGCTGCTAATTTGGTTTGATGATCAGAGCGTTGCCCGCTACTTGTGGATCGCGTTGGCACTGCAGGGGCTCATGATTGGCCCCGCGCTGAGCAGCTTGGTAGGCAACAGCTCCATTTGTTTGAGAATCTGTCAAATGCGCGGCCTGCACCACCAAGGCATCACCAAACTACTGGCGCAGTCTCGCGGAGATGGTGCTGCTGGGTGGGCCGAGCGCTACAAGGACAGCGTGTACCAGGTTGCCGAGTCGCCACAAAATTTCTGCGCACGCGTGAGTTACCCGCTGATTCCTCTACTTCGCAATCCCGATACCAATCAAGCGGCTCTAGAGGCGTGCGAGGCATGGCTAGGAGTACTACAGGCCGACCCCGATATCGACTCCACCCTCGAGCTGGCACTCTTGTACTGGGTTTTCGCACCGGAAAAACGCGCACTCGCAAACACAAACCTGTTTGGTGTGTACGGCGACGACATTGATAACCCCGAGATCCCCAATATGATTGTCAAGAAGCTCGCCGACGATATCTCTCGTGACTATAATCATGGTGTCGTGGCCCTGCTGAATGTGTGCCAAACAATCATCGACGAGGCCATCACCTGCAAGGGGTTCAAGGTTGCCAGCCTGCTTTGCAATATCACCGACCCGCGCATTGTCTATGACCTCGAGCCGATCCTGTACCCGCTGTGCTGCAATATGGTCCAGCTACTCGACACCGAGAACCACGATTTGACTCACAAGTTGTCTAATGCCATCACAAAACTGAGCAATAAACGCAACTGTACCTATAAAGAGTCTTTGGAACGCGTGTGGGGAGTACTAGAGACGGTCGGCCGGCCGCGCGACATTGATGAGGCGTTTGTGCTGCACCCGCCTAAAGTCCACGAGCAAGGCGGAGACGGGCTGGTTGTTGCGACTGATTTGCTCAAGAGCGTGATCAGCACTCGGATGGTTGAGCTAGGAATCACTGATCTCCAGCCGTCAAGGTACCCGTCGCTTGAACCGGCTGAGCTTGACTGACAATAGATGTAAACCCTGAGCTCAAATTGCATATGCATGATTAAATTATAAAATAACTTATTAGAATACATTAATATTACCTCCTGTTCTCCTTGAGAAACTCGTTTTTGAACGTCCTGAATATCATCATTGTGGACCGCGCATCCTCGACCGAATCGTGCGACCCAGACTGGATGCTCATGCCGAGGTACAGGTCCATGATTTTCTTGAGCCCCGGCTTGCCCTTTATACGCTGGTCGCTCTTGAACCGTTGTAGGATCTGCGTATCAATGACGAGCGACCGCGGGTGGGACAGGAGGAGCACGCGGAGATCGTTTTTGATGCCGTGCCCCACCAAAGTCTTTTTATCGAGCAAATCGCTGACTTTTTGCTGTGCTTTTTTGAACGTGATGGCGTTTTTGAGGTGGCGAGGAGTGATTCCGCTGTACTTTGTTCTGAAATCCGTGACCCTGCTCTGGGGCAGCACGTACTCGTCGTACACGGCCACTCCGTAGTAGTTTACAATAGAGACTCTGCCCAGCTCGCTGGTAGTGCCGTTGGGTCCCGTGCCCACGAATTCGCAGTCCATTGCCAGGAAGCTGCCGAGTTTACGCTTGTACTCGGTGAGGGCTGCATCTCGGGCAGGGCATGCGAGGAGCGAGGTATCGTCAAAGGCCAGCAACTCTGCTAGCGACCGGCGGTTGACTGTGCGGAATTTCTCGAGTTTCTTGTCGATTGGCAGGTCGGCACTCGGTGGATCCAAGGGGGGATCAGCTGGTACTACATAGCCCACAGTGGCCACCACTGCTGAAGGAGCCGACCGTGCCTCTTTTTTACTCTCTCCCTTACTCTTGGTCACTCGTTTCTTAGTGGAATCCTTTTTCATCTGTGCTTGCAGCTTTAACCAATTTTTGGATCCCATGATTTTTCAGTGAGGTAATGAAGAGACATTTCGCAAAGAGGAAAGTCGAGGAATCGGAAGGATTGAGTTTCAAATTAGGAAAAAGGGGGAAAAGGGGGAAACGGGGGCTGAATTTGGGGGAGCCCAAGGAGCCAATTGAGGGGCCCAAGGAGCCAGAGGAGCCCAAGGAGCCAGAGGAGCCCAAGGAGCCAGAGGGGAGCTCGTTTCTGGCCAAGTTGCGGCAGGCCAAGAGTGACACCAAGGTGGGCACCACAGAAAAGCCGATTGAGCCAAATAAGGCCAGTGGCACCCCACACTATGAGTCCACCCCCATCATCCCCAAACAGCTCACCTTCAATGAACCAGGCAAGTACCAAAAGATCGCCGCTAGGGACCGGTTCATGGGCTCACTTAATCCTGACGTCAGGGCCCTGATTTTCACGTGCCCCCCTCCAACTACTGAGTGGTGGGATGAGGACATTGTCGTGAGCGAGCACGTCCAG
Organism: Wickerhamiella cacticola; assembly: GCA_030564425.1. NCBI lineage: Eukaryota > Fungi > Ascomycota > Dipodascomycetes > Dipodascales > Trichomonascaceae > Wickerhamiella > Wickerhamiella cacticola. The sequence continues at coordinate 16,254 of JAJLUX010000008.1, read as the reverse complement.
CACCCCGAAATTCGCTATAAACCCGAGCCGGCAACCACCGTGTACCTCACCAAAGACGAGCAACGGCGTAAACGACGTAAAGAACGCGAGCTCAAGTTTGCTGAAGCCCGCGATCGCGTCAAACGCGGCCTTGACCCGCCTCCACCGGCCAAACTCAAACGGTCCAATGTTGTTGCGGTTATTGGCGGCGACTACTTTAGGGACCCGACGAAATACGACCAATTGGCTCTCAAGGCCGAACAGCAACGGCTCGAGCTCCACCAAGCGGCCAACGACGACCGCCACGAGCAAAGTGTTGCCCTCAGGGGCGAACGCCAAAAGCTGGCCCTCGCCAAGCACCGCCAGGAGGAGCTCAAGTGTGTTTGCTTTAGGGTTAGAGGCGCAATCGACGGGAAACAAAAGTTTTTGGTTGATTATACCGCGAAAAAGTTTGAGTTTACCGGGTGCTGTATCCAGTCGACAGTAACGCTTGTATTGGCAGAGGGCGGTGCCAAAGAGATTCAAAAGTATAAGAAGCTCTTGATGCAAAGGGTCAGCTGGGATTGCAGTATTGTTTGGGAGGGACCGCTCAAGGAACCAAAGTTTAGTAAATGGAGTTTCCATGAGATGGATGGAGGACAGGCAGAGAAGTTTTTGGCAAAGTTTGGGTGTGACGGGTTTTGGAGGGTGGCCGCAGCCGAAAGAGCAGCCGAACAAAGTGAGGCTGCGAGTGAGGCGAGGTGGGCACTACCTGGCTGTTAGCACTACCTGGCTGTTAGCACTACCTGGCAGCCCAGCCAGCCCGTCCTATCACCAATTCCTGCTACCTACAAACACACTACCTATTTAACCTGACTGATGGCAATAGGCACGGGCCCGGAAGACAGCCTCCAGACGTGGCCGCGGCGTTGGCTCTACTTGAGCTGGGCTGCCTCATCGAAGCTCGATGCAGCAAGCCGTGTTGGCGAATTCATTCACAGATGGTGATGGTGGCTTAGCTGGTCCGAGCACAACTAGGTTAACCACTGAAAGGGCTCAGCTTTCGGCGTCAGCGCTCAGCGCTCAGCTCTCTCTCAGCTCTCAGCAGCTTCGAGCTTCGCTATTTATTAACAATTTATCAACAATTATCAATTATTTAACATTAAATCCACGACAAGCGCATGCTCACGCACGGCATGCTCGGTGCTCACTGCTCGGCGTTTTTCTTTACATACTCCCACAAACTCTTGAGCAAAGGGTCAGGCAAAGTGTACAAGTCCATGTGGAACTCGCCACCCAGTGGATCGTTCTTGATGTACATGTCGGGGGTCTTGTTGTCGGTAACCATTTGAACAACCGATAGGAGGTGCTCCTGGTTGAGTTTCTCCAAACCGCCGGCCAACTTCTCGAGATCGATGTTGCCCTTTTCGGCCACTCTTGGCTTTTTCGGCTTCTTTTCAAGCTCTTCGCCCTGACGTTTGCTCGAGGTGGGAGGGGGCACTGGTCCGCTCTGCTCTAAAAGCGCGTTCAGGCCGGGTTTGTTTGTGGGGAAACTAAAAGTGTGCTCGGCGGTGTACTCGGGGCTGAGGAAGTTGAGGTCGTGGCTGAACGTGTGGTCTCCTCCGCGCTCAGCGGTGTGAAGGACAATCTGCAGGTCAAACTCTCCCCACCCTTGCTCCTCAATCAAAAAGGGCGGCTTCTTGACAACGCGCGTGGGGTTTGTGAAGGTCGGGTGCAGCTTGTAGGTGACGCGATCGAGGAATACCGCGGGCACCTCCTCGCCGTCCTGGTTGAGCGCGCAAATCTCAATACTCCACTGGCGCATGGGGAACCCTTCCTGCACGGGCGGCACATCGGCCAGAATATGCTGCTTGGTGGTGATCCGCAGCGTTCGCTTCACGGTTTCGGGCATTTTAATCAAATGGAGCGGTGGCTTTGCTTTGTCAGGTCGCGAGGCGAGGGGTTGAGAATGGTTATGTAAGCGCAGGCCCCTAGGTGCCCAAATTTTCGGAATCCACGGGGTCAAATATTGTGTGGCCGAGCTCACAAAACTCCTTGTATTCTGCGTATGAGGGGGTTTCCATTTCCCACACCGCAATAAATAACTTTCTCACCTTCCCCCGTATCCCCACCCCTAGCCTTTAGTATCCGCTGTAATTGTGAATTTGTTTTTAGTTTTCAAGTAAACATTAAAACCGAGAGTTTGTGAGGAGCAATTTGTGTGTTAGAGGTGGCGATTATGGTGGCCGATATGCACGCTGTTGCTGGGTCAGGCACAGTGAGAAATTGGAGGCTGGCTAGGTATAGAAATGATAATTTAGATGTGAATGTTGCGAGGTGACTGCCGTGATCGGGACGGTGCCGACGATCCTACGGCAGCCTGAGACATCTGACTCGCCTGAGCTACAGGAGATAGGGTTCATCCTGGCAGCGAGTAGCCAGGTAAATTTATGGGTTCGAGCTCCTTTAATGAAATATGTACGAATTAGCTGGAGGATGGCCTGTGGTGGCCTGTGGTAGCCTGGTAGCTCCTGGGCTCGACTAGCAAAATGCACCTATAGGCCCTGCGGCCCTAACAACCTGACCACCTTGTCCGCCAGATTCATGTAAAACTTGCCGCAAGGATTATTCTCCTGTAAAACAACCGGTGCACCCGCCTCGCCTCCGTTGGAGATGTCTACACTGAGGGGGATACTCTCGAGTACATTGATACCCATTTCGTGTGCCTTTTTCAGAGCACCATCAGTACCGAAAATATGCGTTTCGTGGTTACAGTTGGGGCACACAAACAGCGACATGTTTTGCACTAGCCCCAGGATAGGAATCTTTGTTGCCTTGAACATATCGATGCCGCGGACCGCATCAATCAAAGCAATATCCTGAGGCGTACTAACAACTATGGCGCCGTCGACTTTGAGTTGCTGGGCAATTGTGAGTTGGACGTCACCAGTACCGGGAGGCATGTCCACCACCAAGTAGTCGAGGTGGCCCCAGTCGACTTCAAACAGCAGCTGGTTGAGGGCCTTTTGAATAAGGAGTCCTCGCCACGCCACGGCTTTTTCCGGCGGCACGAGGAACCCCATCGACATTGCCTTGAGGCCATAGTTTGCGAGTGGCAGCAGCATATTGTTGCGGATCCGGGGCTCTGAATTGATGTGCAGCAAATTGGGGATGCTTGGACCGAAAATATCCGCATCAAGAATCCCCGTGGCATGGCCCTGCTGGAAAAGGGCCTGTGCCAAGTTCACGGCAACGGTCGATTTGCCCACCCCTCCCTTTGCCGAAGAGACCAGCACAACTTTGCCGACATTGGGGATAGCTCTAGGCCCGCTAGGACCAGCAGCTGGTTTACGACGAGGAATACCCTATGTTAGTATATTCAGGAGAAAAAGGGGGTCTTTACTAGCTGCCTAGCTACGGTCCCTATAGATACCTACCAATGGGTTCTGATGAGAGTAGTGTCTCATGGTCGAGTATTTGCGCAATCCCAAAATGCGCTGGACGCCCTCCACCACCTGCTTTGGCGACGCGTTCCACTCTTTTTCCACGTCCAGTTTCTTGATCTCGGACATGACTTTTCCGAGCTTTTGCTGGGCCTGTTCGGGCAACTCGAGCTTCGAGATGACTTGTTTGAGCTTTTCCTCGATTTCCTCGGGGCTGGCGACCTTGATTTTGCTCATGAGGTCCTCGAGGATCTTGATCTCGGCCCGTTCGTTATCGGCGAGTTCCTTGCGGCCAGCCTTGTGGTACTCGTCTGCAGACTTGTTGCGGGTCTCGATGAGCTTCTGGAGCAGCCCGTGGAGGTTCAGGTCGCTGGTGCACGAACCCAATTTCTGGATATTGGCGTTCTTGACGCTGCTCATGACGTCACGAAGAGTGTTTTTAGTGGTAGAGTCGCCCGCACGCATCGCCAGTTTAAGGGCTTCACGGATCACAGCCATGAGGGGGGGCTCGCTGCTGTACCTGCGGACAGAGATGGAGCGAACTGAGCGGATCATGGAGGTCTGAAGTCTGAAGTCTTGCTGGGAAGGTCTTGCTGGATCTGGGGGTGGCGTATTGAGGCCAGCTGTGGCGCTGTGGCTAACATAGCTCGTTGAGGCTCCACGCAGTAGATCGGTTGGGTACAGAAATTTTTTTAAATTTAGATCGCCCTAGTTAACCTCACCTGCCTCTCTCACCAATTAATAAACCACCAAGTAATTCCTCTAAACCCATAATCTAATTCCCTCCTGGCTGACATACCCACACCAGCTAGTGATATTTACTAACAAACCCTTGATGGCACGCCAATGGACAGAGGCAGATGATGCTGTCCTCAAAGCTGGCATCCAGAAATACGGGACAGGCAAGTGGGCGGCTATAGCTGCGCTTCTTCCTGGCCACAGCACGCAATCCGTCAAGCGGCGGTATAAAGCCACAATCCGTAACCAGACGGCGACCTGGACCCCCGAAAAAGACAGTGAACTGCTGCGTGCGGTGAGCGTTTTACGCAACAACTGGGCGACGATTGCCGAAATAGTGGAAATGACTCCTCAGCAGTGCATGGAGCGCGCCGAAGTACTGGAAAACCAGCGCGCAGGGCTCGACGCAACAACGCCGCTCATCGCGAGCACGTGCGCTGCGCCAGAACACCAAAAAGCGCTGCCCACTCCGCAGGACATGGACGACGAAACTCGTGACGCGATTGCAACCGCTGAAGCCCGGATGGCTCAGGATAATGGCCGTAAAGCCCAGCGCAAGCGTCGCGAGCGCACAGAACAGACACAGAAAACAGTGGACGCGATTAGAGCGGCTGTTACACGGGGCCAAGAGTTGCCTAAACATAGGAAATCAAATGCAACCGACATTTTTGGGGCGGCACCGCAGTCACCGTCCACGCCGCAGCTACCAGCAAAGCCACAAACGGTTGTAGCCGACAAAGGGGGGGATTCTCTGGAGAGAGCTTCTCCTGGTCCATCAGGGGGTTCACCCGCTGAACCTGTTCCACCTCCGCCATCCACTGCTCCTCCAGCGCCAGCAAGTTTGCCAGTGCCCCCGCCCCCTTCAACTGCTCCTGCTCCATCAAAGGCAACAGCGCCTGCTCCACCAAAGGCTCCACCAGCGGCTCCACCAAAGGCTCCACCAGCGGCTCCACCAAAGGCTCCACCAGCGGCTCCACCAAAGGCTCCACCAGCGGCTCCACCAGCGGCACCCACTCCAAGTGCCTCCGCTCCCGCGGCCGCTCCTCTCCCAGCTAAACCGCAAACTACGCAAACACATATCTGCTGGGTCGATCTCACCAGCGATAACAGCGACGAAGATGATGTTATTATGATGCCCAAGAGCGTGGTTGTGCGTCGGGAGGAGGAGATTAAAGCTATGGAGAAGGAGAGGTTGGCACCCGAGGAAGCAGAGGAATCCAAGGACGTTGATATGTCGTCAGATGAGGCTGGGGAGTCACCTCAGGAGGTCGAGGTTGAGGCTAAAGTAGAGGTTCAAGTAGAGGCCCAAGTCGAGGCTGACGTTTCAATGGAGGCCGAGCCTCAGGTTCAAGAGACTGACAAGCCAAGTGTTGGGCAGGAGGTGTCTCAGGAGGCACCCCAGGTATCCCAGGAACCCCAGGCACCTCAGGCACCTCAGGCACCTCTTGAGCCCTCACAGCCAGTCCAGTCACAGGCCGAGGCTGAGGCGCCAGCAAAAGTTCAGGCTGAGGCACCAGCACAAGTTCAGGCTGCGGAACCAGTTCAGTCTCAGTCTGCGGAACCAGCTCAACCTCAAATTGAGGCCGCAGTTCAAGCTCAAAGTAATGCGTCTGTTGAACCGAATAGCAATTCTCCTAAAGCTCAGCCTGAGAATCAGCCCGAGGCTCAACCGGAAACTAAGATTCAGGAGCCAGCAAAGGCCACTGAGCTGGAGGCCGCCGAGGCGGAGGCCGCTGAGCTGAGGGCCGCTAAGCTGAGGGCCCTTAAGCTGAAGACCGCTAAGATGAAGGCCGCTGCTGAGATGAGAAACGCTGAGCTGAGGGCCGCTGAGCTGGAGTTTGCTAAGGTCAAGGCCGCTGAGGTGGAGGCCGCTAAGCGACTTGCCGCTAAGGCGAAGGCCGCTGAGATAAAGGCAGCTCAAGCGTCTACTGAAAAGACATCCAAACCCGCTCCACCAGCTCCACCTGCTCCAGTAACAGCTCCACCAGCCCAAGCAGCCCCAGCAGCTCCAGCAGCTCCCGACTCACCAGCAGCCGAGTCAGGCTCTGAGTTTGATATCTCAGACTCAGAACAAGAACATTCAGTCATTCACCTGGATACGGTGGAACGAGAGGAAGCAGACCAAAGCATGGAGGTGGATATTACCACCGAAAATGTAGAGGTGCAAGTTCAGGAAAATGGCATGCAAGTAGAGAATGAGGCTCAAAGCGCCGATGACATGAATTACGAACCGCAAGACAGTGCTCAAATGGACACTACTGAACAGCTCGATTCGCAAGAGCCCCAGTCTCCAGAAAAGACTGCACTCACAGAGGATCTCGAGGACATGGAGAGTCCACACGAGGAAGACACAGGTGCCAGGGGTGACTCTGGTATGACTGAGGCGGAGGAAGTGCGGGCTTTCAAAGCAAACCTCAAACCAGTTTACACTAACCCCCCGCAGTTGGTGCCTGAAGGAGAGGAAGCGCCATTCCATCACCCCGATTTCAAGATGGATATGACGGTGGCCAATAACCCGCACCTGAGAGACCCCAAGGCACTCGAAGCCAAACTCAAGGCCATCTCAGAAGGTGAGACTGTCCCTATTCCGCAGTGCCAGGAGTCTCTTCATGAGCTCGTCAAGCAATGGGTTCCGGGCATCAACCTGGATTTCAGTGATGAAGGACCCAATTCCTCCCAGCAGGAAGGGGACATCAGTGATATCAGCGAGGTCCGAGAGAATTTCGACTCATCGCATGTCAATCAAGATGATAGCGGTATCTTTGATACCACGACCGGCGATGAGTACAACGCTGATAACGAGCACGATAGCACGGCCAACGGCACAGCCAACGGCACGGCCAACGGCACAGTCACTTTGGACCAACAGCAGCTGGAGGCGAGAATGGGCTTTAGGGGGAAAAGCGATGAGTCGCACCTTCAGACTCAAGAGTCGGGTGCTAGTTCAGAAAAGCCCACAACAACCGCGCCACAGGGTGCCGCCAGCATTTTGCATCAATATACAGACCGGCGTAAAAGCCGGCTCTTCAATGGCGAGGCTGGCAATCGGTCGGCCATTGCAACGTCTACTCCTAGACGTCCGGCCAGCACACAGCGCGTCTTGTCGGATACAACTACAGATGAGACTACATTTTTAACGGCAGACGATACATTCACCAAACCAACCACGAGGCAAAGTCGTATTGCTATTGGGTATGTGGGGCCCGTACAGCGTGCTCAGCCCAGTCGGACAGCTGCGCCTGTGCCTGCGCCTGCGCCTGCGCCTGCGCCTGCGCCTGAGCGTACCCCTAAACGAGCGCTCCCCCAGAGTATTCAGGAGTCCCCGGTAGCCAAGCGGCCCAGCCACCTGGACCCCACTAGCACCGAGTGGATGAATCAGTTTGATGAATTGTTTGATTAAACTTTTTGCGGCGACCAAAGATAAAGTGTGCAATGAGATAGCTGGTCTTGAACTGGTCCTGGAGATCCATAATGCAAAGTCGCTCTGATGTTCTATTTAAGTAGCGCGCCTACAGCTAACAGTATAGTTGCTAAATCTAGTAGCTAATTAATTCTATCCCTAGACGGCTATGCGGTTGGACGCTGGCTGGACGTGCCAGACGGGCGGATGCGTGTGGGGTGCAAATGTGGGGTCTTAAGCGTGACAGGGTCCAGACCCTAGTCCCCGCAACGGCTGCGATATTTCGATAATTCTAGGTCATGTGTAGTCATAGGTTTAATAGAAGATGAAGGCCGATTAGTGCCGATTAATTTCACCAAAGGTTCCCTGATAGCTACCGGATGCCCCTACCACCTAAAGTTGGCCTAATCGGCCACCCACCAATCAGATTATTCTGATAATAATTTCCCGCAAAATGACATAATCTTCAAACACGCGCTTAGAAATCACTGCATTATATTATATATTCAATCAAACCTCCCAAGTAGACCCAGTTTAATGTTTGCCCAACAGATTAGAGCTAGTGCCCGTGCTGGCGGTCTCGCCGCCCGTATGACCCCCCGGATGGGTAGCCGCGCGTACCACGAAAAAGTTATTGACCACTACAACAACCCCCGTAACGTGGGGTCCATGGATAAGACCCAAAAGAACGTCGGCACCGGATTGGTAGGTGCCCCCGCCTGCGGTGACGTTATGCGTCTGCAGATTGAGGTTGACGACAAAGGAGTTATCTCTGACGTCAAGTTCAAGACTTTTGGCTGTGGATCGGCCATCGCCTCGAGCTCGTACATGACCGAGATGGTACGGGGCATGACCCTCGACCAAGCGGGTAAAGTCAAGAATACCGATATCGCCAAGGAGCTGAGCTTGCCCCCAGTGAAGCTCCATTGCAGTATGCTCGCAGAGGACGCCATCAAGAGTGCTATCAAGGATTACCACACAAAGAACCCCAAGAAGGCTCCTACGTTAGGACCCGAGGCGAGTGCTTGAGCGGCCAGCGAGCGAGCATATTAACAAGCCGTTACCCTTTCTACACTGTCGGCTGAGTGATTGCCAGTTTCAGCCAGCTCAGCCTGCTCCAGCAGCTCAGCCAGCTCATTAGTTCCAGCCAGTGCCGCACTTTGCCTCACGTACACGATTTACGACTATATAGATTAAACGACTCAACGAGTGTACAATGCTTGGCCGACAAGCAGCACGGCAATAAAGACTTTGGTTAGTACTCCCTAGCGTTGGTGATGACGGCTGCAACTTACTGATTAATGACCAAGGGATTTTAGACGGCTGTTGCTTTTCGGCGGCAGCCTCTTTACCACGAGAGTATTTCGCAGCAACGCGCGGGTTTTTACCCTTTTTCCGTTCCTCGTTACGAGCGAACTTCTCGTTTGCACGACGCTGTGCTGGAGATTGACCACGAGACATGAAGCTTGGTCAGCCAGATAGGCACTTAGGACGCCTAGGGGCCCTCAGGTGAGCCCTAACCCTGATCCCCATATATACCAACCGATCCCTCTAGTCCTTCACTGCAGTATCTTTGGGTAGCTATCTCTATAGAATGGGTATGCGACCACAAAACGCTGCGTAAACTAAAAAACGTGAGCTGTCTGGTGATTTCCGTTTGGGTTTTGTAAATTATTCAAAGGCTCGATGTTTGACATTATATGTAGCAAATAGGCACTGGATGGCTAATAGGAGCTAAATGACTGGCTGTCACTGGCGATTTTGGTAATATATAGATGTGAGCTAATTAGAGTAGCCGGCCTAACCACTGGCACCACTGGCATCACCGGCCTCCGCCAAAGCATCCTCAAACCGCTTGATCAAATCAGACGTTTCCTCTAATCCAATAGAAATACGCACGATATTCCTTGGCACTCCGCACGATTCTACAAAATCGAGCTCATTGAAATGGGCAATAATCGCATACGGACACGCCAATGTGAAGTTGGTGCCCAGTGATGGCCCCTTTGCGATGTTCAAGGTATCAAAAAACCGCGGCGCCATCTCGGGGTCCTTGAAAACTACCGACAACAGACCGCCATACCCACCGTCGGGGCACCTAACGGCATCATAGTTGGGCCGCGTATCAGAGAGCGAGGGGTAGTACACTTTTGCAACGATATCGCTGCTGTTGAGCACGTTTACAATTGCACGCGCGTTTTCATCGGTGCGTTTGTTTCTAGCAATGAAATCGCGGGAATTGCGTTCCAAGTAGATGGCATCTTCAGCCCAAAACGCGTCCTCATACTGCTCGTTGAGGGTAGACTGCAGCAAAGCGAAATTGTGGCCGCGGGGGTTCAAAGTGATTTCGCCTCCCATGACATTAGCATCTCCCGAGAAAATCTTTGTGAGCGAGGCCATGGTCAAGTCGGCGTAGGGCATAACATCCACATTAAGGATATTGCCTACTGTGTTGTCAATAGCGATATAGAACCCGTACTTGTCGGCCAGTTTACGCAGGCGTGCTAGATTAGGGGAATTGAGGAGCGGGTTACTGGGGAATTCGCAAAATAGGGCCGCGTACCGCGTGCCGCTCTTGAGTTTTTCCTCGAGATCGTCGATATCTTGCTCATTGCCAAACGGGTAAAACTGCGCGCCGGGACCCCACTTCTCGAGAATTTTGAGGGTGTCGGTGTACGGGAACCCAAAACAGATGGTTTTGTAGCCTTGGCCCCTTGAGTTGGCGATGCGTTGAAACAGCATGTGGGCAGAGAAAATGGCAGTCATGCCAGACCCATAAAGGTAAACGTGCTGGGGCTGGACCACAATGGAGTGGGCACTGATCTGGTTGGCGATGCGTTTCCGTAATGCCATTTTCGCCTGCTCGGCAAACGATAGATCGAGGTTACGGCCGAACCGTTCCTCGACGTATTTCTGCTCGAAATCAAAGATCCCCTGGGACTTGCACAGGAAATACTCGGCCAAACGCGAAGAAACCCCTTCGCCAGTGTGCTGCCAGTACTGCTTGACTATGGGCTGGAGGTCCTGGGGGTAGAACAGCACATTGATCCGGGCCACGACGGGCGATTCCTGGGTTTTGCGGGTGCACAGCCTCACAATGCGGATATTGTGATGGCCCATTGAGCCATTGGCTGAGCCATTGGCATTGCCGGCCCTCTTGTTGACGAAATCGCGGGCCCGGAGAGCGGCATTGAAGGACCCGAAAATCATGCACAGCTCGTTCTTGTGGCCGTACTTCTCCAGCAACTTTGTTTGAAGCTCTACGATCCGCCAGTGCACGCAAAACCGCGGGTACCCGCTCTTGATTTTCGACGCTACCCACTCTTCGCCGAGCTCGTAGGCGACATTGGCTTCCCAGGTGGGCAGCGTGACACTGACGCCGTGGATCTCCGCTTTAGGGATTGGTTCGCCGACGTTTTTGGGCGGCACAAGGTCAATCATGAGTCAGAGATAAGCCAAATAGTAGGAAGTAGACTTCTTTAGTCATGCAGATCCTCGTATGGTTGGCACTGCTTGTAGCAGTAACGAGCTTCATCTCGTCCATTAGCACCACAAAACTCGGCAACTACCTTTGGGATCTGTACATTCAATTCTCGTCCAACGAGAACGTCCTTGAGGTCAAGGCGAACCGCAAAAAACTCGCCCAAGTCAGGCACGAGAGAGCACAAGTGAGCTCCAAAGACGAGTTTGCGAAATGGGCAAAACTCGACCGCGAACACCGCAGACTCAAGCAGCTCGTTGACCAGGGTAACGTCCAGCTCGCGAAATCACGGCAGCAGATCCAGCAGATTGCCCGTATCGGCAAGTGGACATGCACGACCGGCATAAAGCTGGTGATCCAGTGGAGGTACCGCAAAGTGCCAGTGGTTTACTTGCCCAAACACGTTTTCCCAGGAATCGTTGAGTGGTTCCTGAGCTTGCCTTCCGCTCCAAGGGGCACAATCTCAGTGGCTACCTGGATCGCTATTACCAGTGTGGGGTTCACCAAGTTCCTGAGGGCTGTGATGGGGGTGGCTGGTCGAGCCGGTAGTGGCAAGAGCGAGCAGTGACGCTAGGCATCTAATAGGGATTGGCTGGTCCAAATCCACGGTCAGCATAAATGAGATGGAGTCTGAGTTCATGAGCCGTCACGAGCCGTCAGGGGCGAGTCTGAGTTCATGAGCTGGCCAGAGCCAACGCTGCTATCCACCGCCATTACATCTTAATCACCTTTCCCGCTCACATATGGTCCCCGAACTTTTTTGAGAGTTTCTCATGCCCCATTAACACTGCAGCTCCGCCATTATAATTGTAGATATTCTTTCGTAACTAATAACTCAGAAAACTAGTTTTTGTCGCCATTTGAGCCTCTACCCAGGTGGTTCACATGGAGCTGGGTGGTGCAAAAAAAAGGATATTGACATCGACGGGGTTCGAACCCGCGAGGACTGCTCCAGCAGATATCTAAGGTAAAACTTAAGTCTGCCGCCTTAACCACTCGGCCACGATGCCTTCAACCGCTGGTTAGGGCCACTGAAAATACTTGAGCAAAATCTAGAAATTTTTTCCGGCCGATTTTGGGGTACGAGGCAGAGATTAAACGAATTCTGGCAAAAACGAACGCTCACGCACAAGACTCGGGTGCGGTCACCCCCTCAAACATAGACGGAAGCTCGGGGTTACTATAGCTATTCGGACAAAGTGTACAAGCTCCCTGTTTTAGGCTCGGCACCGTATCACGGGCGAATAACCACCTGCAGACATGAGCTGCCCAAGTCAACTAGATATTTAGGTATTTAAAAGCGCTATGAGGTCTATTGGACTGTGTCTAGTACCGAAAAGATATGCATGTCGAGAATATTTGCTCACGCGTAACATTTATCTGCACCGGATAAATAGAGTCAAAAGGATGTGACACCTTGAGAGACCAAACGGCCACGGCATTTACGCCCATTTCACAGATCACACGTTTTACGCGTTCAGTCTGTCCATCAGTCTGAGGGCGTGAATCGTGTCATTTGTGCCGAGACCTTGAGCCGGTAAAGGAGCAGTGTAGCCGTGGCTAATACTGCGTGAACCTGAAATTTTAACAAAGCCTCATATGTGCTAGTGGCCCAATTATGAATTATTCTCAAGAGTCGAAGCGAACTTACCAGACTCTCAACACTCTCGCAGCAACGGTGGCTAGTGCTTTAGGCTATTAGTGCCACTTTATAGTGAATAGCAAATGAGTATTTGAGCCTTCCATGGCACTTTATATGTGTATTATATTTTTATTGGAAAAATTAGGAATTGAATTAGCATGAGCAGTTTGGCTGGTGGTTAGCGCTTCAGCTGTAACTCAGTGTCGGCAGGCCCCAGTGCCACCGCTGCTGCCTAAATTGTATGCAGGCTACAGTATGCAGCATAGCTTTAATTCACACTCGGAGAATCCAATGCCGGTATATATCCTGAGTCGCAACATTGAACATGTGGGTCTGAGGTCTAGTTGTATAGTGACTATCTAATTGTCAATAAAACCAGGAGCTGAGGTTAAGATAAAGGGAAACTACCTTAGGCGATAGTGCAAGTAGACAAAAAGTACTGGCCAGGCTCGAGGTGGCCGCGGACGAGACCGTTACCCTCGTGCTTCTTGGGGGTTACAAGGTCGCGAGCGAGTTCAGAGGCAGTGGTAGTAGGAAGCATTGGATGGGCATTAATGTGATTGTGGCTGTATTTATAGAGAACTGTGCAGCAGTACTTGAGGTGCGTGTACACCTGTGGTTTGTGCAGCGTGCATGGTGGGCGGCACAGGGGCAGAGGATGGGCCATATCGCAAGCTTTTTGGGTTGCAATGGTTAGAAATTACATACAACTGATCAGAATCCCTCTGCACCCGCTAACTTTGAAGACCCTCCGCGTGAGGTTGAGCCATTTGACACTTCTCAAACAGGCAATTGATATGCATGCAAGTGCATGTACTATACGAGGCTACAGACCGGCTAACTAGGGGATCAGCAACCCAGAAAAGTTCAAGCTGGCTAATAAGCCCAATAAAGAAGATTTCTGGTGCAATTTAGCTCCTGTTGGTGGCCGACCGATGTATATCGAGTGGTCCCATCAAATGGAAATTGTTGCCCATTAACAAATACTGAGTTGCACCAGAAATCTTCTTTATTGGGCTTATTAGCCAGCTTGAGCCTTGGGGGGTGGCTGATCCTTTTGGAAACCGGAGTGGCTAAACACTGGCCAAATGGGTAAATCAAGGGTACAACCCTAATTCAAGCTATTTACACGCGTCAATATCATCGCATAGGGCCCAATTATAGGCATCCACCCGCGGGAATCAATGCGATGAGCATCTGTGTCAATCAGTTAAGGACTTTTATCGTCTCTTGACAGGCTCCTTGCCGTATGCGTGGACAAAGACCCACGCGAGCTTTCCAAGTGTCGCTGCTCCCTCCACCACACTCTCTCAGACCAATTTAAATAACCTCAATTGGCAGAGCCGGCTTGAGGTGTTTTTTCGACCGACTTAAAAGGAAAGCCCGTCTCGGTGAGAGTGGTGGGGGAAGTAGCGAAACATGGAAGGGTCGGGAGGGAGTTTGTACTAAAGACAATGAAGTGCGTTTGCGACGTAATTGGCACACATGCTCGTTGTGGTGATCCCCGTGGGCGATCCAAGAGGCATCTGAGACCTCATTCTCAGGGCCATTGCACAGAGGAGACACTTGGCTCCTGAGGGAGGTGAGATGCCTCATGAGGGGAGGGGAAGCAGTAGTGAGAGTTGAGAAGTCCAGAAATCAGGTCGATGGACGCAGTAGTAGAAGAGTGGATGAGAGAAGAGGATGAGGATGTGTGAGATGGGGCGAGCTCCCTCTCTTATAGTTGAACATGCATGAGCGGGTAACTAGGCTTGCATATGTGGGACCGGGGTTGCAGGTGTGTGGTTGTGTGTGGTTGTGCGTGGTTGTGCGGGGAGAAAAGGCACGTACACGGGAGAGCAGGAGTTATGATGATATCTCAGATATTGACAAGAGTGTGAGGTGGGCCAGCTAGTGCGGGATGGCGAGTGACGCGTGATGGCGACCGACGCGTCGGAACATGGGGTGGGAGGTGCATGCAGCACGGATTGGGTGGTTTGATCTAACGTAGCTTCTTTTATATCCTTGGCGTGCTTATATGAGCTATCCCAAGCGTTGGCGAGTACAATCTCTGAATTTATTTAACTCTGGTTTAGGTTTTATGTATTGCTTTCAAGGTTCACCTCAGGAAACCTCAAGCACTCATGTGGGTCCCCGAGATGCACGGGTGGCGGTCACCTAGGTTACCCCAGTCTGCATGACACATGAGGACCCGCTAAACTCAGATATATAAGTGGGAGGTATCGCCTCGCTCAATTACAACTCATGACATCCACTCTTAACGAGGATATCTGGTACTTGGTAGCGCAGCACCTACGCCCAAATCCCGTTGACTATGCCCGGCTAGCAACAGTTTCAAGAAGTTTCAACAAGATCTTCACCAGCGACTGTCTTTGGAAGCGGCTGAACCCTTATGGTGTTGAGAGTGGCATCTACAACACTTTCCGTACCAAGTCCAGCGCTCAAGACCTCGAGGCGATGGCCATTGTATGGAGAGAATGGTATTTGACTTATTTGGGCGGGCCTTTTCCATACCTCGTGAACTCCCAGGAGAGAGTGAATGAATATCAACGGGATCCGGAATATGGTAACCTGTATCTCTTTCTCGGCCGTGTAGTGGGTGACTGGCCGGATGCACTAAAAACACCCAAAAGGATTGGAAACAAGCAACTTGTGGTCACTTGCTTTGATGGAATGCCTGAATTCCGCAATAATTTTCTGGCCATGTTACGGAGTTTGACGCCAGATTTGTATCTTGATCGTGACGTTGCGTACGCTGCCTGCGCAACGGACGGGACTGCGCTCAAGTACTTTCCTGCATATCAAAACGATAGAGGCGTCGTTCTCAAGGCTGTGGGCCGTGGCACTCTCTCCGATATTTCTCTGCCACTACAGCTGGCCAGCCAAGAGCTCCAGGACAACCATGATGTTGTCATGGCTGCTTTCCAACATAGCAGTTTGTTACTAAAGTATGCCAGCAAAAGGCTCCAGGACAACTATGATGTTGTCATGGCTGCCGTGAGACGTAATGGTATGGCACTACGGTTTGCCAGCAAAAGGCTCCAGGACAACTATGATGTTGTCCTGGCTGCCGTGAGACGGAATGGTATGGCACTACGGTTTGCCAGCGAAAGGCTCCGAGACAACTATGATGTTGTCATGGCTGCTGGTAAGCAGCATGGTATGGCACTTAGGTATGCGAGCGAAAGGCTGGCCAGGGACCGCGACATTCTGTTGCTTAAGGAGAAAGCCCATAATCATATCTTCAAATCACGCCTCACCGGTGAGCCGAGGAGAATCATTATATATACGGACGAGGTAGCTGGTGTTAGTCCCATAGATCTCCTTCTAGGCCCACCAGCATCCATTGCCAGATAATTGAGCACAACTACCTCGTATCCTGAGCAGAAATCAAGCTTTGTCTCTAGGCTACCAGTCCTTGAGACGGCTTGCTCTTTTACGCGCCACTAACTAGAAACTTTTCTTTATTTACCTCCATGTGAATGGTTACGAGCGTCTCTGGACTGAGAGGCAGATGAGTGAGTTACCAGTCTGTCAGAGAGGTCTGATAGAGAGACAGCGGAAAGGTCAACAGTAGATCTAGTCATGAGGG